>JAWWEU010000001.1:70747563-70765712 GCA_035583155.1 Acropternis orthonyx
AATAATAATAATAATAATAATAATAATAATAATAATAATAATAATAATAATAATAATAGTAATAGTAATAATAATAACAATAAAAACACCTCTCCGGATCGGGGTGAGTTTTCTTTGCTCCTAAAAAGAGATTAGTCTCACACACACGCTTTCCTTTTTTCCCCTCAATGAACAGGAGGCCGAATAGCCAATACCAAGTAACTTTTTTTGTTGCTGTTGCAAATTATCAAGAGGAAAGGGGAAAGCCAAAGAAAACAAAATAAAGTGGATCTAAAATAAAATCCCAGAGCTTTCTTCCACTGAACTCCAAAAAAGCAGCTTGTGCAATGTAGCCGTTCTGCGGAGAGGCTGCTTGCTGCAGGCTCCTCTCCCCTCTCTCTCCCTCTTAGCTTTCTCGCTCCCTCTGCGAGCGTGTGTGTGTTGCAGGCAGCTCTGTGGTTTGCAATCGGGGGGGGGTGGGGGGGTGGGGGGGTGTTTTGGGAGCGCAGCGGATTTGTGGTGGTGGTTGCTGTTGTGTGTTTGGAGGAGGTGGACGACGAGGAGGAGGAAGATTTGAGATCTGAGGTGTAGGGGCTCGGCGTTTTTCTGCTCGCTCTCTCTCTCCCTCTCTCTCTTTTTCTTTCCGGAGGAGGTAGGGTGATCTCTCTGCAAAAGCAGCAGTAAATGGCGTCATGTGGATCTGAGGAGGAACAGAGCAGTTGTTGTCCCAGAGGATATATCGCATCCGGTCCCAGCTCATTGGCTCTGCGGGGCTACATTCACTGGCGCTCCCAACGCCCTGCCAGCAGTCCCAGCTGCGGGAGGCATTCAAGTGGGCAGCGCTGCCGCCGCCGCCGCCGCCGCCGCCGCCGCCGCCGCCGCCGAGCCAGCCCGCCGGCCCCGGACTGTCCGCGGCGCTCAGCTGAGTCGAGCTCCCGGGGCCTCGCCGCAGCCTGTGCTCACGGCGGGCTGCTCCGTGCACAGGCTCACGCCGCTCGGGGTTGCTTTTGTGCTCGTGTATTTACTCAGAGGCAGGCGGCGATACGTTTGCAGGGAAGTCAGGGGGTAAGCGCTTCCCCCGGGCAGGAAGGCGCGCTCTCCCCGCTGCCGCGGGCCTTTGGGTGAGCCGTGTTCAAGTGCTACCCATTCCCTCCCACCCGTTTTTCTTAACCGAGTGGAATAAAGATTTACACTTCGTGCCCCTCCCCCCCTTCGCCCTTTCCAGTCGCCGGCCGCGCGGGGAGCAGGAAGGGTGATTACTTGGGGCATTGTCCCGCGGATTAACGCGATTAGGCGGCGCGAAGAGCGCCCCCGTGCCCGGGCTGGAGCGCGGAGCGGGCGGCGGGGTCTCCGCGCCTCGGGCGGCTTGCCCGCGGGGTGTGCGGCATCCCTGGCATCAGCGGGGGTGCGGAGTGGGGGTTCCCTCGCCTCTGCGGGGGTGGGGTGGGGTTTTTTTTAAGAAAACAAAACACACACAAACCCCCTAAACTTTATTTTAACCAGTTCCCATTCCTGAGAGGTACGCGGTCTGCAAGCAGCTCGCGAACGTGACTGTTTGTTTTCTGGGCGTTCCCTGTCACGGCCACAGCTCGGTCCCTTTGGTATGAGCTGGAAGCACCGACGGGGCCACTGTGGCTGGTTGGGCCTGGGCATCTTGCGCCGACACGTATCTGTAAGCGTACCCACACTCCCACGCAGGCATGCACCGAGCACGAGTGTTCCCGCGCCACGTGTGGCACTGCTTAAAATACAAGCGATGGGTAAATAACTAACGCACTGCGTTATTTACATGAACAGACCTCCGTGCAAAATGCCCACCAGCCCTCTACTACTCGAGGTGATTTCGCAGGCACTTCCTCTCCTACACCTGCTGGTCACTGCTCTATGAAGGCGATGGTCATTCTCGATAAAAACGTATAAATTAAGAGGGTAGTGTGTGACATGGCCGGCTTTCGGGTTTTCGTGTTTTTATACACAAGTATCCATTCTTTCAGGGTAATATTCTGAACTTTCAAACTACTTTCCACAGTTGGTTGAGAGGGAGGTCAGCCGCAGTTCCACAGGGTTCACTTCTTTCCTTTCAAGCGGGATCCACCGCTCCCTACCCCGCACATAACTGCAGCAGGCCGGTCGTCCGTCCCCTCCCCACCCTCTTTGACCCTCGGGGCCCGCAGACGGAGCGCACCGCCGCCAGGGCTGCCCACCGACAGGGCCGCAGCCCGGCGGGGCTGGGTTACCCTAGGGGCTCCCGGGGAGCAGCGGCGGCGGCGCGGCCGCTCTCCCCGCCAGAGGGAGCGCGGCGCCGGTGCGGGGGGCAGCGGGTCGCGGCGGCTCCGCGGGGGCAGCAGCCCCGGCGCCGGGCAGCGCCGGAGGAAGCCGCCGGCCTTCCCCTGAGCTTTTCCCCGGGAAGGGACACCCAGCGGCGTGGATTCTCCATGAGGATGCACCGAGGGTCGACCAGAGCATCCTCGGAGGTGTGCCCTGTGTGCAGGCAGCGCGCTCTGCGTCAGCAAGGCAGTCCAAGGGATTCAGCTGTGAGGGACGCATGTATTAAAATACCAGGGAAAAAGAAGACACTGTGTTCACCTCACTGTGGAAAGACAAAAATCGCTTCCTCCCACATAGCAAAGTCAAAAAAAGTTAAGAACTCTTTGTGCAAGCCTATACACATGGGAAAGGTCTGTTAAAGTGTTTGTCCTGCGTATATAAATAGTGTTTTAAAGCGGAAGGTTCGTAACACCATTTTAAAATCCGTTGGTCATCAGTGCAATCAGCAATTTATATGCCTGTTCTCAAGTACAGATGTATACACTTAATATAGAGAGTAGTCTCAAAGACAGATCTGAAAACAGTGAAGCTATTTTTATTCATAAAGCCAGTCATGTGTGCAAAATGGTGAAGCATCAATGTATTATAGCTGAAACCCCCCAAAAAAATCCCCAGAACAACCCCAAGCATACAAGATCCTGGTACTGATGAGTTTGAAAGAGAGGCACCAAACCTGCAAAGACTTGTGCACTAACTGGTACACAGGTAATCAATAAATAGTGCACAAAATTGCAAAACTAACGGTTCTCTCTTCTTTTTTTGTGCTTGTGTGTTTATATGTTGGAACCTCAAAACTGATTTCTCAGGCTTTTAATCTGAGGGTGCCTTGGAACCAGCTTGTGCAGGATTACGTGTATCACTCACATTTAACATTTTTTGTCATGGAGAACGGCTTAATGCATGTGATTATGTTTCCCCTAGTGGTTTGCTCTAACCACTGCATGATTTTTTTTTTTTTTTTCCTTTTAACCCAAGCAGACGTTGTTTTTGGAGATTAAGTTCTTTAGTTTATTCTCAGCAGAGAAATGTAATTGTTGTGTATACGTATATTTGTGTAGACACTAATATACACATATATATTTATATGCATGTAGGTGTGTGTCTTCATGACATATTTGAATAGTACGAATTCCAGTGACTTCAACTGAAAAGTGAGGCACAGCCAAAAGTCTGTGACATGACAGACACCCATCTGAAATAGTAGAAACGTTTTTCATTATCCTCAAATTGTTCCACGAGATTTTACTTTATTTGATTTTCAAACCCAGGATCTGAAAACAAGCCGTTCCACCCCCCCCCCCCCCCCTCCCATTTTTTTTTTTTTTTTTTAAGAAATTCATAAGGAATTTTTCCTGCAAGGGAGTGAAAGTGCAGTAAATTTGCTGACTTTGAGAACATTTTGTGCATTAATTCATGCGTTAATGCAATGATATACAGATATTGATTCTGCACATCCTAAAAGGACTAAGTTTGCACATTGCTTCTAATGCCCAGTATTTCCTTAGAAATTTAAACCTTTAACTGATTGTCTTCCGTGTTTGTGACTCTGAAAAAGCTAATGTACATAAAAGAATTATAGAGTTTTTTAAAAGTGATTACCTGTAAAGCTTTTTTGCCTACTGATATTTCATTGAGATTCTCAGGGCAGACAAGGCCACTTAGATGTATCATAGAAACAGAGAAGTCAAATGCACTGCACTGTAAACAGCTGGATGTTTTTGTGAAAATAAATAAGCTCACTGACTCAGTACTATTAGTTTTGCTTTTGTAATTTTTATTGTAGTTTACCTGAAAGAAATCCTGGAATTTCCCTCCCCCCCACCTCCAAAAGGGGGAAAATGAACAAAGGCTTCTGGGAACACACTCTGGTGGGACAAGGAGCAGCACTGTTAAATGTGAAAGATAGAACGAATACCTGCCACTCTGGTTGGGAATGCACATGCTCTTCCTCTGCTTGGATTTGGTCTCCTGTTTTCAGTGATGCTCACATATTCTGGGATTAAACTACTATTTTTCAGATCTAGCTCATGATAGACATCTTCCTTAAAGGTGATATAGGCTAACTTTATCCCATCTGGTAATTGCCCCAGTATATAGAAGGACAGTTGCCAGGAGAATATTTTCTTGTTGAATACCAATACACTTATGTAAACTTAGAAAATAAACAAATCCCTTTCCTGATTCTTCTGAAATTATACTGAAGGATACATACATTTAGTACTTGTAATATAATGTGGAGCTTTTGCATGTAAATTGTTCTAATAAAGCTAGTATGCTCTTTGATGTGTCATTCAATGTTATTTGGTTATATTTGTGTCCTTGATAAAATCAGCATTGGTTTTTTGGAATTCAACTTTATAAACCTTTCCATCTTATACAATGTATCTTATAATTAATTCTCTCTTCGCAAATACCGTGAGACCAAATGTTCAAAAGTGGAACAATTTGGTGTGGATGGGACTAAGTGCAGTTTATTTGCTATAGTGGTATTATAGCAGGCTTTTTATGGTGTATTTGTTTGTCCTAGGGTATTCTTCCTAATATTTTTGACTTCTTTGGTAGAAGTAATCATGAGAATGACAGCACAGACAATCCGTGATCTGTTAGCGTTTGAAACACTGCACTTTCTAGACTCACTCAGTTAGAGGCTAGATAATGCTGGCTGGGCTTGACTAAACTAGAATTTTATGCAAAATTAACTGATTGCCTATTAAAATGTTAATAAGTGCTAGTTTGGAAATTCCCAAAATATTTTTTAGCAGGATGCAGACATTTTTGTGTTGATTTGGGATTAAAGTCACTCCTAAGAAATGGAAGAGGTCAGTGTTACAAGTTATGGGAAATCTGACAGAAGTTTTTTATGAAGACACTTATCTCTAATGTGGTTTGCAGCAGTAGTTTTCAAATTTCTTAAGTATGTAGATTTTAGACTTTTTCTATGCTTTAGAAGAGGAAAAAATCATGAGAGAAGTGCAGACACTGTTTAGAAAATTATAAATTATGAGGCCTCCATTTAGAAGGTAGTCCATGGGAATCCACAGGTCACAGTTAGAAAACCACTGATGTAGAGATATCTGAACTAGCTTTAAACTGCAATGTAGTAGAAAGGTAAATGAGTATCTTGGGTACTGTGAGCAATGGAGCTGGAAGAACACAGATGCCTGCTCTTCTCAGAAGTGTGAGGTAGTTTGCATGGACCTCCATGATGTCACTGCTATCCTAGGTACTTTTCTTCAGTGGTGGCTGGAGTTGAAAAATGCTTGAAGAGATTAGTAACTGGTAGCATATAGCTTGCAAGTCAGTCAAGGCATATGTACAAGTCGACTTAGAGATTTTGATGCAAACAAAAGGAAGCAGACTTCACAATTGTTAAAAGTATTATCTTTCTCCCATTTGCTGAGATTATTTTTATTTTCCTCAGTTGTGTTCTGACTTGTGTTCATCTCAGTAGTGTACAAGCATCTCTTGAAAGTAGAGGTGACATGTACAGGACAGAAACATTTCCCAGAATGAATGAATTTTGCACAAAAAGGAAAATAAAAACTGGTGTTTCCCCGCTATGAAATTCAGAACACAACAACAAAAAAATTACTCTTTGTACGGTTACATCAATTAAAAAAAAAAAAATTGCAAAGGACCCTGATCCTACTGTCAGATTTGTACTGTCTTTTTTCTCCTGGTTATAATGACAATATCAATGACAATAATTAAAATGCTGGATATTCTATCACAATTTTCTCCACAGATCTTAAACTAGTTTTCAGGAGTTGTTGCTCTATCGGTTTTAGAGGTGCGAAAAACCAGGGAAGAAATAAAGAAGTAACTTATCTGAAAAGCAAGAACCAGGAGTTTCAGATCCCAGTCCAGTCTCTCTGTTGCGTACATGCTGCTTCACATGGAGACCCCTGGCACTGATTTCCTTGTGGGCTCCAGAGTCTTTCTGCACAACTGAAATTTCATAATCTATGTCTAATAGAATCGGAACACCTTAAAAAAAGTATGAACTGTTAGATAATTATCTTATTTTGAGAGGGAAGAGGACAAAATGTTTGATTATCTAAACAAGGTTATCTCTGCAGGAGCATCCACTCCCATCCCCTGATTAAAGAATTCCTCTAAACTTCCGTCTCTGCATCTGGTGTATTTACTCCTATCTCATTTGTGGTTTTGTAATCATCTTTTCCTGTATTTTAAATAGGCCTATTACTTTCAAAAGCCCCATAGACACAAAGGCAGCAACTAACAGAGAAGCCGAATCTTGGAGCTGTTGCTCCTAAACAAGCCCCTGACTCCTTCTGGAGCGCGAGTGAAAGTCTATGGTGTTTCAGGTCAGAGAGGGAATCCAGCTGTCCAGAGAAGCTCCCAGGATGGTGTTCTAATTAATGAAAGCTAAAGGAAGCATTGGAAATTGCGTTACAAACATACACAATAAATCCACCACAACTGACAGAACAAGCTTTCAAAATAAGCCCACTGGAAAACTTCCTTCATTCTTGAGTTAAATGTTTAAACCGTTTAACATATTTTAAGTCTTCTTACTGCTGCTTACTCACAACACAATTCAAATTGACTTAAATTATATATCTATTTCTGATGGTTTACGTTGTGTTAAAGCAGTTGTGTTTTCCAAAGTATGTATAGTTCGATTTCTGTTTTCTTTCTTAACACAGTAGGTTTGTTTTCTCCACAAGGACATAAATTATGGTCCTATAAAATCCATTGTAGCTAAGGAAATTTCTGTTGATGCCTTATTCAAAATCCCACTGCAGACAATAGAAATGAAGGCAACAACCTTTATTTAGTTGAATAGCTTTTGCATCAAGGTATAGTTTGATTTCTGTGAAGGTAAGATCTTTGCAGAGGTAAAGAGTATATGTGTTTAGATAGTCAATATGTAAAATTATAAGTACGGATGGTAGGTGCTGGGCCGCAGCCTGGGCTAGCAGGAGTGCTTTCATGTTTTGTCGAAGCTGGAGCTTAAGCTGCAAAGGCAAAATCTTCATTCAGCCCATCTTCAATCCCAAGGTTTTTTTCTGAGTAAAAAAGGGATAGGAAAGGGAAAGCGTTTTCTCTGAGGTGAGGGGGGTGGCAGGAGGGAAGGGAGCCTTTTGCTAAGACCGTCTCGGATTTAGCATTGCAGAAGCTGCTTCTGAAGGCAAGTCAATGAAATAGAAACGGGAATTTCCTCAGCTCTCCTTCCTGCTTCTGTCTTTGCCTGTCTCACCTTTTGAAAACTGATTTGTATTTGTATACATGCGTGTGATCCCGATTTCTTTGTTTGCCTTTTCACACAAGCACTTTCACCTATATCCCCCCTCCCCTCCCTTCCTCTCATTTGGCAGCCAGTTGGGCTTCTTCCTGCCTTGAATACCGCATTCCCTGGTTATTCAAGCTCAGTCATTAGCACCCTGTCCCCCCACTGAAATTATGAATGAAAAGCCTTGTTGTTCTTTACAAATAACTCGGGCTTCCTCAGTCAGTCAAATTCAAATGGCAGTGACTGCCAGACAAAGCGCCTATATGATGGACAGTCCTCTCAGCAAGCCATCAAGGCACACAGGAAGTTTTTAAAGGCACAATCTAGGTAGCACAGCCTGGGAGTTCCCCCCCGGGCGCGGGACGGGGAGCGGAGATAGATCGGGATGGGAGCAGCCCCCTGCTCGGAGCTCGCCGCGGCGACACCTACAACACCTTGTCCCGGCGGAGCCGGATCCGGGTGCGGGTCCGGGGCGAATGCGGCGGGGGCGGCGGGCTCGGAGCGGCACGGCACAACCCCCCACCGCCCCGCGCATTGTCCGCGGGCCCTTTTCACAACGGGGGAAGAGGTAATTGACAGCCCCATTGTCCGCCCCGGCCCCCCGCGGCTTTAAAACACTCCGGGGCCCCAGTCACACGTTGTCAAAGGGAGCTGTCGGAGGTGATGAGTGAAGAAGGGCTGTTCAGGAAACAGTTTGAGCCCTTCAAGTGGACAGGCCTCAGTGACTTCTCCGGCACTCCGGCTGCCACAGGCAGCCCCTTCAAAAATAACCTTAAGGCAATAAATCATACTTGTTTCCTACACTATACAAGGAACAGCTGGTTATTTTTCCGCACTTCCCCTCCCCCGACCAGCCCTTTTTTTTTTTTTTTTTTAGCCTAAAAATTATTTAAGCACAGGAAATCAAGCATGTCAAAGTTTGGCAAAGCAGTTTGGGTGATTTAGCAATTACAAGACTTCTTTCTCTATGAGCCAATCCTTGGGCTTTGGCTTTTTATCTTCTCATTTCCACTGGTTTCTGCATCTGCTCCGATGGCTGAGATAACTCATCCCTTGTCTTCCGCACAGTGAGGGAAGCGATCTGTGTGGTTTGCAAGGAAAAGCCGTTTACTCCGGTTCTTTTCTTTCACAGGAGCTCGGAATCCTAGAGTTCAAAAAGATGTTGTGGACTTAGTCCATCTGTTTGTTTAGGAACAAAACCCCTGAACCTGAGAATTACTGAAATGTCTTGCCATAGGCAAGTCTGAACCTCTGTAATTTACTTAGTGTTTTAGGAGGCAGCACTTAACTATCCTTCCTTTAACTATCTGATGCAGGCACTGTTGATGCATCACCACATTTGACGCATCACATATGATGTGTGTGCATAATAATGGTAGGATGCGTTAGATTTTAAATACAGCGAGGGTTTTTTATCCAAAGGCCTCTGGAACCTTAGGCGTTGTTGCTGCAGCTGGATCCACACGGGCTAACATCTGTGTTTGCACCGGGCCCCTTTAGAAGCCCACCTGCCTGGATCTGATTTCAGTCTTGGAGCTGTCATTTCCTGCCATCACTTGAGGTAGTTACTGCATGCCGACTAAAATCCAGATCTGGTAGACTTAGTTGCCATTTAGCAGTGCCCAATTCTGCTAATATATTCAGTGCTTGGCACTGATGATACACTTAGGAAATAAAAGGCAGGGGTCAAATATTCTTTACAATGTTCTGCAATGTCGGTGCACTGTGACTGAAACATTGTATTCCAGCCAGAAATGTAACTCTTAAAAAAACTGACAGAAAAGCCAGAGACTGAATTAAGGAGAAAAATCAAACTTTTCTGGAGGTTTGGCCTCGTGGAAAATCTAGGTAAAAAAGAAAGAGCTAGCTAATCTGCAGCAGCACTAAATTCTCCTTACATAACATAGGATATATGTTCTTATTTCTTTATCAAGGCACCTATTATGAAAATATAAAGAACATCACTGTTGGCTTAAGGGTGGCCAGGGGTTATTTAAATTAAACAAATGGTAATGAGAAAGGAAGTGTGTGGCAGCAGGTTTAAGTCTGTGATCTATAGCTGTTGCACAGTTCACTCGTGGCACTAACCGATCCATTCTGACAGCACTGCACTTGTGGGTCGGGCCTATGGGAAGGAAGATTTACATATTTTTTTAATGTTTTTGAGTATTGTTACTGTCTGTATTTCAATTGCAATATGATATGTTTATATGTCTGTTACTGTAATGGCATCTCCTTGTGAGTCTGGTTTCAGTTCATCTATCCACAGCTCTTTTCTGCCACATTTAAAGACTAAGGTAACACAGACTTGCTAAGTGCCTGAGACTAGTTTACAGGCACTTTCAGCCAAACCTTACAGAATACTGTAAGACATGGCCTCCCTGAATACCTTTTGAAAGCCTGTGGGAGTAAAAGCTGTTCTAAATCTCAGACCAGATGCTTTGGTAGAATCCAGCCTTCAGATTGCAAATTACTTCAGGCAAGGATCTCCTTCCTGTTTTGCAACTTCCTAGAACAATTCTGCAGCCAGATACATAAACTGTTTATTATATTGAGGAGGTAGGTATTAATCTGGGGTGATTTACCCTTGCTAACTTCCATCCTCTCAGAGTCTAGCTCATAGAAGTCAGAGTTTATCCATGTTCTGCAAAGGGAGGCCATGATAGTAAGATTTTTCTCTGAGGACCTGTTTTCTTACTCTCCTTTGCTGTGATCAAGAATTACACATTCTCATATATCACACTATACCAACTAATACTAACCTAAGGTCTGCTCACTCAGTGTGTATAGCAATATTTTGCTGTTAAACTGAGTGGCGTTTTAGAATCTGCCACCTTGGGTGCTTTGAGGTGCATCTTTTGTGCTGGGTAGCAGTATAAAAATGCACAGTTAGCAAGTTTGCTATTGCCTTTGCCAAGTGGTGCAAAATGATTGCTTAGCCACCATTAGATCAGTGGAGAAAAAGAATTCCACAACAAAACAATAATAATGACTAAAACCTCTGCTGTTCACTGACCTCCATGTAGGAAAGCACTTGAAAAACCATTACAGAATATGTATGCTTATTCCCTAGCAGAGCTGAATCCTTCACTTCTCAATTCTTCTCACCTCTTTGGACAGGCAAAAGAAAAAATTCAGTGTTTTGGAACACTGCTGGGAGAGACAGTCAGTGTCAGTACTTTACGGACAGGCTTTTCCTTCTTAGCTCATTTTTAATGATGGATGAGAAGCAAGTATGATGAATATTTGTCATCCAATGTACAAACCGGTCTGTGAGCTAAGGTTGTGAATCCTGCCATCTGAAAACAGTGACAGCAAGGCTGACAGAGAAGCTTAATTGGACAATCGAATGTGAAGAAAGTGAAGCAGGACAGGTGTTTGTAGATGAGACGGTGGGAAAAAAAGGGCCAAAACCCAGTAACTGTTTGAAAAGAGCATCAATTTTATTTATTTAGATTTCTAATTCTTGTCTTAAAACCCTGGAGAACCATGCCTCATCCCTGGATTGCAGTGAGGAAATTGTTCTTGCTTTTACTTTGCCTTTGCCTCAGTCTTCCAGTCACACTCCCTTAACATTAGTTGTGAAATTTAGACTCTGATAAAGTCAACGGGAATTCTGCCATCAGGATTAGTGTGGCTAGGATTTTACTCAATTCCTAAGTCCAGCAGTGTCAGCAGTGTTGTAGTTGCATAGACCAAGGTTAAATTTGGCCACGGGAACCTTTTGAACATTCCACCCCACCGCAGGCTTCCCAAAAGAAAGATGTGAGAGACTGTTGAAGGACAGTTAATGGTCATTAGTCAGGTCTGTGTAAACACTGTGAACCTGAAGGAGAAACACCCATTCTGCAAGTTCTAGGCTGAGCACAGCCTGCAAACTCAACGTATCTAGCTTGTAACCTACTCCCAGCAGTCTTCTGCAGGAGCAGCTTGGGAATGAATTGCAAATCAGTTCATGGTTTCTGGGAAACATAGTGTTAGTTTGCATGCCAACTGAATGGAGACCTCCGTGTACACTCGAGTTTGGGCTATGTGAGTCATAAGGGCTAGGATATAAGGCTCTCACTGCTTTTTAAAAGGAGGTATGTTGCCCAGACAGCCAGTAGAAATTGGGGACTACTGATTTAGATCACGGTTGAATTTTCTTTAGAGATTCTTGTCAGTGCTTCCACCATTCAACCAGGAAGAAGTTGGGCTGCCAAATGAATTGAGGTTGAAACCTGTTTCTGAGCGTATCTCTGTGTTCAGCAGCACACAAACGTAACAGATGAAGTTCTGAATCTTTTGAAGTCTATAGGAAAACTACCCTTGACTTTGATGAGGTCTGAATTTCATCTTTTTCCCATCACCTCCTTCTTCCCCCTTCATTTAATTCACATAATAAAACAAAAACTGAGGTCCATGTGTGTTTTTTGTATAGCTGTCTAGATTACTTTGAGCCATACACTAGCATATAGGCTCCATTTGTATGTACAGAAGTCAGCTATACATATGCAATTGCAGTACATGAGAAGATCATCTACAACCTTAGGCTTCAGCTTATGAAAATCTGATTCTGGAAGCTTTATAGTTCCATACTCTTTTAGGGACAGTCAGGGAGCCAAAGGATGTGTCTGTCTGCTAGATTTTGCAATGAGCTTTTTGCTTGAGAATAAAACCTGCAAGATACTGAGTGCTGCTGTTTGTTTTAACAAGAATCCCTTTGAAGGCATGGTAAAGTAGGATCCAATTTTGCGAGAATCCGATAATGAGAATCATGAGGAAAAGAAAAGGCCTTAATTGTCTCTGTCTTTAAGTTTTCTGGAGTCCTTTGTATGGATTTTCTAGTGCGTGTAAGAGCTTAACACACACTTCCCCTCCGTCTGGAATCAGGGGGTGAACAGCCCCTGCTGTTGTCAGCTGTGCAAGTAGCACAGATATTGTACATTTCATCCTCAAAAGTTTTGCAGTTGTTTGGCTTCAGACACATGTAAGTTTTACCTGAGTAATGACAGGAAGATAAGGCTCATTAGCTAATTAATTCTCACAACGCCCAGGTTGCACCCCTTCCCCAGTCTGTTGGGCACAGGTGCATTGGACACACGGATGTGTACAAACATGACCTTTGCAGAACAGTCTCCCCTTTGTGCGTTGGCTGCTGTGTGTCAGCACGTGTTGTGCCACTGAGTGAGGATGATTTGAATGTACATTTTTGGGACGCAATTTAGCCACCATGCTCTGGGATATCTGACATCTCATCTTGGTGAAATTCCCTACCTATGTCTGCCTTCGTGTTCCAGATGCTAAAAGTTAATTATCCTACAGCAATCTGACACCTGTGTTCCCTCAGAGTTGTATTTGTGATGCATAAAAAGATGCTTTTAGCACTGAAGGCGTGATCACTAAGTTTTAAAAACATTTATTTGGAGGTGGAAAATTGGAACAGAAAAGGACAAACCTCCCCTTGCAGGTTTGAAGCCCACAAAAAGCAATGCTCTATGCTCCCTCTGCTGGCGCCAAGGCAGCCAGTCCTTCCTCTCCTAGATGAACAGAAAGTGTAGTTATGGTGCATGATTCTTCATTTATACTGATGTCTAGCCTGATTGCATTGCTTCTTATAACGTAAGCTACAACTAAATAGGGAAAAAGACATATTTAAGGTATCATTCACAGAGAACAGAGCAATAGCACTATATTCTTATTTTCAGGTTGTTTTTGTTTGTTTGTTTGGGGTTTTTTTGTTTGGTTGGTGTTTTTTTTTTTCCCCATGAGAGCTACAGGTATGCTGACTGTTGCTATTCTCTGACTTCTTCATTCCAGCTGTTTTGGAGGGTTTTAGGTTATTAATATAGCTAGCATATTTATATGATTCAGTGAATACTAGTAAGGCTTTAATGAGTATTAAGCAAGGCCCTGTTTCTCCTTTAACAAATGGTAATACATGGTAATATTATTCTTTAGTAAATGGCCGTTTCCACTGGTTTAAGGAGCTGAAATTTATCTCAGGTAATTTATTTCTTTTAACTATCCTGACTTTCAAAGTTTCTAATTTCTGAAATTATGTTTATCTAATTTTAACTGTCAAATAGAAGGGAGGAATTATTTTCCAATTATTTTTTTTAATGCAATACTATTTGATGATGCTGAAGAAAGAAATATTGGCAACACACTAATATTTATTTATTCTCATATCTGGGTATGCTTTTTTTTGCAGTGGAAAAGTTGGTGAAAGTGAACAAGAATGTCTTGTAGAGGGACATTTTTTCTTCCTTCCACTATGTATTTTCTAGCTTTAGCTAAGAAAAAATGCAAAACATTCCATTGAATGACTGAACCATCACTGATCAGGTTCATCTTGAGGAAGAAGTGCAAAGTTCCCTTTCAGGAATGGAGAGAAGTTAGAGAGATGGTCATGTGCAGACGTTGGCTCTATAGTGACTCTTCTGTGCTGTCCTTGCTGGAGGGAAGTGATGAAGATGCTTGCTACCCATCAATTACAGTTCATTGTTCCTGCCTTCTGCCTCTATTTTATCTACTTTGCTTCTTGAAAAGAAGGACATACCTGGAAGAAGAGCCAGATTCTCAGAGGACAGATCTTTAACAGCTTTTCTTCAGGAGGAAGAATTGCAGTAGGGGCTACTTTGGTGTAATATAGAGGATTTGGTGTAGTGCAGGTGGGGAAAGCACATCTTACGCAGACAGGCATAGCCAAAGCCAGCCTCAAGGTTGGCCAAGGTCAAAATATCAGCATACACACACAGTACAGATAAAACAACTCTTGAACATATCAGGGACACTCTCACCTTCAAACAATATCTTCAGCTATAGTCTCAGAATACTATGACTCATTTTGAAGGTTCAACTTATTCTTCTCTCTCCCCAAAATCAATTACAGTAGTTGATGCTATGACCAAATTTCTTAAAACAGAATCTTTATTTTGTACAGAGGCTCTTCAAAGAATACACAATTTGAAACCAATTAAAGAAATATATGCATATTTAGCTTCTCCCTCAAGCTTATCTTTCCTTAGATCTGTAAGGGGCTAACAAACTTCACCACTCACCATGATCTCTCTTTCTCTCTTTCCCTTTCTCTTAGCATGTTTTCTTATCTTATGACAAGTAACTTTAGCAGGATGGGAAATGTTTTTCCTCTTCCACTATGGACAAGACTTTTAAACTTACATATACAAAACACACAAAATTACCCCTCCCCCTTTTCAAAGATTATTGATGAATAAGCAAAACTAATTGGATTTTGCACTTAAAGGAATATGAAGTAATTTGTATCAACAAAATATTTTCAATAAGCAACTGTATAGTGCTGTGATTCTTCAAAATGCTTCTCTGGTAGCTGGTGTTGAATGAGACATAGTAGTTCTCTGGCAGCTTCCCCATTGCCATCTGCTCAGGGGATTAGCTAGGACCTGGAAGGACTGAAGGGAAGAACTGCATGTCAGTTAAGCAGAGGAAGCTGAGGGAAGAGGACATGGGTAGAAGACATTTTTTGAAGCTAAGCAGTTAGACAAAGAATAGTAAAATGAAGAAAAGTGCAGTCTCAACTTGGCTTGGGAATGGTAGATTGTGTAACCTAAAGCAAAACCTCAAAGTATGAGCTTCTGTTTCATTTGGAGAAGGCGGACTGATGGGGAATTCTGAAGTGGAATGGCATAAAAGTTTCTCTGAATTTAACCCAAGTAATGGACCAAAATACGGAATTTCCTTTAATAACCACAGTTTTAAAGTCTGATTGAGGGCCCTGTTCTAAATGTAAAAAAATAAAGGGAAAAACTTTGTGAGAGCTCTCTGTTGATAAACCCTAGTATGCAGTTTCAGAGCAGACTGTAGTTTGGCTTCTGATAAAATGAGTTGGGATGAGATAGATAACTGTTCACGATAATGGTTCAAGTTAAGTGAGGTGAGTGTACTTTACTTTCCCATGTCCTGAGAGACTGTTGGTGTCTCTGGGGAAAAAGCAGTTGATGTTTATTTGTAAATAAGAATTTAAATATAAATAAGACCATAAATAAGAATTTAAGTGGAAGTAGTTTTTGTTTAAACCTGAGAGAATTCATTAACAATAATTTGATCAGAAATGTTACAATCCCACAACACATTTTCTGATAGGAAAAACTCTCTCCACATTCCTGTCTAGCGTTAACAATATGACTTTCATTATTAACCAACAAATGCTTTCCAATTCATATTCTTTTCCCCCCTAGGCTACTTGGTTTTAAGTATACCTTACAGCAGCTCATTGGAGACAGAATCATTGAAACACATTGCTTACTTCCTGCTTTTCCAGAGTGCACAGAAGTACTTTCTCTGGTATCTTTTTTTACTTGGTCTTACTACCACCTTTCCTAAAGCCATTCAGAAAATTTTTATAACTGATGATGGTGGTATGTGTACTGGCTTTGCATGGCCAGGTTTTGGTAGCAGGGGGGGGCTACAGGGGTGGCTTTTGTTAGAAAAGCTCCTAGAAGCTTCCTCCATGTCTGTCAGAGCCAATGCAAGGCAGCTCCAAGATGGACCCACCACTGGCCAAGGCTGAGCCAATAAGAAATGGTGGTAATGCCTCCGTGACAACATATTTAAGAAGGAAAAAAAAAAAAAACCAAACAACAACAAAAACAAAAAAAAAAAAAAAAAAAAAAAACAAAAAACCCCAAACAAAAAACCCCAAACAAACAAAAAAAAACCGCTATTGAGCAGATGTAATTGCAGCCAGAGAAGAGTGGAGTGAAAATATGTGGGAGGAACAACTCGGCAGATACCCAAGGTCAGTGAAGAAGGAGGGGTAGGAGGTGCTCCAGGTGCCAGAGCTGAGATTCCCCTGCAGCCCATATTGAAGACCATGATGAATCAGGCTGTTCCCCTGCAGCCCATGCAGGACCACAGAGATGCAGAGATCCACCTGCAGTCTGTGGAGGAAACCCACACTGGAGCAAGTGCCCGGAAGAGAGCTGTGAACCTGTAGAAAACCTGTGCTGGAGCACGCTCCTGGAAAGAACCTGCAGACCCATGGAGAGAGGAATCCACACTGGAGCAAGTTTCCTGGTAAGGCTTGTGACCCTGTGGGGGATACATCTTGGAGCATTGTGCCTGAGTGGCAAGAAGAAATTTATTTACCTTCTGTGGAGTAACTCATATTGACCACTGCACCCCGTGGAAGAGTGACCCATGATGCAGCAGTTCGTGGAGACCTGTTGCCCATAGGATGGATTCACACTGGACAGGTTTATGGAGGACTGACTGTCTCCCATGGACTTCTCCCTCAACTGACTGTAATCCCCCACTTACCATCTCTCTGTGCTGCTGGCAGGGAGGAGGTAGAGTCCAAGAAGAATGGAGTGGTGAGGGGAAGGTGTTTTTAGGATTTATTTTATATATCATTATCCTGCTCCGATTTTGCTAGCAATAAATTCAGTGAATATCCCCAAGCTGAGTCTATTTTGCCCGTGACTGTGATTGGTGAGTGGTCTCCCCTGGTCCTTACCTGAACTCATGAACCTTTCATTATATTTTCTCTCTCCTATCCAGTTGTGTAGGGGAGTGAGAAAGCAGCTTTGGTGGGTACCTGTCATCCAGCCAGGGTCAGCCCACTGCATATGGTAACTTAATTTTATCGACTAAATTACAAACATAACTGCCAAAATTATTATTCCCCATAATTTTACTTAGCAACCTGATGAGTTGTACAACTGCCACAGGTACTGTGTCAATCTGCCTCAAAGATTTGTGCCTGCTTTTGAGAGGAAATGTGATTATACACAGATTTCAAAGTCAGACGTTGTTACATCTTACGAAACTAAAAACCAAAAAAAGTAATTGTCTTTATACGTGCACACTCAGAAGGCAAATCTTGCTCTACTGGTAACTGGATTTTGGAGTGATGTTGCCAGTTTGCAGTAGCTCCTCAAGTGTAACCTTAAATAAAATGCTTTGAAAATGGATTTTATGGACAATACATTACTTTGTTATGATACTTAATTTAGCATTATTTTTTTGTATGCTCATTAATACCACCCACTTTGTGGGTAATGTAGAACAAAGTCATCCAACTGATAGCCTAAGGGATATTGTAGCCCATAGGCCAGTTTCAGTCCTCAGGACAACTACAACATCAGATAAGAATTATTTTCCCTGAGAAAATATCTGTCATATAACCCAGCCCACAGTAATCAAGAAGTTGTGTAGCATGAAGGTGAATCAGTATTGGGAGTCTGCACAACTCACATAACATGCATTGGATGTGCACAGTGGGGAAAAATAATGGGTTTATTATGGCTGGAATGGATGAAAAGTGACTCTAATCATACTGCAAATTGCCCCCTACCTACAGCTGTGAGAACCCTTGTACAAAATTTTCTCCACATACTAGATTCACACAGTCTTATGCCCAAAAATGAAACTTAAATGCTTGCACATGTAAGAAAGAATTAAGGACTGTGCTAAGGCAGATGGATTGTGACAGCACATTCTCCTATTCAAGAACAACCACTAAGGTAAGTGGGGATGAAGGAATCAAAGAAAGGCTAAAGGGTTAAAAGAATGTTTAAAATTCTGCATACTGCAAAGAATTTGTCTATCTTCTTGTCTTGGG
>JAWWEU010000001.1:70765812-70821913 GCA_035583155.1 Acropternis orthonyx
GATGATGAAGAATTTTTCTATCTTCCTGTCTTTTTTTCCATTTTTTCTCCAATTTCAATAGCATAAATAATCTCCCAGACACTTAACCTTATTTGTAGCTACACAGGAAAGGTGGAATTTATCTTCAGAAACATATGGTTATGGTCAATGAAGTATGGTGAATGGAGAGAAGGCACTTTTAGAGTATTTCAGGTGGACTGCTACAGGTTAAGATGGGACACATGAGGCAAATGTTCTCCAGTAGCTCTAAAGGAAATCAGTATTACTAATTTGGAGGTAGATCTCTTTAAGCACCATGATAGTTTCATAGTGGAGATTTTTATTAGGTCAAGTGTAAGCCACTGTAATTCAAGTCCTATCTCTAGTTTTCTTTGTACCCTTGAATTGGGAGAGCACTTGTGATAAACTGGTGTTTCATATAAATATGTTGAATTGCTGTGAGAGCAATATGTAGGTATAAGACAGAAGAGAGTTATTTCCCTAAGTTAGTTCTATACCAAAGACACATACTGGACCAAGTAATATAATTCAGGGTAATATTAGAGGAAATAATAATAATACAGCTGTGGTCATAAACCTTTTTTTTACACTTGCAAAAAGAGAAACTGATTATTCCCTTGAATATTTTTGCTAGATTTAATGTCTGTTTTGTAGAGAGGTTTATCCTCTCTGTATCAGAAACAATATTGACTTGTGTTGTAGCATGCTGGCTGTTGGATCAGCTGTCACTAGATAACAATGTATAATTTGCATTCTGCCTACATGAGAACATCCTGTCCCCTCGTCTCTGAGAATAACTTCACTGCAGAATATATTGTTCTGCAGGATCACTGCCAGCGAAGTCATGTGCTGTGGACCTCCAAGAACTGGAACAGTTACACTCAGCCAAAAATCCACATATAAAAAAAATAAAATATAGTAAAATAAAATAAAATAACAAAAAACCCCAAACAACAAAAACAACCCAACTTCCCAAACCACCAATAAAAAAGTCCTCCAGCCTATCCCCTGCAAACAATCAAAAATACTCCAACCAACAAAACCCAGAAAAGAACCCCAGTGGTGAAATTTGCAAGGAATAAAAATTAAGCCTACAAAAGCTGAGAAACTTTCTTTTCCTGATATTAACACTCCCATTTGGCTACAACTTTTAATCATATGATTATGTACCTTTTCTTTTTTTTTCCTTTGGAGCCTCTGCCTCATTTAATACACAGCACAGATCATCTTTTTTGCTTTTCTCCTTACTTGACATTTCCTAGGTGTTACTTCATACTGCTGTTCATTATTTGTTTATGAATCTATTGTAGTTTTGACATTCTTGTCCTTACATTTCTTCTCTCAGTGGCTGGCATCAGTGGCAGTTGTAGGTGTCACATCTATAGAGGTTAAGGTCTTTCCTGACTGTAATGAAGTTCAGTATATATATGTGAGTGGGAAGACATTATCAGTTTTCTTTCCAGTCTTTTAAGTGGTCTTTCCTTTCCCTGACAGTGCTGTAACACTGAGACAATTACTGCCTTAAATATTCTTCTAGAGTTGCTGTAACTACAAAAATAAAGAACAGAGACATAAAAGGACATTTCCTGTGTATTAAGAAAGAAGTGAATGTTCTATTTGTAATGGGAAGCACAGATATAAAAGTATATATATATTCTCAAAATGGTAGTTCATATTAATTTTTCTCTGTTTCTCATGGGGTCACATTGCTAATGAACTATACAATCGCCACAGTAGTAGTTTATCAACACAGGAATGTAGAGGTAGGTTTTCATAATTTTCCTGCATCCATAGCAAAATGGTTAATTTTAGATTACTTTTAGTAGTGAACAGTGTCCATCATGCAGGGATTACCTTAGTTGCAAAGTGGATGCTCTACGGTTTATATTATAATTTACCTAACAAACTAGTCTTTTCTTTAAAAAACAATTTTACAAAGCTCAGATTTTTTAAGCTATTGTACTGAGTAATATAGAATGGTCTAATAGGATAATTTCAAACTGGGCAAAATGCGTGAAATTAAAATTGTTAATTCTAGACTGGATTTTCAAAAATTCAGTGACAACAGTTTTCCTGTTGCTGGCAGGTGGATTATGCTGTCTTTTTCATTAGAAGAGAATGATTGCCTGGAAGAGTTTTGTGTGGCCTCAGAAAAAAGTATGACACACATGCATACAATACAGTCTCAATCAACCTGAGACACAAGTCTCCTGCATATTTCTTCATGCAGCTTGTGGCCAATAGGCATTTGGTGTGCTCCATTTTGGACAACCCACTAAGGTGATGGTATGTTGGCAGTGGTTAAATCTTTCAATGAATATGCACCCCATTTTCATTTATGTTGATGGCTTGTGTTCTCAGCACAGTGCCACTAAAGGTGTTACATAATTTATTTTCTTCCTACTACAAAATACTTTTGCAAATACACTTTTTTGATAGCTCACATCCCCATAACACCTACAATATAAAACTTCTGAAAGCAATTAGGATTAAATTTTTCCATTTCATCCCCTTTGATTGAAGAGATTAGACATTGACAATACCTTCTAAGTCTTTTGTTTACTTTCCTTGCCAATATCAACTTTTTTCTATCAATGTTTCTATTTTTTCTGTTCCTTAACCAGTCAATATTAGGGATTTCTAGTAAGATATTACTTCTGAGGTTATTAAAACTGACTACTGTATGTTTTCCTAATGGTGAGCCTAACAGTCATCTTTGTGAATACTGTCCTTTTACTTCATTATGCTCTCTTAAAGAGGCCTATATCATTCTATGCACTTTTCTGCTGAAATCTTAGTCATACTGAAGTTCATGGGAATTTTGTCATTAGCTTCAAAGAGGATAGGATCTCACACTTGTGTTTTTCAAGCTGTACTTGTATTTTTCTGTGTGAGGAAGTCTTATATTCACTACTTACCATGGAGCTGTGAAAGAGTAGCATTGGAGTAAAACTCAGCACACGTTAGAATAACAAACTAAAAGGGTACACTGTCCAGACCTAATACAAATACTCTTACCATTAAGATGATATGTTATTTCTACTGTTCACAAAAAGCAGAATTTAAAAAAATGACATCTGAATTTTTGTCTTTTATTTTGAAATCAATTTTGCAAATCACTTGCATGCATTAATTCATCCACCTAGATTTCCTAATATTAGGAAAGCAAGGGTGGGATTTGCCTCATATGACTTGAAGCATACACAAGTTAGATGTCTAAATCTAAATTAGGCTGCTTTTTATACCCCCAGGAGAAAAGTAGGTATTTCTGGACATAATGTGTCTGATGTTATCCCAGAAGCCAACATTATGATGCAGAGTTTACATGTGGTTTAACCCCAGCAAACTTCACACAGCCACTCACTCACACACCCTTCTGGTAGGATGGGGACAAGAATTGGAAGAGTAAAAGGGAAAACTCATGTGCTGAAATAAAGATAATTAAATAGGTAAAGCAAAAGTTGCACACAGAAGCAAAGCAAAACAAAGAATTCATTCAGTACTTCCCATGGGCGCGCAGGTGTTCAGCCATTCCCAGGAAAGCAGGACTCCATCACACATAACAGTGACTTGGTGTTGTGGTTTAACCCCAGCCAGCAACCAGTTACCACACAGCTGCTCTGTCATTCCCCCACCATTGGGTCAGGGAGAGAACTGGAAGAATAAAAGCTACAAAACTCCTGGATTGAGATAAACACAGTTTGATAGGGAGAACAAAAGTTGTGCACACAAGGAAAGCAAAACAAGGAATTAATTCACCACTTCCTTTGGGCAGGCAGGTGTTCAGACAGCTCCACGAGAGCAGGGCTCCCTCACGCATAATGCTTACCTGAGAAGACAAATGCCATAACTCTGAACATCCACTCTTTTATCTGTCGGCTCCCTGTGCACCCCCACACTACTTGCTGGTGGGGTGGTGTTAGTAGCAGAACAGGTCTTGACTCTGTGTAAGCAGTGCTCAGCAATGATGAAAACATATCTGTATTATTAACACTGTTTTCAGCACAAATCCAAAACACAGCCTGATACTAGCTACTGTGAAGAAAATTAGCTCTACCCCAGCCAAAACCAGCACAGGTAATTTCCTATTTTTCTTTGTGTATCATGAAAAACCTAGAGGGACTGGCTCAAACATATTGGATCCTTTATTGCCCAAGACAGAGCACATGAACCACACCCTAAATTTCCTACTCTTTACACCAAAGACAGGTCTTGTGATTACTCTGGATTCTTCAGTACTTCAGAAGTACATTATGTGTCTCAATGTTGTCCTTTTCTGGACTTGTTCCAAGCAATTGAGGGTGGTTTTGAAGGCAGTGGCTCTAAATTGTTTACTTTTTTTTTTTTTTTTTTAATGTTAAATAGTATGCACAGTTCAGGTGGGTATCTTGTTTTATTGTTCCACCTTAAATTTAAATTTCTTTCCTCTTTCTTTCACTGGTAGAGTCTCTTTTTATCTTTGTATTTCTTTTCCCTCTTCAGTAGCTATGTAAGTCCTGTTATTCTCCTTTTCCGTTTTTGGCCTATTCAGACTTAAGAGTCTTTGGATTCCTTTCCTGCCACTCCTTCTTGTATATGTACTTTGAACTCTGAATAGCCCTTGTGAAGACACTCTGACCATTGCTTTGCTTTATATCTCCTGGGTCTTGGGTTGTTTTTTTTGTTTGTTTGTTTGTTTGTTGTTTCCCTGCAGATGGTTTTTAATCCTGTTGCATTTTCTCCAAAAGTCTCCAATGTTCTTTCATAAAGGTAAGCTTTAAGCATTTGCTCTCATCCCATATTCAATAGTTTATGTGCTATAAAATCTTTCTGAAAGTGAAATTGATTCCCTTTCACTATTTCGCTCTGTGAATTTTCTTGCTGTAGTGGATTCAAGTGCCCTACTTCCATAGTTCCAGTGCCCACTTCACAATAGGTGAAAATTTGATCCAACTCATCATCTTTTGGGATTCACTGTATGTTGTTTGCATCTTTGCATCTGTATGCACAATCTAGAGACTTGATCAACTAAAGTCCACTCAGAGGTTTGTTCCTTCCCTGGCTGTGTTCCAGAGTGCTGGCCTAAAGGAAATGCATGCTATTATTGCTATTGGTTTCTTTTTTAATTTTTAAAATTTTGTGTGAGATTTTTACCATTTTACTGTTGTCACTGTCAAGATTATAAAATACATGCTTCGAAAGCATTATATAATATTTTCTATATCTGTTGATTTTTTCCACTCTGCCTTTCCCATGCATACTGCAACCTGTGTTTTCAACACAAAGGAATTATCCCACTAAGTTTCAGTTAGTCTTTCCAGATCGTAATCTCCTTTCTTTAGTACAGCACCTTCCAGTTGTTGCTTGTTTTCCCATACATTTGCGTCAGGCATTATATTCCTGTTATCCTTCATCTTTTGCTTCAGAACAATTTTCGTTTCTCGCCTAATTTGTGTGTTGGAAGTACAAACTGGATTATTCAAATTAAGCAAAATCTTTCCTTTTCCCTCCTTCTCCTGGAGGTTTGCAGCCTGCCTAACAGGCCCTGCCAGTTCTGAGCCCAAGAGGCTGGCAACCTGCCTGCATAAGTGGAGACAGTGTAATCCAAACAGTTGGCTGCTGTGGCAGGAGACATTCCAGTGATCTGTACATTCAAACCCCTCCAACCTACCCTATCAGATATTCCCTTGGTTGGTTTCCAGTATCAGCATTCTACGTTCTTCACCCATGCTTGGCATGGGGAAATCTTCTGCAAGTTACTTATCTACACATTTCCAATTAATTTATTGTCCTTACTGTCTGAAGAAGCAGTTGCTTATATATTGTATCAATGTCCGCTATTGGTGTGATTTGTTCCTATATGGAATACAATGATTAGAACTTCTGGAGCATTACTCCATAAATCTAGCAAAACCTCTGTTATGACAGTCCTTTTCATCCTGGCTATCTATCACGGTTTGCTTATGTAATATTTTGAACTACTTTCCCTCTGTGCAAAGGAACTGGTTGGGACTGATCATTCTTTTTATCTTTCTGAGAGGTTTCTTTCAATGCTTGTGCAGTGGTCATAGGTGCTTAGAACTGTTTTCTTCATGTTGAAAGAATAACACACTCGTTGCAGGTGTTAGCACTGTTTCCACACATATTTCCCATCTGCTTTTCCTGTGGGCTTTTTTAGGATTTTGCCTTGGCACAAAGCTTTGCATTTCTTCTCTTCTATATGTGGGGTCTAAGTTGCCTCATCCCTTTTTTTTTTTTTTTTTTGCTAATGTCTTCCCTTGGTTATTGTCCGGTCTCTCTTTCAATTTGCCTCTCCAGTTTGCACTTCATTGGCTGTTCCATTATCATTAATAGAATACATCTATTCCCCCACCTGGTTTGTCATGGAAAAGTCACAGATGTAGTTTTGAGCAGCTGTTTCCTCCTGTTCTTCAGTCTGGTTTGCAGTGTCAACCTCTTTGCAACCCTTTCCATGAGCTGCTGCATTGGCTGCACCTATCTTCTAGCTAATGATTCCAGACACTGCCCATTTCTCTGCCTTGGTTTGCCATGTGTTACCATGTGCCTGAGGTGAACCTAGCTAGCACATATGACTGAAAATATGAGAGTGGTGAAAGTAGGAAAAAAGAAGACCTGTATTTTACTGGGAATGCAGCAAAGTGTAAGACCATCTTCTTGCTACAGCTATCTGGAAGGCTGGTCACAGCTTTCTCTTAGCTTGGGCAGATTTTGCTGCCAAATTCTGGGAGTTTTGTTATATCCATGGATAATCAAAGTAAAGGAAAAGATAAACATAAACATCCTTATCTAAATGTGTGTAATCCATACAACAGTCATCATAATACTTTGCTTTCAAATAATTTTTCTGAGCAGGGAATACAGCCTTGTGAAAGAGGTGCAGCCATCCAGTTTGAGGACAGAACACCCCATGCAATGTCCTAGTCACAGAATCATAAGATGGTTTGGGTTGAGAAGGGACCTTTAAAGGTCAATTAGTCCAAACCCCCTGCAATGAGCATGGGCCTCTGCCTTCACTTGTGAAGAAACAGCAAAAGAAAAGTAAGATGCTTAAACAGGAAAAAAAATGCAGACATTATTATTCCAGAGCCAGCCAGTTCCTTCTCCGTATCAGTGCCCTGAGGGCTACCTTAGCTGCTTGTGCCCCTGGAGGTGGGCAGGGGATGGGGACAAGCTGCCTGCCTCCCTCTGGGACAGGTCTAGTCTTCTCTGCATTAACTGTCATCATTTTGTACCCATGTGCAAATTACCTGCACAGGTAATATTCTCCATATGGCCAAACTACTGCCCGATATAACAGAGAATGGTGGAAATATAAAGGAGCTTCCTTCTGGTTCAGGGTTGATTAGCCTTGCTGCAAGTTTTATAGGAAGCAGGTTTGGAGCCCCTGATGTCAATCTTTACATAGGTGGGGTAGTGGGCCATCCACAGAAAGTGCACATAGGTCACACAGGCTCTGAATTTTGCTTTTTGCCCTCCAGCTTCTTTGATGTGAATTTGCTGGCAGTGACTCCCTTCAGGCATGAATTCCTCACCAGAAGTCATGGTGTGGGTTAAAAGCACTTTGTTTAAGGGAGATCTGAGACCATTTTCTTGTGGAGCAGGTTCCCTAAGGAGGTAAAGGTATTTAGCATCATTCTCTGTATGGAGTGTTAATCAGAATACAATTTTCTAAAAACACTATTTAATTTTGTTATCTTGGATTGTTGATTTCTGTTGATATTCTGCTTTGTGGATGATTTGCATTTTTATTCCCTCAGATTTTTTCCCGCATCTTATTAAATGCCCATGTAGATTTTACAGGCCTCATTTACAGATGAGGTGGCTGAGTAATAGTTACAAAAAAGACTTTAGTAAACATTTCAGACAAGAATTTCATCATTTTGTCAAAATGAGCTACAATCAAACATATTTATACTAGATGAAAAATAACATTAAAATATGGGGGGTAATTTTGTAATCTGCTAGTAACTTTCCATTCTCAAGAAGTAGGCTAAGTTTTGTCAAGAACACCTCAGTCTCTACTCTTCTCACTATTGTACATAGTATGTTTGATACTACATTTCATTATGTAAACATTGCTGTAATGCTTCTCATTTCTTCTGCTCAAGTAACCTTGAATAAATGTAGTATCTGGCACAAGATGCTATTCCTATGGCATTGTTTCAAAACTAGTGCCTTTGTGTTGCACAAGATAGAGCTCTCAGTGACATGGCAGAGCCTCCACTTTAAATCTTCACTTTAGAAAAGCTGTTGCATCTAACAAAAGCCCTGCATCCTACATGACATTCTGGACCCCTACCCCAGGGCATCAAGCCAGCAATGCAAGATTAAGACCTAGTTATGAAAAGGTCTTGAAATCAACATGAGTAAGAAAGTTTTGGGTTTGGCCCTGTATATGGAGGAGAGCATTAGGGAAATGTCTTTAGTTCTGTCTGTTGCCAGTTCAAAATCATTGTAAAAATACTTTATTTTGCTGGGATGGACAATCAGAGAAGCAGGAGAGAAGGAAGGAAATGAGAGTCTGTCTAATTATGCTTCTATAAATGCCCTCAAGTACTTTGCTAATGTGGTTAAGGGAACGTTTTTAAAACTGAAATAGACAAATGTGGTGCTTTCTTGTCTGGTTAAAGTGGGAAACTTTCATGCACCAGGCTTGGCTGGACAGCTTCAGGAAAGCTTGGCATAAGTGTGTAGCCATGCCGCATCATTTGCTGTGTCAACAGTGGCCAACAGAAATGACAGCTAAAGCTGTCTATAACATAGCATTGTCTTCTAGGCTCCAAAACCTCAAAGAAATCCTTCATTTGACTGTACTGTATCTATTCTGGTGATGATATGATTTTATAGCCTCTTCCCACCATTGGCAATATTTAGGTAGAAGACACAAATTGTCATTGTGTGTTAAATAAAAGAGGGGAAGGAAGAGAAGTAGAGTTTTGGATGCTTCATTGTAGACACTGCTTAATTGCTGGCTCAGTCCCAGGCTCTGGGAGGATGTCTCCAAACAACTGTTTCTGAGTCGACATGTGGCATGGTTCTGGGGATAATTTGTTCCAGGGACCACCTCCAAAAACAGTGTCACATTTTGTTTTGGTTTCTGACCCTGTTTTATGTACCAGCATAGACATAGCTATTTGGTTTGGGTTGGCCTGCAGTATTATAAAGCTTTTCATGATGATTTTGTTTCTCAGTGACTTCACCTCATCAATTATCAGCTTCAAAATCCACCCTGCCCAAATCCCCATCTGCCCTACAGTATATTTCCTCTGACCAGCACATCCAAAGTTCCAAATGCCCATGATCTACTGTTTTATTCAAATGATCATCTTTGTGGTCTGTATTTTCTGGTTTTGTTTTGTTGGTTTTGTGGGGTTTTGTATTATTACCTATGCATTGATTTTTTGGTTTTGTTTTTGCTGTTGTTTGAAAATTAGATCTGAACTCAATACAAACTCAGGAGAGTTAAGTTCCTTCTCGTGCATCTTTTTCATGTCTGTATGCTGGTGAAACTGATTTCACTATCTTGCCTTAGCCAGTACAAGTATGTGCAGAAGAAAAGAGATTAAAATATATTTTATATGTCAATACTTTACCTTATACTAATTTCCATTAGAATCATAAAATACAATAGTTAAGGTTGTCAACTTAAGACTTGGCAATTTTGCAGCATCCAGTTGTATTTTTAATGAAGCAAATTTGTTTTAGAGAGACACCACATAACTCAAACAGTGAGATGATTTTCTTTCTTATTAAAGAAGGCTGGAAAACACGTCTTTGATGGATATACTTGTGCACTGTGAAGGCCTGGAAAGTGGCCTACGAAGGTGTTGCAATCAATGAACTTATAATTAAAGGAACGAAAGTTATGCATTAGCAAGAGAAAACTATATATTGATGTGGGAAACATAAATGTTGATATCTTGATGAGTGGGACCCAGGTAATGGAGGGAATGGTTCTTTAGGGAAGAGAAAAAAAGCATGGGGTAGCCATACCTGCCCTCAGCAATTTCCTGTAAGTGTAGGAGTCATTCATGGCACTGGCATATACAGTGGAAAGTATTCACAGGTATTACCAACCCTGTGATGTTTTAGGAAAACACCTTTCTTCACAATTTTAGAGTTTCTTTGTTTAAAATTAGGCACATTTTCTGTCAGAAAGGAAGGAATATTCATCTACTACAGAAAGGATAAGCCTACTCAGTCCACTCAAACTGGTCTTTTAACAGCATCTGTTTATTTTTGATACCTATGGCTGTAGGACTTCACCCGTCTCTTGCAGTTTTACCTAGTCTAAGGCTCAGCTTATTTTTTTGAGCAGTTCATAATTCCTTTTATTATCTACTGATCTTTTCAGGTGTTATGTTATCTAACATGCATAGTTGATTTTCATTTTTGTATTTAGATGTTCATCAGGAATTAATTTGTATCTGTGATAGCAGAAAAAATTTCATACCTACACTTACCAATGTACAGTAAATATTATGAAGATGTCTTTGGTGCTGCAAATACTCTTCAGGAACCAGCATGTAGAGCTGTATTGGCACACAGTCCACTAAAGCTCCTTTGAAGTTAGTGGCAAATCTTTAGCTCACTGCGCAAGTGGGAGGACTGGTCTATTCTTGAGCAGGAAAGAGTTACACTTTGGTCAAATTATCCATTATTTTAGGTTTTGAGTTCCTCAGTTTCAGAAAATATTTAGGGTGTATTGAAAAATTAAACCCTTTGTTTGACAGAGGTTTTACAGAGTAAATTGTGTCCATTGGGATTTCACACTTCAGAAATTCTGTTGTATTTGTATTTTCCTGAATTCATCTTTTGTCTCACACAATTACCTCCTATGGAGAAGTGTGTGGAGGGATGTGATAGGCTCAAGGGTATTTAATTGAAATATATAAGAAGATCTCAAAATCATAGCTCTGGGATTAATAACTGATAGAAATTCTTGTATTTTGCACATTTGTATGCCCTTGTGTCCATTCACAGATGGTATCTCCAATCCCAGAATCAGTGTTTTTACAAGCTGTTAACCATATAATGTAATTCAAAGCCTCCAGTTCAGTTGATATCACTAGATATTAATCGCTCTAAAGGTCTGAACTTTTTACTGCATAAAGTTCATTTTTTAAAAAGGGCTGGCATTGTGCGGTGTTGACAGCACTTCTGCTGAGCGTGTCTATACACGTTTTGCTATGGCTGAGCATAACATTCTTTGGTATCGAACTGAAAGAATATAAAAAGAAAATATGAATACATGTAGCAGAGAAATGAAATGATTTTGAAAGGCCTTTCCTCTGAATGAAAACAGAACAAAGCAGTATTGGCTAAGAATCAGCAGCTGGTTATATTTTTTTTTCTACCTTGGGTGGCTCTGAGGTTTGACTGATTGCCAGTTAGTAAATTAGGTCATTGATATGTTACTTCTGTGTGTGGAATAATTCTTAATATCTATATGGTCTGTCCACACATGCGGGACTAATCTTAATTTCCAACATCCTTCTTTCTCATTTGGGGAAAGGTTTTTACTGTCAAAACAAAATCTACTGATGCAGATTTCACTCCCTGCCCCCTCACCAAATAAGAACAAATCTAAAGGAAAAACTTGTCAGAAGTTATTGAATTTCAAACCACGTCTCATTAAAAAGAATAATAAATAAACCTGACAAAAGATTCTCAGTCCTCTTAGGCATGTTATATTTCAGTCAGAGAGAAAAGACATATTGTCATTTTCTGTGACAGGTAGGTAAAAACTCTTTTAGAGGTTTAACAAAAAGCTAATGACAATATATTAAAGTATACATATGCTTATTTCATGAGCCTGGATTCTCTTGGAGTAAGGAGAACTAAATGCAAAGCAGTTAGAAGGTGCTACTGTTAGGATCATGTAGTGATATAGGATCAGGTAGTGATTGACACATACTTTGCACAGGATGACTTATCAGGAACTAAGACCTGTGCTTTCTCCCCTGTTTTTCAATTTTTAGCATCTAAGCATTTGCCAAATGGTGTGCAGTGATGAAGTACAAAATTTGTTCTCCCTCCAGGATTGTCTCCTCCCTCGTGTTGCCAGCTTCTCGTGTTCAGCAGATTTTCAGCCCCGCCCACCAGCCCCGCACAGCCTCTGCCTCCACATGGCCAACTAGCAGGAAGACAAGCTGTCTCCCACTTTCATCTCCCACTTCTCCTCTCCCACCCGGATTGACCAGCAAAAGAGGAGGAGGAGAGGAAAGGGGAAGTGGTGGCTGGCAGTGGTTGCTTTAGAAAGGTCAATTAAAGGCTGAGAGTTGGGAAAGAAGGGATTAAAGAACTGACTGGGCTGTGTCAGGGAGCTGGGAATGACTTGGAGAACTGCAGGAGGGGAGGGGAAAGAGGATTTGGCCACAGGAGGATTGGGTGTGCAGTAGAGAGGATGAACCACAGGAATGGACTTTGGAAGCATAGTGAAGGCAAGATAGTTGATGATAATTGATCATTTATGGGGAAGGAGACACAGGGGTAGGGGAACATCATAAGACAAGATATTAAGATTTTTATATAATTGTTATGTGAAACATGATCCCTACCACCCTTCTCAAGAATTTGAGTGTAGTAATTCTTGCTTGAATGTCATGTAAGCTGTTGATATGTATGCTTTCTATAAATTATAATTTAGGGATGTCAAATGGGGAGAGAAGGAACTTTGCAATGGAAAAACTGAAAGAAGGTATATGCTTTAATACACATTATAATGTGTAGAGTGATGTACAGTGTATTTCCGTAGTTTTTTTTTTTTTTTTTTTAAATTGTCCTTTCAAATCTTTTTGCAATTTAGGTATTGTCACTTTTTTTACTATACCTTATCTTTTGCATGCACTCTCACAAGAATAAATTTTATGTTTATGCAGCTAAACAAAGGATCACCAAACAGAAAGTTCAAGCACTGAACCCTTTTTTGCAAGTCAGTACATGTATCTATATATTAATGTATGAATATTTATATTTCAGGGAATTAGAGGCTACTGTGACAGGGTTGTTTAGAAGACTGAGTGATAGTCTTTGAAACATGACTTTATTGGATTGATATTTATAAACAAAGCACACTGTAAATGATTATTTCCTTCTTGTTTGTAATCATACATATTCAGAGCAGTTATTCCTTAACAGTCATATCTGAAATTAACTATTGATTGTCTGCACTCATTCTCTGGCTCTGTTCCTGAATATGCCAACTCTTTCCAAGACGCATGTGGCATAGAAAGGATGACATTCAAGCAATCAGGGTGCAAGCCAGTCAGTGCCACTAAGCCCAGAGATCTCTTTGTTTTGACACTGTAGACAGAGTATTGGTGACCTTGGAGAAGTCACTGAACAAACAGGAGTTGTTGTGTTTTGTCTGTACTGTGTTGGATTAAGGAACTACCACCCCTAAGAGCTCATTCCTAGGCCCTTACTGTATTTATTTGTCTAGAGCAAAAAAATTGCATGATGAGCTAGTGTACTCCCCAGAGGATGGGTATACTTACATCCCGTCACTCGTTAAGGGTTGTTTATATGGAAGGTAAAAAATGTATACTCACAGCAATAGCAATTTTTGCTTCTACATATTTGGACTGGAATTAAAGTTTATTCTCAGAAATAGTAATGGTTTTGTTACCCAGTTTAGTTTCACTAAATCTTCTTTTTTTGGAAAATCAGAAAAGATACTCATCAGCCTTGCTATTTTTGGTTTATTTATTGTTGTTTTGTCCTACAACAGCATTCTTTAATACAATTGTAGACGTTTTCTGAAGGGATTGCAAGTTACTCTGAATTTATTGTCCCTTGTGTCTCTGAGAAAGTGTTTTTACCTTCATTACAAAGTCATAATGCAAGCCTATGGTATTAATGCACAAGGAGCAGAACCATTTACTCTGACACTGAGTTAATAGGTTTTGACCAAAACGTCTGTTCTTGGAATATGTACAGAATTACAGACATGCTGTGCAAGGCTTTTGTAAATGAATAGCAAAGGTATTTTTTGCCATGACATTTGTGTAAGTGGAACTGAGCAAACCATTAAGGATGCTACATCCTCCACGTACACTGTCCCAGAAGGGCGTGTTACTCTTCTCACTGCAGCTCTGCATTGTCTCATCCCTCTAGGGACACAGCTGATACTAAACTCTGCACCTTGTGCTGCAGTCAGACAGAAGCTTTATTAATAATGACAATGGCACATCCTTTGCAGCGTCTTCCTGCTTCACTTGGAGCCTTCTCAGATGTTATCTTCATTGTTTCATAGTAGCTATAAATACAAAAGTATTTACAATGAATTGTTTCCAAACAATTAATTACTGAACTATGCACTAAGTTTATATTGACTTTGTTACTCCCAGACTCAAAACTGAGAGCATAGTCAGTTAAATAAATGCAGTTCTTTATATCTGAGGCATGAAAGATGTCTTATCTCTTATCATCATGGAGTCATTTCCATTTGAAAAAATGTGAGGTAGCATCTTGGATGAATGTGCCCCTGGATAATTTCATACTGGAATACAAGCACTAACAAGAAAAAGTAACAGAGTCAAATTTTTCATTTGGTAATTGTATTTAAACAAGATTAATAATATTTAACATACATACTACATCTTCTCTTGTTTGTAAGTTTCAAAAGAGTATAGAAGTGGATAACACTAAACGTGAAAAATGGAGGCATCAGAGATTAGTTAACATGTCACGTTGCTCTTCAGAAGCAGAGTGTGGAAATTAGGACTCTAACTTCTGAGACAGAAAAGTTCCAGCATTTTGGATGTTTTCATGTTTTTTTTTTTTTTTTTTTTTTTTTTTTTTTTTTTTTTTTTTTCCATTGTCATCAACAAAAAAATTAGTTATCTTAATAAGTATCTTAATAGGTGTCTTAAGAGATGAGTGAATCCAGCTAGGTAAAAGATATGTTAAACCTTAGAAGTTTTTCTTTTTTTTTTTTTTGATTTTCAAACACAAGCAGAAGCAAAAGCTCTTTGAAGACTTGAAAAGGGTCAAGTTTAATGTAGTAATGTTTAATTGTGTATCCCAGAGTTCATAAGTTTGGCCGGAAGCTAACTGCCAAAAATTGTCAGTGGTATATTCCTTTCTGTAGTTCAAACAGCAATTAGAAACCTTATTCTGAGAAAACTAAATATAATTCTGGGCTGTACATACTCCGTAATTGTCCTTTTTTGACCAGAAAAGGTAAGAAATATGGTATATTACAGGATAATAATTGAAGCTCTTCAGGTGAATTTGAACAGCAAATGGATTTACTGAAAAGGATATTTGTGTGTCAAATCACGTACAAGTGATATTCCTAGTACTCTACCAAAGTGAGTTTTCATGTGACATTGGGTCAATGCAAAAAAGTATTTTTTTTTCATGATGTGACGTGATAGACTGTGTGCTACTGATCTACTTTGATTACTCTGAGAAGCATTTTATTCACTATTAAAATCAGAAAGCATAAGGAGGAAAAACTTGAAATTGAGGGCTACTGCAGAGTTAGACCGGCACAGAAAATGTCATGCTGAAGCAGTGATGTTCCCTGTCACTGTATGCAGACTTATAGGCCTTTAATTGCTACTTGTAATGGTAATTTTTTCCTCCTTTTTTTTCTGCAAAGGATGTACATATAAACAGGAGGTTGAGAAGGAGGGAGGGTCTGGAGATGGAACCATCCCAGAGTAGCTATCAGCAGGACAAAGGAGATGGTGGGATTCCCCACAAGCCCATCTCCTACTCCTTCTATAGATGTGCAATTTTCTGCCTCTCTTTTCGTTGGAAAAGCAGGTTGCCAGGAGTAAGGCAGTAGTAATTCCACTGCCACTGTGGACACAAAGTGTTGTGTTTCTTGCTTTCACCCATGGGAAAGTGAAATTAGCCTTCAGTCAAACCCTGCAGTACCATATTTGGAACAGGATTTGATGCAAAACGGTTTTAGCAGGAAGAGTTGAAAGCACCAGTGATTTTGAGTTTGAGAAATACCATACCCCAAAGTACCAAGCAACCTCTTGTGAAGATGGCATACAATGCTGCCCAGAGCTTAGGTAAGAAAATTCTGAGAACAGCCTTCCTTTAAGGCCTAAACCTTTGGGATTGTGAGCCAGGACATGTTAAAGGAGCTGCTAAGCCCAAACAACAGAATGATGCAGTCAGGCAACTCCTATTAGACTATACTCATGAGGAAATGGTGTCATGCAGCACAGGAGATATACACTAACCGTGTTTTTCTGCATCAGACCCTTCTCTTGAAAACATCAGCATCACCAGCACTACTTTTAGTTCCCTGAGAAGTATTGATTCCACAGTCTTGGCCAGAGTTTATTTAAGATTGATCCACACAAGAAACAGAAGTACAATTTCCTGTTTCAAGAATGAGGAGTAGTGGTTCAAATGCATTAAGCTCTTGCCTAGATTGTAGCTTGCAAAAGACTTAAGAGTAATTATTTCTTCCTTGTTAAGTGCAGAATATGTGCTTGGTGGTCTGTAAAGCATACAGAAACCCAGCACCTACAGCTAATTGCTTTCAATTTCAATATCTGATCCTTCATAGCTATGCTTTCCTATCCCATTGAAACTTTATTTGAATGAATAAAGGTAATTTCAAAGACAAACAATTTACATAGGAAGATTCTGGTGAATCTAAATATTTAAATTATAGTTGTCTCAACTGGAGATAGAAAGGAGAACTGACATGAATATACCTGCAAAGGCCAGTAAATGAGAAAATAGGAAAGTCAAATCTTGTATATTCATTGTGTCCATGGATTCAGTTCCTGGTTATAATCATTATACTTTGATTGTTATTTCTTGTTTGTGGGAATAAAGAGTAGCTAAATTGTTTAACAATAGAGTTTGGAAAGAAAATGAGGCATCTGTGGTCTTACTGAGATCTGAGTAAAGCCAGTAGTCCCTTACCCATTAACTTATATTTAATAAGATCTAAATTTGATTTAATTATCATCTTCCATAATGCATTTTATAATATAAAGAGGCTCCAAATTTGAGATGATAAAACATTTCCAAATGTGATGCAGCTAATATTCAAATAATACTTATCCCTAGAGGTATATTATAGCAGTTGATACAGATGTCAAGAGAATCAGCTCTCAAAGCTTGCTGGTATTTAGAATGGCTTTGTTGGTGTGGCTGATATGGCTTTGCTTGCAAAGGGCTGCTGGAGCTGCAGCTAAACAGCTTTTTTTTTTTTTTTTTTGGCAAAGCTTAAACTCATTTTCCAGACAGACGAAGGCATACTAGCAGAAGATTGTCGTGGCATTATAAGTCAATAACCATTGAGCATTTCTGTTATTTGTTTTGTGTGACTCATTCAGTGAAGTCCCTGCCTCACCTCCCACTCTGCAGCATCTGTAACACAGGTGTTGCTGCTTTGGACAGTGGAGAGCAGGACCCCATTTAAGCTGTGCCAGGCACAGGGAGTCCCCAGAAAAGGGAAGTGTGACCTGGGAGCAGAGTATTCATGCTTTCTACAAAAGTCAGAGACTCATAGAACTCCGTCTAGAGATATTGTCTCTCTAACTGCAGCCTCTTACTATGTTCCTACTTTCACTTTATTTTGTAATTATTCAGTGCTGGAAAAACTTTAGATATCTCTGTTTTGGTATAATCGTGTTTCATAGATGCTTAACTATTTAGCAACAGGGAATTAATAGTTACTGAAAGTTCACTTCAGTGATGCAAGGATTGCAAGAAAATTTGAAATAAATAGTCTGAGAACATGAGAGATGAGCCTGAATGCTAGTAGTTATGTGGAATGAGAGTCTGATGGAGCTTTGCAGTGGACTGCAAGATGTGTAGTTGCTGTGCTGCAATGTCTTCTCTGACTGAAATAAAATATGTGGAAGACTACGCTGAATACGCTCATGCCACTGCTTATACTTGTTGCAATTACTTCTTGGCTGTGATGTCGTAGCAATAGAAGGGAACTGTGAGCCATATCCCTGTCATTCTGCATACTTATATATACATTTTTCAATATGATAAAAGGGAAAATGCAAGCCCACTGGAACGTGGCATATTAGGCTTGTTTCATTTTTTGCTATTTCTGTATAAAGGGTATGAATTAGGAAAAAAAAGTATCTGAAAAACTTGTTCTTATGCTGTAATAAGGTGGTGGTGGTGAAACTACTTTGCCTGCTCCTTGGAGAGGAATACTTTCTTTTTCAACATCATCACTTGAGGGCATATTTCTAAAGCACTTTTGTGATTCACTTATTTTTTGGAGACTGCAACATATGTTTTTCCTCTTCCACTTTTTAATATTTTGGTCGCTGGTGAATCCACATACAAAAACTTCCTTCCTTTAGTTGAAGTCCTCAAATAAAAATCTTTTCTTTCTCTGATTACATATTAGCCTGCCAAGAAACAAACTCTAACTGGAGAACATCACTTTAATTTATTTATGGGATACAGATGACAAGGAAGTCTGTCCTCTTCTCAGGCTTTTTGGAAAGCTTTGGGCTGACCCAGCCCAACAGAGTTCATATGGCAAAGGCAAACTGTGCCAGGAACCAAAGCCAATAGTCATTGCAAACCTCTGAACCAAAACATTCCTTTAGTGCTTGAATTTCCCTATAATTTGTGTAGATTCCCTTTTTGTCAATGAGGCTTGCAGTGGATAACTAGCATAGTGGAATCAGACTAAACAACTGTGCTATTCATTCAGCAATTAGATGATAACAGTAATGCATGCTTTATGGTTTCCGTTCTTCATTCTTTCCTTTCTTTTAGAGTCCTTGGAGACAAACCCTGTTTGACAAAGAGGAAGCTCTTGCTGAAAAATATCCTTTTTTTTGTCCTTTAATGTTGCTAATAAGTTCTATTCTGAGAGGCAAAACATCACATCTTCATAGGAAGAAATGATCAGCTAGAGAAAAAGCAGCTCTAGAGTAATTTTAATATATATGTATATATAGCGAATGTTTGCTTTAATCTATTTCAATGATGAAGGAAAAACTTTTTTCTTAAATCACCAGAAGCATATGGCTTAATTTAGAATAAAATAAGTATATTTTGAATGCAAACAATTTTAGAAGAAATAGAGTAAGGTATGTTTGCTCTATAAATGACTTGAGAGGGGCATAGGGCTAAAATTAGAGAATCTTGCTTTTGTTGCAGAAGAGAAATCTTTCTGAAAGGGCAGGCTTCAGTGCTTCAGCTTTCAGTTAGGAGTTTCAGCTTTGGCCAAAATCAGCAGTGGTTTTAACTCTTTCCTTACTGCTTTTCTTAGCCTCACATAACTTCTCTGTGTATGAAATAAAGACGTATATAGGAAATTTTCTCTTTCTATAGTTGGAAAATGAACTGTTGTTTAAATACTACCTTTGCATTTTCTTGTTCTGGAAATTCTTTGTTTTACACCAGTTTTGTCACTTAGCCACTCTGTGACCTCAGACAGGTCAAATAAATTCCTTGTACTGTAGTTTCCTTATTTAAGGGCTAAACCAAACCCCCACTAAATTCAATGTGGGCACTGAGAGATAAGTACTGGCAGATTTAGCTGTTGTAGCTTAAAGCATTACAGCACGCAGATGTCTTTGCTATCTCTTTTCAAAGGATTACTTCCCCAACAGCAGGCAAGGAAGGACAGGATATGAGCCATGTGTCAGTCACCATGGTTTGCTGCACAGAATATTAAAGTGCAATGAAGGTATGTGCCCATTAATAAACAGCTGTAAAATGTGACAGTTGAGGCACAGATACATATCCTGTTCTGTCATTCTGCAATATTGGCAATGATGTAAGACTGATGGCCAAGTCAAAAACTTAGGGCAGTAGTTCCTCTAACTATAAACATGAAAGATATCTGCCACAGCTCTGTAAAACCTACCTGCATACCTCAAAAATGTTAGAAAACACTGGTTTCTATAAACTACTCGAAGATACTGATAAAAGGCAATGAAGAACAATAAGGAATCATTGTACATCTCCAGGGAAGAATGGTTACATTTAAATGCTGAAAGGAAAAGAAATAGGAATAATGAATTTTCAGCTGAATGCAAGTACATTGAATTTCAATTCGAACCACTTCATTTGGTTTCCAAATACACTGTTGTGAAACACCTTTCAGCATAAGGATTGTCATTTTTCTTGCAATGGCAATGAGACTATGAATGTCTTGAAGACTTGAAACAGAAACAGAGAAAGATGGAGTAATGAGAAGACAGTGGGGCATCTTGGGATTCTAGCATGACTTGTATTAACCACTTAGTTGAAATACCGTCTTTGTGTTGGAACACTCCTCGGAAGCTGGTTTAGTGCCTCTCTAACCATCCACTTGAGTTTGGTGAGCTCTTGTTCAAGGTTCAAGGTCACTCCACCTTTCTTAGATATTTAGCTGAAGTGCTCACGATTAAAGTCTTGTTACCCAGCGTTTCCTGTCTTGTCAGGGGTCAAGGATGGATTTTCAGAATTAACTGGCTGTCTCTTCACAGTAAGTGCTTGAAAAAGAAAGAAGTGACAAGACAAGACAAAATGGTCTCAAGATGTGCTAGAGGAGGTTTAGACTGGATATTAGGAAAACTTTTTTCACTGAGAGGTGGTCAGGCATTGGACCAGGCTGCCCAGGGAAGCAGTGGAATCACCATCCCAGCAAGTATTCAAAAAAATGTGTGGCTGTGTACTTGGTAATATGGCTTAGTGTAGAACATGCTGATGCTAAGTTTATGGTTGGATGTGGTGATCTTAGAGGTATTTTCCAACTTCAATGCTTCTATGATTCTGCGAAGTACGGGGAACTGGACTCTGGTCTGCCTTTGTCCTGCTGGCATCTTAGAGTAGCCTTGTTGTGATAGACAAATTTAAGCACTGTCTTGCCAAAGGCAGAAGAGTTCAGAATTTTTGTTTCCAAGTCCAAAGCTGCAAATCATTAGTCAAATGCTTTATATTAATTTTTCTTTAGCTGGAATATTTTAACCAAATGTAGTATCATACTGGTAAGAGCAGCTGAGCACAATGTGAATGGTACCAGACCATAGAATGATAACAACACAGGATCAAAATAATGTTGGTTTAGACCTCATGGGGAAAAAAGCAAAAAGAAAAATTTCACCCACACACCTCTGGAAATCAATAGAACTAGTGACATCTGCAAAAGCCTACCTTGCACTAGGGAACAAAAATTAAAAATTTTGGAAAACTATTACCAGTGCTTAGGTCATAGACCCTACTTAACCTCAGAGAAATCGGCAGTTCCAGAACAGAAACAAGTATATGAATTCTCCCATGCAATGTCTGTATTTGTTCAGTTTGTACAGCCTTTGAAACAAAGGAAAACACAAATGGAACAGCTGTTTCAGTGGGTTAAGGCTAAGGGAAAAAAAAAGAATAAAGGTATAAAAAATTGTCTTGTGGAAGAAACAAAAGTTAATGTAAAATGTGCATAAAAAACAATGATGTGAAAAAAATACTATTTATTTTTCAATAGAAACATTCTTTCTGGTAAGAGTATGACATTGGTTGAATTCCGGCTGTAGTGAAGTCCTCCTGGAAATAAATGTGTGGTTTTACAGGATATAGGCTATCACACTTATTTTGAGCTCAGTGTTTTTTGCTTCTGGGACATGAATAGTTACCAGTAATGCATCATGAATAAATTTGCTTTATTTGTACTGCTTACAGTACAAATTTGTATTGTGTCATTATTTAAAGTTTGGTGTAAGTCTCAGCTGAAACATTAAACTTCTTATGAACTGGAAATCTTGGAAATCCTTCAGAGGAAGGCTTTTATTTATGATATTGTAGTCAGTGTTTCCATTATTTACCCCTGTTTTCAGGGATTTATAACTTAGTTGTAAAAAAATCACTCTGGACTGATATTTGGCAAAGTCAGTCTGATCACACGTAAACTGGAGGATATAGAAATGATTAAATGTATTCTTTAGGGATTATTTTGCTTTGTTATTATGTTGTCTTGAATTGTACCATTTTCTACAATTCTGTATTAATAACATTATATTTCATTCTGCACTGAAATGCACTATGGCTGAGTGTTTCTGTAGCCCCTAGGAAATGTGATGGTTTCTTCTCCTGAGTACCATAGCTTACTAGTTTGGTACATAGAAGAAATGCAAGCACAAAAAATGCCAATAGAACATTAACTTTTGCCAACTAGACATTGTCAAAAGCCAACCAGCCAACAATAAATAAAAAACCAAACAAATAAATAAATTCCCAGATTCAAAAAGAAAAAATAGCCAACATAAAGTTCTATGTGATACTAAGCAGCTCAGAGGCATCATAGCTAAGGCATTCTAGTTTCTGCAATGAAGTATGGGATAGAGTGATACTGTAGATTTTTCATTTTTTGTCAAGATCCACAGTTCTGTCCCTAGCTCAGAAAATGACAGTCTTGTCAGATCCCTATTACATTGCCACTGGAACACCACAGCTGTGGTGATCAAGTCAAAAAACCTATTCATTTTTGATATTAGATAGTGTTCACCACTGTGCAGAGAAAATTCATGTGACCAGAGCTCAATTCGAGTTGAAGCTTGCCACTACTGTGTGAGAAAATAATAAGAACTTTTAAAAAATGTGTTCATAGAAAAGACAGTCAAGAAGAAATATTGGCTGTTACTGGATGAGGATGGTTGCCTCACAAACAGGAACATAGACAAGGATAAAAAGCAGTTAGAGAGTGTTGAAAGAAGGGCTATGAAGATGGTGAAGGGTCTGGAAGGGAAGTCCTATGAGGAGAAGCTGAGTCAGTTGGTTTGTTCAGCCTGGTTAAGAGGAGATTGAGGGGAGACCTCACCATAGTTGGGGCAGGCACTGATCACTTCTTCCTGATGATCAGTGATAGAACCCAGGGAACAACATGAAGGTGAGTCAGGCGAGGTTTATTATGGATATTAGGAAAAGGTTCTTCACCCAGAGGGTGGTTGGGCACTTGAACAGGCTCCTCAGCAAAGTGGTCACAGCACTGAGCCTGACAGAGTTCAAGAAGTGTTTGAACAACACTCTCAGAAACATGTTGTGATTCTTGGAGCTGTCCTGTGCAAGTCCAGGAGTTGGGCTTTGATGATCCATCTGTGTCCCTTCCAATTCAGGACATTCTATGATTCTATGACTGCTACTGCAAATTCACTGATTTCTGGGTTTTCTTTGGAGGCTTCATACTGAAGTAATTATTAATATGTATTTCTTTTAGCTTGTCTATTCAAAGGAGAACACAGTCCAAGTCAAAAGAAAATTGCATTTTGTAAGGAGTTTCACCAACTAGCATTTTTTAGTGAGAAATTCTTTTCAGATCTCTACATGCTATATTAAGATTTCAATATAAATTTTGTCTCTCAGAAAGTCAGGGAATCTCATTGAAACTATCTGATTCTCATTTTTGCTGTGAGGATTTATATGTTACTAATAAGATAAGACCTAACTACCATGTCCTGCATGTTAGTCACCAGGGAAGAGTGGCTTGAGAGTTGCTCATCAGAAAGGAACCTGCAAGTGCTGTTTGACAAACAGCTGCATATGAGTTTGGACTGTGCCCAGGTGGTCAAGAAGGCAAATGGCATCTTCTCCTTTATTGAAAATAGTGTGACCAGTAGGAGGAGTGAAGTGACTGTCCTGTTGTACTTGGCACTGGAGAGGCTCCATCTTGAATCCTGTGTTCAGTTTTAGGCCCCTCACTACAAGAAGGACATTGAGGCACTGGAGTATCTCCAGAGAAGGGCAACAAAGCTGGTAAAGAGTTTGGAGCACAAGTCCTACGAGGAGTGCCTGAGGGAACTGGAGTTGTTTAGCCTGGAGGAAAGGAGTTTCAGGGGGGACCCTATTCCTCTCTACAACTACCTGAAAGGAGGTTGTAGTGAGGTGGGAGTTGGTCACTTCTGCCATGTCTCAAGTGAAAGGACGAGAGGAAATGCCTGTGCTTTGCAACAGGGGAGGTTCAGATTAAATATTAGAAAAGAAAACATTTCACTTCAAGAGTGGTTAGGCATTGGAATAAGTTGCCCAGGGAGGTGGTGCAGTCATTGAAAGTGTTCAAGAGGCATCTGGATGTGGCAGTTGGAGATATGGTTTAGGGGTGATTGGTGGTGGTAATGAGTTGATGATTTGACTAGATGATCTTGAGGCCTCTTCCAATCTTGGTGATTTTGTAATAAGATTATATCACACACCTCAAACACAGAAAAGCAATCCTGGCAAGTTTTAGACTGCCACAATACTATTAGGGAGCTTGAAGGACTGCCCTTGCTCTCTTATTTCAGTTGAGAAGGAAGCAGATGTAGTGCACAATGTACTAGCAGTTTTGAATCTGCTAATTCATAAAAGATGTAACTTTCTGCTTGTTTGGAGCTGCTGTATATAAGATGATAAAGAATGGCATTAAAAGACCTTTAATGATGATGTTCAGTCTTCACTGTTAATTCAATAAAGCCTTATAATGTGTTTAAAGGGAAAAAAAAAAAAAGACATACAAATCCCCCAGACCATCAGGAGTCTTTTCTAGAACTGTGTATTGGCATGATACATTACACAGGACATCCAAAGAGATGTAGTTCTCATTTTTTGAGAGCACCTAAGAGAAGAAAAGGAGGGTTCCTGAATTGGTGTCATAACAATATACTGAGATCCTGGAGGATGCTACAGTACACCTTACTGTAAGGATGACCAAGCATGGGCACAAGATTGCAAGAGAGGTTATGGAGTCTCTATCCTTGGAGGTATTCAAAAGCTGTAGGGACATGGTTCTGGCTGTAGGTGGCCCTGCTTGAGCAAGGGTAGTTGGACCAGATGACCTTCAGGGGTCCCTTCCAACCTCATGCATGCTGATTGGTGTACTCCATTTTATGTTGTACTACAGTGTCTGAATATGATATCTTTACATTGTCTCTAATGAAGTGGTTTTTATATTGTTTTCTTTTATGTTGCATATGTTGATACAGTCAGTACAAATACATGGTGAATCTCCACTCCAGCCAAACAGCAGATGATCATAGATTATTCTGTGGTTTGGCTGAGATACTTAGAACTAGCTTGTACAGTTTCTGAAAAAGTTTGCTTTTAATCTTGTGTAGCTGTTCCCAATGACCATGGAAGTCAGGAATCTTTCCATTAAGATCAACCAACTATAGGCAAGTTCCTCAATGTCTTGCACTGTTCAGTAAATAGTATATTAAATGTTGTTCAATAGTATTAAGTTCAATATTAATAGTTTGGAGTAAAATGTCTGAATCCGTAACTAGATATTGAGAAATTATGAGAAAAGGCTGAGGTAGAATTGCAGAAGATCAACATCTAATTCTGGTACATGTATATGGATAAAGGAATACAAGAGAGCAGAAATTTGCACAGTAAGAAATAGGAAAGTAATGACACAATGAGAACAGTAGCATGTGAACAGAGTTAATGAAGGTATGGTTAAACTGTCTAGAGATTAAGGATTAAAATTAAGAATTGAGGGAGGGATCAGTTAAGGAAATTAAACCTGTAGAGTTGGAAAGGGTAAAAGTGTATTCACAAAGGTTTCTCAAGAAATGTAACAAAGGACATGCTTGAGATTGGTTTTACTTAATATTTTAATTTGTTCCTTGTTGATAAAGTGTGTGTGATACAAAACAAGGCATTGGCAACACAGTTAAACAATATAAGCAGAGCTGACAGACTGACAAATGTGGAGGAAAAGGATTCTAAGAATTGCTGTTATCATCTGCAAAATGTCTTCCCGAGAGGGAAGACAGGATGTGCTTATTAATCACAGCAACATGATCCATGACTGGAAAAGTCATATAACACATAAAATATATCAGACATACAGAGACTCAGATGAGGCTTTGGTGGGGCCTCCATGACATTACTTACAGTTTTGACCATTCATAAGTTTAAAAATATGTTAAATTGAAACAAGAAGGAAGCAGGAAAGATAAGATGGCTAGGGAAATGAAGAATCTGTCCTTTGAGAAGAAACTGAATAAGCATGGTATTTAACCTACTGAAATGAAGACTGAGATGAGGATTTCATCACTGTCTCTAGATGTGTTAAGGACTTAATGCCCAAAAGGGAAAAAGCTATGATAAAGGACAATGTTGGTATGAAAACTAGATGCATGTAAAATAGCCAGAAATACGTGTAAATCAGAAGAAAGTTTTTAACTGCTGGAATACTGAAGCTCCAAAGCAAATTAAATAAATAAACAAATAAGCCTACATTCTCTAAATGCAGCTTCATAAGTTCATGAAGGATATCCTATCATATGAATGTGTGCAACAGTAGGAAAACAAACCCAATGAATCATAAGGTCCTTTGTGTCTTTGCAAAATGGCTTGGTTTTTAAAACTTCTTATTTATTGCAGCTTTCATTTTGTTGTTTTTCTTGCTAATGTCCCTCATTTTAATGTGAAACTCTCAGCCAAGACCTAGTGACTGGAAATATCTAATAAGTTATAGATTTACTTTATTATGAAGAGTCTATTTTAGTAAACTTGCAAACAGTAATATTATCATCATGATATGTGTTTTTAATTTACTGTTATGATTGCTAGCCTGCTTATCCTGTCATACAAGCCATGGAAAGCAAAGGAGCAACCAGTTAAGTCTTTTGTGTATCATCTAAGCAGCACTCATGTATTTCTTTTCTCAGCCTCCTTGACTTTACTTTTACTCTGCCATCGTCTTAAAGCAAGTGTGTACCCTCCTCCTGAGATGGTCAGTGGACAGCCTTACTCCCATCAAGTTTCAAACAGATGCACATATTTTAGAGGTTATTCTAGGTTTGGTGTGGCTTTCATGAGTCACAGCGTACGTAGCTTTGTACTTACATATATGAACAAAGTCTAGTGTTGGTTTGTAAGTGGTAGATGAAATGTTTTTCTGTAGTGCTCGATGGAGATTGACTGATCTTGGCTAGTAGCTGTCTCAAATTTAGCATCAGTTTTTATGCAACATTGCTGAAATCTGCAGAGGATTGTGCATTTTGTCTATTATCTTTATGATATAAGGTGAGACCTCATAATAACTGCCCAGGAAGAGGATATAGATATGTAGGTTAGCTGTGGCTTAAAAGAATAGTGAAAACCACGAAGAAAAGCTCAGTGGAGAGTAACTGAATCCTCTGTTTTATTGTTTTTTACAGTTTTTCTTGGTGGGATTTGCAATCTGGCAAGCTACCACCAAATTAATGAAGTTCATGGACTGGAATTTCACCCACAGTGATAGTTATTTGTACTGACATGTATCTTTTCCTCTATGGCCTCTGGAATTTTTTTCTGTACCTGTGCTTTCAGGAACACACTGTATATTTTTAGCCAGGTCTGTGAGATCTGATCTATGGAAAAAGCATCAGTATTCATCCTCTAATATTAGCTTTGATCTGCCAAACATGCTTGATATCAGTGGGCAAAAAGAGGAGTGTGGGCTGAAAGCTTTTCACACCAATCTAGTATGCCATAAAAGCTTGCACAGGCCACTCCTCAGTTCCTGCATAAATCTGCCTACAGTGAAATGAAGTTCTGACAGCTTATACCTGGATTTAGTACAAGATCAGCTAAACAGGTGTTAATATCCTTAACTATATTTTAAGGTCGCAATTTATAAAACCCAAGATAACAATCTGTCACCCATGGTTTGCTGTCAAGGGCAGCTGAAAGGATACTTCATCACTGTACAATACCTGTCGATATGTACCCTGATTTCCTCTATTTCTAAGCCTTTCCCTTATCAATCCAACTTGTTAACCAAAACAGAAGCACGATATTAAATCACTAAAATTGTAATTATTTTTACTTGGTACATTCTGACAGCCTTGCTAACTTCAATTTTACTCACCTGTGGGGTTCTTTGTTTTGTTTGGTTTTGTTTGTTTAGGGTTTGTTTTTTTTTTTTTGACAGTGGATTAATTTCCAGAAGCATTTGATTTCTGTATCGTGCCATCTTTATACCACCAAGTAAAAGAGCCTGCTGATTTGTCCCCTAGACCAAGTGACACAAAACAGCTCACATTTGTGCTACCGAAGACCCCTCAGAATGAGATATTTCTTAGGTTTAGTGGTCCAAAACCGAGACTGTGATTGAGCTAACTCTTAATCTCCATGAGCAATCAGCAATTCAGTACTTGAGTCATTCCCTGGCCATTTTTCATTTAAAAGTACAGTTATGGCCTTAAGCAGTATCTATACTAGTAAAGAATGTGAGCCAAGGCCCCGTCTTCTGGCCCTGGCTGTGTGGCATGGCACAATTTGTGCCCATGTAACTAAATAATCTTTTACCTCTGCCTTCATCTATAGCAAAAACTGTGAGCAATCTGTGACTTGTGCTAGCCCTAAACTATCCCTGGAAATGGTCTGAAAGACTGGTGTTTAGACCGAAACTGTCAGGGAATGTAATTAATAATGTTTAAGTAGATTGGTTGTGAGATGGTACTTGAGCCCATGTCCTGGCTCTTTGAATTTTACTGGCACATGCAGTAGCCATCGGTCCATCTGCAAGCTGAAGAAGAAAACACTGCTGAGCACCTACAGGCCTTTCTATCCCATCCTGTTCAGTTTGGTCCCTTTTGCTATGTCTGTGTCACATTCTCCTTCTTGCTTTTGACACCTAGTCCAAGGTTCCTTTTGCTTCAACCTTGTCACCATACTTAATGTCCATCACCCACTTCTCCATGTTCCAGCTCTCCCTCTAACTCCTTTCCTTCAGAAAGCTTCTTTTTCTGCTCTTATCCCATTCTGCTTACACTTTTTCTTTTCTTTTTTTTTCCTCCCCTCACCCTTTCCCTCACAGTTTTGCCATATATTTTCAACTCCTCTAGTTCTGCTTACCTTGATTTTGGTCTGGCTTCCAGTCCCCATATGCCATGCTTTCTACACCTCCATGTCCCCTTCCAGGCTCCTTGGCAGGTCTGTTTTCCTCACCTGTAGCCTGGCCAGTGTGCAGCTGGGTGTCCACAGACAGTTCCAGCTGCTCCCGCTTCCCATGTCCAAGTCACCAGTACCCAAGTTTTTTCATTGTCATTTCCTGTGTCCACATCTAGCGTGGATGGAAGAAACTCATTAGGGAGGGTCAAGTCTTTCCCTGTAGTTCTAGTTTACTTCCCTCAGGAAAGCACATGCACATTTGAGTGAGCATAAGGTGTAGTGAAGAACTAGGTCATGCTCTGTGAGGACCCCACTTTCACGGAAACATAGTGCCTGAATTTAGGCTCTGCTTCATGTAGCCCAAGTGCTGCATGTCTCCTTCTCTAATGTTTCATATTGGCTGGGTTTAGCCACAGAAAGTCACCTGAAGAGTAGGAAAGAAAACTAGTAAAGGAACTTTAGCAGAAATTAAAGTCCAAGACACTGAGCCTACAAATCCCTGCTGAATATGTTGACTTCTGAAAGTTTCAAATGTGAACATTTCTATGCAGATGTACATCACTGACAGAAAAGCAGCTTGGCCCCTGCACTTTCCTGTCAACCCAAGCTTAAACTTCTACTCTCTGCTTAAAAACATGAACTTCTCCAGGAAAAGATTGCCAGTATTTTTTCAACATTGCTAAACAACAGATTTTCTTTAACCTTATTCTCAGAAACAGCTGTACCATTTTGGATGAAACTTCCTGAAATATTTCTGCCTGAGGCAGACACCTGGCATGGAAAATTTGAGCCCAAACATTTAAGGTTTGGCAAAGTGATATGCAGCTGAAAACAGGCTTTATAATGAGAAGTGTTGGGCAACTTCAGTATTAAGCAAAATTATCAGCCTCACCCCAGCACCAATCCTAACCAGTGTGTCAAGATCTATGATAAAATATTTAGTGTAAATGAATGAAGTCCTTACATATCAAAGGACAAAAAATAACTTGAAACATAGTCTTCTTCCAGATATAACAAGCATTTCCGATTTATGGCTTAGAAATGTAAAGAGAATGAAGTAGATTAATGACAAAGCATAAGATGTAATCTTGAGTTTGTGTCTGTTAGAGAGTAAAGTGTAACATGTACTAACAAAGTATGTAATACCTTTGTTGCTCAGAACTTACTTGGTTGAGTCATTCAAAAGTCATGGTTTATTTTCTCCAAACACGCTGCAAAGTTTTAGCCAGAAAAACCACTTAGATGTTTAGATGGCAAATGTAAGTTCTAAACACAAAAACATAATTTATTAATCTCTCAGCAAGTCATCCAAAATGTTTAACAACTGCTTTTTCATTCAATTTCCCTTTCCAGTAAAAGAATGACTTAATTTCCTATTTCATTTGTTCTCCTTTCTAAAATATAGTGCTGTTATGGTAGTTATGTTGCTCTTTAACCAAAATAAATTGATAGAGACATGTAATGAAATTTTTTCTTCTATGCACAAATATGGTGGAATACTATAGTTTTCATATTTTTAAAAATACATTTTAATTGTGTTTTTAATAGAAATAAATTTAAAAAATATGTATTTATTTGATAAAAGAGGAGTTAAGCAAAAAATATGAAAAAGAAAAAGGAAAGTGAGGTTGAGGTAATACTGATATTTTATAGCCAGTTTGCATTGTGAGATTTTGGGGGGGGGCATGTTTGAAGTGTCTGAATTCTGTTCAACATATAGCTTTTGTGGATTTCAGGCACGTAAATATCATAGAATATCTCCTATTACCCTCTGACAACAACATGTAAACATTAGAGACTCTTAGAAATGTAATGACACCTGGTCCTGTGCAGGGCCAGCTGTTGGATTTTAATGATCTTTGTGGCTCTCTCCCAACTCAGGATATTAATTCTATTCTATTCTATTCTATTCTATTCTATTCTATTCTATTCTATTCTATTCTATTCTATTCTATTCTATTCTATTCCATTATCCTCGTTCTGGAGAAAGAAACACAGTCCCTGAGTATGGATTCACCTGGGAATGAAAATTGGGTGTCCAACCAATTAATTCATTTGCACTTCACCTAAGTCACAGAAGAGGCTTCATCTGTAAAATGCATTTAAACCTACCTCATTCATCACCCAGAGTTCAGTCAGTTCAGATAACAGGAGATGAAAACAAAGAAATAGCTTGGTCTGTATCGTGTAAAGAAGAAAGGAAGATTTGGTCCTTCAGTGAGTACTGCCCTTTGTCCTGGCTTATGGCTTATCTACTGGATCAAATGTACAAACTTCATGGGAAACAGGGTCCTTGATCTTCCTCTTTCTCTGGGACTGCTCTTATCACTAACCTCAGGGAGAAAGTGAGAAAACTGGGTCTTCCTCTGTCTTTCATTGGAATTGTGTGGTATAGTAAACTATCTTGGTACTATAGGGAAAGGGATCAGGCAAACATCTTGAAGCTAAAGCTCTGCATCTAAAATAAGGGTCATAAAAGCTCATTTTAGTTAAATGTTCACTTCATATTATAGAAGACTGTAAAAGCTGGCATGAAATGAGCTGTCTCTGTATTGTGATGCCTCAGAATCTGTCCCAGTCTGCTTTAATCAGTAGAAAGAACATTATTTAGATCTTGCTGTATGAAAAATTTTGCTGGTTTAAAGGTAAACCAGAAAGAGAAATGAACCCAACTCAAGAGACATTACAAGTCAGAGTTATAATTTACTAAAAAAGATTACAATAAATATGATGATATAGAGAAAAATTGGTTTTAACCCACAAAAAAACCAGATGTATAATCCAGCACTCTGGGGCACAAACAGAATGGTGTTCGTTAGCCCCTTGCTGAGCACCATGTGGTCCCCCTGAGTGCAAAGTAAAAGGAAAGGAAAACCTGTTGGTGAGGATGATGGCTGCAGTCTTGTCAAGAGTGGTGGTCACAGTCGTGTTGAGGTTCTGGTCCTCCTCTGGATCCAACAAGTGGATCCAGAAGTCCCAAAACCTGACTATATATGCTCAGGTTCAGGTGGAAATGTCCAGTACCCCCCTCAGGGTGGGGAGTTTAAAAATGGGTGATTTAACTGTGTGAGTCATGGGATATTTTTGGAATCTTTGATGATCTAGGTAATTGCAACTGCCTATTGTGCCAGTCCCTGATGGCCCATTAGCAGACATGACCCTTCAGGCTGGGTGTGAAGGTGCTAATGCCTCCCCAGAGGGAAGTTATCACAGCTCAGTCACTGGTGTGAGAAACATTGCCATGCCTTGCAGGGTTTTTTAACACCCAGACTTTAGCCTGAGGTGTCAGGCGTGACCTGGGCAGCTGCTGCAAATGGTCCATTATTAGCAGTTCATTGGAAATGACATAGAGGGTGTAGAATACACAGTTTGGTTACACCCACACAGTGATAGACTGGTCCTGGCTGCTATAACTAGGACAACAATCCCTTTAGGCAATGTATGTGGACACTGCATCATTTACATCCAGTTAATACTGACAATATTAAATTTTAATTATACCAAAGGTTCATTAGATTTACAGCATGAAACTATAGTAGTAAGAGTTGCTGAATCAGATATCAAACATTCGTTAAGTGTGGAATTTTCCTTTGCTAATAACACTTTTAGTACATGGTGACCAATAGAACTATTTTAAAGTGCAGTTATCATTTAAAAAATTCCATTTATTAAAAAAAAAAAAAAAAAAAAAAAAAAAAAGTACTTACATTAACTCTTCTTCACCAGCAACATCTAGCCACTATCTTAAGATACTACATGAAAAAAACAAAATCAACCTAATACAGGATTAACAAGAATATAGAAATCATGTCTCTGTCAAAACAAGGTATGTGTAATTAAAATCACAGTAGAGTTTCTGATCTATTTCATACACCATCACTGGCAAACAGCTTTTAAAAAGTACCAGAAGCATTACACAGTGATGAAGATGGAGTCAGAGAAGTGCGATGAGCAGAAAGACTACACTTTCTAAGAACACTGCCTGACAGGAGGGAGCACCCAGCTGATACCCATGTCACTGCAGAGGTGAAGGACAAGTCTTTGGAGTCAGCAACTGAATGTGTCCTGACATTTTATGGTGAGAGTGGAATGGAGAAACTCTCTCCTTTTCTGAGGGCTGAGAAAGTAACTGAAATACACACTGTGTATCACATATAGCTACATGTATCATATCGTATGGTAGTACCATGGGAACTTATTTTAGGAATTGCAGTTGAGAAAGCCATTAGGCAGCAGGAGAGACACCTTCCCCACTGCTAGGATGCATAGGCAGCAATGCTCAGTATCCTGAGGAGGCACCAGGTCAGAGGGATAGTGACTAACTAGGTTGTTTGTACAGACCTTTTACAGCTGTCATGGTATACATGAAATTCTGACAACATAGAATGAATACTCTACAATCTAACAGGACTGGTAAAAGTGTAAAACAGTTGTCTCTAATGGCATGACTATAACATGTAGATCTGCAAAGGTAACTTGGGGCCTCATTACTGTGTCTCCACTTCTGACATTTATGGTTAAATGATGTTGTTGATTCCTGCAAGAGACATTGCAATTTCTCTAATTAAAGGAGGGGAAAAAAACCCCAAAAAACAATCTTCTTGTTCCTTCCCAGATTGTTTCCATTTACTGCAAATAGGCATGAGTTCCTGCCTGGAAACACTATCTGCAAACTGCAGTCAGATGTAAAAGAAGCCTAATCAAGCTTGGGAACCAGGCCTTAATTAGACTGCTTGGAAAACAGAGCAGAAGTGCAAATGAAAATTATTAACCATCACTCATGACTCCTGTTTCTAATTTTAAAGAGGAAATCATGCATTAATCAAACCCTACCTCTAAGCTCAGTGATGTGTTTTAGAAATATCCTGAAATAACAAGAAGAAATCTTTTCAATGTTTAGAGAAAACAACTCCTGATCAGCTAGTATGTGTAGCACAATTAATTTTGATATGAAATAAGCTATGTTTCAGTATGCTTAACTTTGGCTGTACCCAAGAAAAACAAAATCAGTACCAACTGTAATGAAGGCACATGACAACAATTGGGTTAAGCCTGGGTTTTGTGAAAGGAAAACAGAAACGCAGAGTAAGTTGTTTTCATGGATAAAGGAAAGATGTGGTACAGTAGGAGTAACAGGAACAATGCAGTAATATCACTGCTATTTGTATGCTTTGGTCATAGCAAAGAAATCTTTTGGCTCACATAAACAGTATGTACTAAAAATTATTTCTGATAAAAAAATAACAAACATGAGCATAACATCTAAATATTACCCAGAGATCACTTGAGATCATGTAATAGGATTTATCAGAACTTACGTCATAGTTTCTGTTATATTTGGACTATAAAGGGTTTTCTTTCTTTTTTTTTTGGCAAAAAATTGTGAGTTTTCTGGCTGTAATTCAGAAACAAGCCCTTTCTGGTGGAGTCAGACTGAAGTCTTTAGCTTTCATGTAACTTTCCAGAAAGAGGAGAGAAAATGCTCCCTTAAACTATATTAAACATTGCATCTATTCTTGTGGAAACATCACGTTACAGAAAGCTCACTTTTTCAAACAAAAATATCCAAGCTTCTTTCTTTGAATTACAAACAGTGCTATGTAGAACACACCAATTGCCCCCTTAGCTCTCTAAGCATTTACTATTATTGCCTATTCAGATTTCTAAAGCTAGTGGTTTCGTGATCTGAAGTGACATATCTAGAAATGTTAAGATGGCATTCATGTCTGTATTGCTATTGTGACTTGCAGACCACAGTTGTTGTTCTGTGAACAGATTAAAATATTAATGAAAAATACAAGCATTTTTTCATCTATTGTACTATATGCATCACACTTTGGTAGGACTAAGCAAATAAGTTCAGAGATCAAAGTTGGTAATTTGATAGAGCCTTAAAATCTGGAGAATGGGCACAGACCAGAGTCACTAAGTACTGAATTTTAGTGATGATTTTCGCATGGTTTCTTCTGAAATCTTGATGAGTAACCTCCATGGTTCGCCCCTATGAAGAAAACATTCTGAACAAAGTGAAAGTTTTGTATTCCAGTTTGGTGTAATTTCCCTGCATGATATAATATAGAACAGAGCTTCTTAGTTTTAATTGAAAAATTGCACTAACTTTGTTTAGTTGCTTTGGCTGAAGCTTCTATTATTTCTTTCTGACTCCTAATGCACAGCCCACTTCGGTGATGCTGTCCTGACTGCTGGAATTCTATTGCAATGCTTTTACTAAATTAAATGTGACAGGACTTCAACTCTTTATTTAAGTGCATGACCAAGGATAAGATAGAACATGTCTAGTCTAAAATTTGGTGCAGTTGCCTTGGAGGTGAAAGATGTAGGTTTAAATCCTCTTGGGCTTAACAGGGAGCTGGACCCACACTTCCCATCTTCAGTGTGAGTGCTGTTGTGCAAAAATATAAATGATAGGATTATAAAGTTTTGTAACAAAGTATCTGAGACTTCTGCGTGGTGGATGTTGCAGCATCATGGATTATTTCAGCTGTTTAGTTTGGGCTATCTCTCAATTTAGGCTATGTTCAGCAACAGAAGGCAAATGGTAGGAAGGAGATTTGTAATCCAGAACAGCACCTTTCTCTCTTTTAGGCTCCTGGAAGGTTTACATTGCACGTGGTTTTGCCCGGGAAGATTTAATCACTTTATGGACAATGGAGAAAGTAGTTTAACACAATTTGAATCATTATCTTTTTAATTCCTGTAGCTCTTTCATTTTGCCTATACTGAATAAAGTGACCTGTGTCAATGTGTCCTTACTGTCTTGCCTGCTGAAGAATTTGGTAAATGTTGATTTTGCTATGATTTCCACTAGTTTTTTTCCCACATTCTTTCACTGACAGACATCATTGTTCCTCTAGTTTTGAATTTTATCATTTCAGTTGTAGCCTTTTTTTCTAGGCAGTGATGGTACCAGAACAAGAGTCTCCTGATGAGTGCCTTGTTTTCATAGTTATGGAAGAGTGCTCTGCCAAATCTTCCTTAATCTACTACCACATGATTTCTTGTAGGTCTTATTCTTTCATATCCTATACCTGCAGTTATCCATCAGAGCCATACAGCTATCAACACTTGCAACCCAGAAGTGGAAATGGGCTTGTCGCTGTTTGTTCCGTACTTATGTACTAATGTAACAACCTGGTAGAAATCCAAATTTGATTTGATTTTGAGTGTGTTCCAGCACAAATTAACGCTTTATAGAGGAAATCTAGTTTTGGTTAGCTTATTTTGATTAAATTACATACTTATGTGCCATGACAGTGCCTCAAATCTGCTTACCTCATTTTTTAATTTTCCTCATGTCTTTATCTTAACTATAATTTTTAGTCTTTACACATTTACAGTTGCTATTGTAACTGTGTGCTTTTGGGTAGCAATCACAAAGTTCTAGGTGCTTTCCAAACATTAAAAAAAAAAAAAAAAAAAAAAAAAAAAGCGCTCAGTTTTTTGGCTATTGTAATCATGTCTTTGCAGGTCTATCTCAATGCACCCTCTATGTGAAATATGCCTGAAAGCACGTGGCCTGCTTGATTTATAGCTGCTTGTGTTTTTCCAAGTGACTTGACTCTTGAAGAACTCCAAAGATTGCTCTGTTTGGGTACTTTAGCCAAAGCTGGCTCTAGCACTTAAGACTCTGCACACTGGAACAACTTATTCATAAGAGTTGGCTTTGCTTTACATTCATCTGTGTTTAGTTCCCTTTGCTCTACTTTTTTTTTTTTTTTTTTTTTTTTTTTTTTTTTTTTTTTTTTTTTTTTTTTTTTTTGTCCTGCATTTGGTAATTTCAAACACTGTGTCTGTTCTGTTGTTCTGTCCATTTGGGAGCTTTGCCTTGTAGATTTGCAGTTATTGAATAATGACGTCACTTCAAAACAAAGGGGGAAAATATTTGTATGCTTCACTTATTCTGGATTTCTTTTATTATTCTCATTTGATGTCATTGTTGTGTTATGATGAAGGCTTGGCTGCAACTGTAAACATTAAAACAATTAAAAAAATAAATTCCACAGTGATGCCAGACTCTAAAAGAAACAGATAACAAACACAGTCTTTGCTTCTAGGAGGATCTTAATTTGGAGCTCTGATAGCACTGCACATACTGTCTCTGAAATATATATAAATATGTATTCCACAAATAAGACCTAGTTTCTCACACAAAGTAGTAGCTTATGGCTTCTCCTTGTGGTTCTTTTTACTGGGATTTTCCATATTTTCAGCTCATAAGGCTGCATTCACACTTCTCTTCTGTTGCATGCTCTGGTCAGGATGAAGTCCTGAACTCCCAATTATCCAGATCATCCTTTGATTAGAATTTGCTTTTACTCCTATCTAGGCTGTGAGCACAGTGTTGCTTTGCAAGGAAACTGGGATGTGGAGATTGTATACACTCAGGCTGCAGCCTTGCTGCAGCTGCAGTATGTCTTCTGAATTGAGGACTGGAAAGGGCTTCTTTCTAGTCATGATACAACTGCTTACAGCAGACACTTGTACAGCAATGAAGCATGAGGCATGACTGCTGAATGTGACTGTTATATTTTATTTAGGTGAAAATAACAAAATGTATTTTGTAGAAGCGAAAAGTATACATACTTCCTGTGAGGTGAGCAGTATTCAAGAAGGCTCTGTTAACACTGATGGGGTATATAATACAATCTAGCATTTTTTTTGTGTGTGTGTGTGAGAACCTTAGGACAGGGTGGAGAGAATCCTCAGAGTTGTGTCCTTGTTATCTTACAGAGTGGAGCATTGTCTCTATTATGCTCTCCTGACATTTAAAGTAAAGCTGTTTATCAAGCTGGAACTGGTCACCAAGACTTTGTCTAAATGTTAAGTCAAAGAGAACTGGGAATTGGTCCCTAGTCAGTGTGGATGACTCAGTAGTTTCCCTGGGAGAAGATATACCCTATAGAAAACTACTTTGAATGGTCCAAAACAGATGTAGGAGCAAGGCAATAATGAAGTGATGTGAACAACAATGGGTCCAGTGTTTGAGGTTGATCTCTGGCATGACTTTATTTAGCAATACAGATGTAACCTTAGAAATTGGCTGCAACCCTCACATTTCACATTGGGCTTAATTCTGCTGTATGGAAAATGGGTTCCAAGCAGCTAATCTATGTAGAGTGCACAGGAGGTAGAGGTTTTAGCCATTTTTACTAATTAATTAGCAAAACGTCAGGAGCTGGGTGTTGGAGTGCTAACCTGAGATGTGCCAGGGTTAGATTTCCTTTACTGCTCTACTGCAGAATTCCTGCCTGATCTAGGAGAAAACAGCTTCTATGGAAATGTTTTCCCATCAGTAAAATGACTGCTGCAGTACTTCTGTATCATTGTAAAGAGGTGCTGCCATGCTTTAGGAACAGGGATTCTACAAATTCCTTAGATAGGTGGACAAAGAGACTTCTGCAGCAGGAAGATTTCCAGAGCCAATTCAGAGTATCTCTGCAGTCTACAAAGCAGGGCTGCTTCCAACTTCAGAGCCAAACTGGTTCTTAGAAGCAATGTTTAGGCAATAAGGAGGTGATCTCACTGAAAGAAATTAAATAAGAGGTACTTCATATGCAAACCTTCTTTCTCTTTGTTTCAGAATGAAGGGAACCTTTGTGGTGTTTAAGGACGCTCCTTTTCCTACTCACTTGCCAGGGATATATTGCCACCTTATTTTGTTTTTAGATTTCATTTATAAATCATTGTAAAACAAGACAGAAACAGCAGACAGCACATTCAGAACTTGATCAAAAAATGAATGCAAGGATTTATGAGAAAGAATGCTGGAAACTCCATTTCAATGTTTACACATAGAGGAAGGAATTAGATTTGTTTTTCCCTCTACTCTTCCTGTGTCTTATGGTTTTTCCTACGTCTATAAAGAGTACTTGGCATTGATAAAGCTTCAGCTGATGAAGGTGTTTTCAATCTAGAAGAAGTGCTTAAAGATTGCCTTGCATATGGCTATCTGTTTTCCTGGTATTGACTGCTGTGCTGGAGGGGCCACTACTACTGTCTCAGTATTGATACTGACAGGCCTGTTAGGCAGGATGGCTTTGATCTAGCTTTTATGTTCCTTTACCTTAACACAAGTTGACTTCATTGCAACAATTAAAATTGCAGTCTTCCCTTCTTAGCTCCATAGAGTAGACCAGAGATGGATCAGACTAAAGTTAAGCATTTTCCTGATTATGAATTCTTATTTTATGTCTCACACTTCAGTTTATAAAGTTCAATTTGCTGTTCACTCTGCCCGTCATTTGTGTAATAAATATTTTAAGACCAATGATTAAAAAATCATTAGTTGGAGATATGTCATTTTACTTAAAGTTCCATTTTCTTTAAAAAATACATTGATTAGAAATGTATTTTAATTGGTCAAATGTCAATAAAATTACATCTTTTTTGGTATTCACTTGTGATATTTTGCTAAATGGAGTTTTGAAAATAAGACATTTAGAGAAGACCAAAGTGAAAATAAGATCAGAGGTGGTTTCCTAAGTGTCTTTAAGACATAAAACTGGTGATATTGACATCCTTCCTATGCCAAAATTATGTTGCTTCTCAGTGTGCAATTAACAGCATCAGATTAATTAGCTAGTGGTTGTTAGCATTATTTAAATGTTATTGTTATTTTCAACCATATCTGCTCATGATGTGCCTGCTGTTCCTCCAAGTGGAGGCTAGTGCTGGTGTGAATAAAGTACCTAACTGCTTCCCATTTTGGGGGGCAGCATAATCTCGGATGGGCTTTAGCAGTTTATGCCACAACACTTCTCTGTTTCTGACTATGAGCATCAGTCTTGATGGAATTCTCACTGAAACTGGTGAAAGGAATCCTGGTTTCTAATTACAAGCTTAAAGTACAAATATAATAGTCTGTCTAAATTTACTGATTTTATGTAAAAAATGGGTGTATCCTTTTATTATTGCTCCCATATTATTAAACTTCATGTGCAGAGAAGAAAGTGGCCCAAGCAAGGGCATCTAACATAAAAGAGGTGGTTTTGTTAAATATGGTGTTGTAACTGCCCCAAGACAGTTTGTTTTGATGCCTTACAGGAAGCATTTCTTAATGTGAATGTCTGTCATCATTCTGTGTGCGCATAAGCCTAAATATTGCTTAGGCATAACAGGGAATTTTCCTAGGAACTGGAGTCAGCTCTTCTTTTACATTGCATTCCCTTTCATGGTTTTGGCAGAGCAGCTCTCAATCTGCCAGTCATTTCCCAGGTTTAGGGGTGGATATTCACACAAATTAGGGACCATTTCCAATTGACCACCTGGGTGTGGCCATGATGTTTCAGAGAGCAGGAGAATATAACCGTCCTGGGCAGTTCCACATCAGTGGACCTCAGAGCTAGAAAACATTTTTGCACACAGTTAATTATGGGTATCAATGTGGGACCTGACAAAATAATCATGTTCTAGTCTTTCAGGACACTCTGCTCTAGACTTGTGTTATGCTGTGGTTTCAGATCCTAGGATGCAGTGTGTTTGTATGAAAAACAAACATATTGGAGCAGGCATTTTAATATAGGATATTGATGAGAAGTTACCCTATTTGAAAGGATTGCTTTATATAACAGGAAGTCTCAAAAATCTAGATAAGTTAATTCTGGTGGATTTTATGTCGCATTATCATTCTGAAATTCTTAAAGGAAATACAGATGCAAAGAAGTAAGACTTTTTCATTGCCCTAAGTAAGTCTGTTCATGAAAACAAAGAACAGGGTGGGGTTTTTTTGGAGTGGGGTGGTTTTGTTTTGTTTTGTTTTCCCATGAGGAACTCTAAAGGAATGACTATGCAAATTTGGCCCCTAAGTATGTGGTGTATTTGCAGCGTAGTAAAAGTAATAAATTTCCTGCTTTATTTGCAACAGCAGAAAATAATATTGATTGTGATTTTTTTTTAAAATGGAAGTTTTCTTAATTCTAGATTCATAACCTTTTGCATTTTTAAATTTTTATATGAAATTATAGCCCTCTCAACTTTTAATAAGCCCATTTGCTAATCATTGTATGTAGCTATAGCATACTATTGTCCCTTGTTTGCTGTAAAGGGGTGGAGCTTTTTTTGCTAAATTGGCTATGAAATACTGAGGGAGGAAATTTTGAATACTTTTCAATTGATGGTAAAAGGCAGCCTATTGCAGGCCAGAAACTCTTCTCAAAGGAAACTACTTGTATATTCTGTTGTCATATTTGTCTTTAAATTAGCAAAACCAGTGGCAACTGCTGGTATACTAATTCCTGTTTCTTTTCTGTAGAATAATCAGATATTTTCCTTACAGCTACTTTTCAGATAAGCTGAACATTTGTGAAATTTAGAGAAAGTCAAAATAGAGTACCCTAGAAACAAGGGTTACTTAATGTTTACTTGATAGACATAATATAGACCCACGTATTTTAGTTCAGGCAGTGAACAGTTATTGAAGCTCATTTTGGGGAAGGAAGAGACAAAGACTGTGTCAGTGCATTTTAGAAAGGACTTTGCAGTTTTTTTCTCTTTTTACGTATTCTTTGTATTCTCCAAACCCAAGAACCATAATTTCAGAATGACTACTTCTCTAATCTTTGTTCATTATGCCAAAGCTTTGTGCAAATTCAAGTTTCTTGAACACTCATTGTTCAACAGGTATAACAAGATTCAAATTTCTTTTCAGAAGTAAAAACTGTGCTCGTATAGTACTTCATCTCAGGAACAAGAACTGCAAAGCCTTATTTATAAGACATATCTCAGGAAACTGGCATTCATTAGCTTCATGCACCAGGAACATGGCCAAGTACTCTCCAGTTTCTTCTATGAAAAGGTTTCCTTGATTAGATTGTGAGAGCAATAGTCTGAAAACCAGAAAAAGGATTCTTACAAACAAGATGTCTTATTGTGGTCCATGCTGATCAAATATATTGATGATTATCTGGTTTTCCTTCACATATTTATACTCCCTTTCTCTTTCTTAATAAGTCTTCTATAAAAATAAACCCATAAGCAATCTAGATTCCATGGTACAGTTCAAAGAATTTCATTTTAAAACTTAGAGAAAGAAACGTGTTTTTATTGTAAATGCCAGTGCGATGCAGCATCAGTGTATATTCCTGTTGGGTGACACAACAGGTAAGACTAGTCTCACCTGGCTTTAGCCATCTCAGTGTCCCTGATTCTGGAGGAAAAACAGTCTGGAGGAGGTAATGGGAATCCATTGAATGAAGAGTTTGACTGAGTCAAGCATGCTGTGACTAATGCCCTTGTCTGCTTTTAGAACACTGTAAGATTTGACCAGTAACTTGTCTCACCATAAGCATTTCCCAGAACTCTCACCTTATCCAATTTGGTTGGTATTCTGATAACAAAGAAATGCAAGAATAACAAAGACTCGAGGCACAGCTTTCAACAGGAATATAACTGTGTAAATAACATCACCATTTATCTCATCTACAAAGCAGTCTGCTACAGTAATAAAAACTTACATACCAAGAAGTTATTTGTAGGCTGTTTGTGTTCATGTGCATTCTAAGTTGTGTACAGTATTGCCTGGAAGTAGGAGGAAATAATTACTCTACAGTTTGGTTCAATATCAAGGACAAGATTAATCTGCTCTAATAACACTGCTGTTTAGATAGCAAGAACTTCTTCCAAGATTGTGAAATACTTTTACAGCTCAGCAGCTGGAAAATATCTTCAGATGCTTCCACACTATTTATATTCTCTGCTTGTAGGAAGATAATTTAATTAATTTTTTTTGTTGCTGCACACTTTCTAGAATTTTTAAGGTGATCTTGTTATCATTGACTCTTTGAGAGAGATCAAGATGTTAGAGAATTTATCTGCAAGTCATAAATGTTATTTTTTTCTGTGCTTAATTTTTTTTTAATAGCCAACCATTCAATTAAAATTTTAAAAAGAACAAAAAAAATGTGCCCGTGTAACACAAAGAGTGTCATACATAGGGAATAAGAAGACATCAGGATAGTAACACTATGTCAATGCACACCACAACCATATTTATTGTTAGGTTCAGAAAATGAAGTTTTTTTCTGCTTGTATTGAAAACCTGAGGTGAAACTCCTCCACTATCACTGTTAATTCAAAGTTAGTAAATGCCTAATAAGCAAACTGTGTTATGCACTAATTTTCCTTTTTTTTTTTTGTTCCACAAATTTACAAATCCACTTTAAAATCTCTTCCTCTAGATTTGTTAGACTGAAAGTAAAGGTTGAACTTATTCTGGAACCTGACAAACTGTCACTGATGGCCAGTTGTTCCTTAAGGGACAGTAGCCAGAGGAAACAGTACAATCAGTCAGGGCTCAAGCCCATGTTACAGCAAGCTGAGCAGGACAGGCTTAGAGGCAGTGGCCAGCACCATCTAAGAGTCCAGATCCTGCGGCAGCACCACTGTGATGAGACAGATCTGAGGTCAAGCAGAAAGTCAAGCTGGAATTTTTTTCTGTATGTTCACCAGTTATCATAATTATCACCATTACAATTAGTGCTGCACGTCTTAGAATTTATGTCAGTGCTAAATTAGGTAGAAAGAAGCTATACTCTTTTATCTAAAGCTATGGGATGAACTGAAAACACAGAGGGAAATTGTGGGAAGCAGGGAATAGTATTCTGTATTCTGCCCCTTTTCAGAACTGTGAAGTAGAAGTATGATCATGTGAATTATAGGTTGTTGTCCTTGTGGTCAGAAGTTCTGGAGTAAATTTTCAATTTTTCACTAGAGTTGTCCTTTATTTATTTGTTTATTTGTTTGTTTGTTTGTTTTTTCTTTTTTCTTTTTTCTTTTTTTTTTTTTTAAATAATAGAGCCATTTTGGGTGCAGGAGGGGAAATTCTACTAAATAGCTGATTCTGAATTGTTAGTATTCTTTTACTGACTGGGAGTAGAAGGAATGAAAAAGTCTTGCCAGCATCTTCAGGTTCCAAGACAAAGTAGTGGAACAACAAGGATAAGAAGGCAGAAACTTTCTTTCCGTGTATGAGGCTCCCTTCAGATACTGGAAGGTCATGCTGAGTGTTCCCTGAAGCCTTCTTTTCTCCAGTCTGAACACCTCCAACTCTCTCAGCCTAAGTGCTTTTTTGGTTCATGGGTGTGCAATGTAAAAACCATGTATTAACTGTGATAATTTTTAATGCAGCATTTTTTATTTCCCTCTCATCAGTCTGTTGTGTGAAGAGGGAAAAGTAATAGTAGAAGCAGAAGGGCAGCAAAAGAAAATCAGAGTGAATGGAAATCTGGCTGCAGTGAATTTTGAAACAGGCCCAGTACATAAGGACTACAGCTATATAAGTAACTTAGTGCTGGAACTAGACTATCTGTGTTGTTACACTATTATTATGGTCAGTGGAAAGGCTTTAGCACTGGTTCACTTTTATGCTCCCATAAAACTTCTGAGTACAATATTAGCTACAGATATTAGCATCATTGTTGGTTGTTCACAATAAGCAGTTGGAAAGTGACCACTCTGTTAGGGAAGGTAAGAGAGTTTAATAATACAGACTTAGAACTTGCTGTTCCAACTGGCCCCAGTCCTGGAAAACAGTCCTAGGCTTGTGTGATTTACTGGTATAGATGTAGTTAAACTGGAGATGTACTACAAACACAGAAGGCAAAAAGGAGGTAGGGCAAATAGCTAAGCAACAAGGTAAAAGGCAAATACAGTTCAAAGGCAGAGCTAGTTTCCGTGTTCCATGTGGGGTGGGTCATAAGGAGCTGACAAGGGAAAACTTACTAGACTTCTCCTGTCTCCACTTAGCATCCCCAACTCTTTGGCATCTCAATCAATTTGTTAGGTTATTTGGCATATCTTCCATTCAGAGCTTAAAAATATGGGACAAGTTGTCATTCCTAGGGTGAGAGGGAAAAACTGCAGTCTAGGAGGCACAATTAAATTTTGAGATTTGGAAAATAATTTTTGTGTTTGTGCCAGAATCACATGCTGCAAAAGAACTCTTAAAATGAAAATAAACCTCTCTACACATTAACAAAATGAGTTAATACTGTATGAGAGAAGAGGGACAGGATAAATCTTATCTTATAGTCACTTACCCGTTTGATTTTTTTTTTCACCAAACCCAATCTTTCAAATGTTTGCTGATGGAACTATTTGGAGACATTGCAAAAACACTTCTCAGAGTAGACAAATAATATACAGTCTTCAAGAGTTGCTGTGCGCTTTCCACATAGATGGAAAATGGAGGAGAGAGTAAAGACAATTGCTTGGTCAACCCATAAGGCAAAATATTCTTAAAATTAAGTGCTAGAAACAGTATGACCCTTAGGGAAGAAACTAGTAGCCATAATTCTTGAATATGCTAGGATGTGATAGTTTGTCAAAACCATATACTTTTATAAAGTCTTTGGTCTTGTTTCTATCTAGGCATCTTTTATGTACATACATAAATCTATCTACCTATCTCATATAGTATGAAATTTGCATCCATTTTTGATACTCCTTAAACTTTGTATTTGGTGAGAACTGAATCAGATACAAAAGGGAACACTTTTTAAGGTGTGAATACAATTAATTTAGGTAATTTGAACATAATTAAATAAATGTTTTATTATATTCCTCAAATTTTGAAGTTGTTAAATATGTTTATTCTGCAGTCAACTCTGAAAGAATGCTATCTTAATATCACTGATATTCAGGCTTTCAAGAATATAATTTAGCTGCGAAAAAGACTCTATTGCCTATTTCAGTGGTATTTCTCAAAATTCTTAGGTTAGCTTTTAACAATGCCATAATATCAGTCTATTACAAGGGAGGGGGTTTTCAAAGAAACATTCTTCACACATTTCTACAAAAGCACTAAATGTTTTTTTTCTGGTCTCACGTAAGACAGTGGGGTGTTATGCATTTACGTGCATTCTTAATTCTAATTTTGGGACAGCTGCAAAGTATTTTCTAAAGCCAGTATCTTCTGTCTGACTGCATATATTTTTTTGGTGCTAGATAAGTAACTGTCCTCAGCACAGCTTTGTGGAATTACAGGCTGTGAGACAAGCATTTTGCATGTCAAGAGCAAATTTGCAACAGACTTCAAGGAAGGAAGTCAGGAGCCATCATGCAAAAGGATTTAATAAAATCCAACTGACTTCAACTGAAATCAATGGAAGGTTTTCCTTTAACTTCAATGGAGATTGAAGCAGATGCAAAAGGGGCACTTTATGATGAGAGAAAACTCGTTCGTTTAGGATTTAGTTAATTTAGGATTTTTGTACATAATTAAAGAAGTATTCCATTATTCACATATATGACTGCCAACTTGTTGTGCCATGTCTTTCATGATTAACAATGGTTGGATAGTATCCAAGTAAAAATTCTGGCTACTTCTGGCTATCTGGCTTAAATGCAGTGAAACATAATGTGCCAGAATCTTGCAATACCATATGTGTATGCCAAGGATGATCTTTCTACATCATATGCAGTTTTTTTACATGGGATGAGTTTAGAAGGGTGGGGATTTGTTAAAGAACATCCACACTGCTATTAGGAAATAATTTTGTCATACAATGGTGTTAGTGTAGCACATTCAGTGAAAAAATCTGACAATGACTTTAAGGATGTATATGAACATTTCTTCATGCATTGCCTAAACTTGCGTAAGGATAGTTTCTTTCATAGCCCAAAAACTCAAAGACACACTGAGGAGAATCATACTGCCCTCTGTCCCACCAATGCTCAGAAACAGATGTGCAACCATATGTAACCCTACATAGTCCTATGAAGTCCCACTAAAACTACTGTACTATTACTCTGTGCTTTAGTCAAGGGTTTTCACCTCTTCCACTTGTACGGTTCTGTTATATCCCAGTGTATCACTGTGACATTGATAAAACTGTTGTAAATTACATGCAGCTGTATTTCAGGTATTTTAAGGGTCCATCAAAGATACTGTTTCTAGACTGTTGCTATTTAGCCATATTGTCCCTGTCTCTTACCTCCTGTATCACGTCAAAGACAAACTCTTACTCTTCAATAAGAATGTCTCATAGCATTGTCTCTCTAGTCTTTCTTTTGTCTCTTAGGATGTGGACATAGATTTTTTTCTTCCATGTGCTGCAACCGAATTCTCCTTGTATAAGGTACACTTGCAAGGAAGCATTTTTATAACTTTTTCCCTTGCTGCTCCTGATAGTGGAAAGTGCTCTCCTCCATCACCTGCAAAACTTCATTTCACCTTCCTTCAAATCCTTATTGAAACTTTCTTGTTCTGATTTCTTTAAAAAAGTAGATAAAAGATAAAAAACAAGCTTCTGGAAGGATATGGCTGCCTGAGTGCAAAGGCTTTGTTAGGAAAATACAAAACAAATGTAATTTTTTTTTTTTAAGGCAACCTAAAGCCTACTGGATTAACTTGCATACTGAAGATTGAGGTCCATACTTTTTTGCTTCCTTCCTGGGCATAGTAGACCAACTCTAATGGCAAGTGTCAGTCAACAAACATTAATGTCAGAAGAAAGGAGAGCTCATAAAGATCAACCAAGGTACAGATTTGGTTGTGAAGTATTTAATGGAACCTCTTCAGAAGTTGCATTGCCATCCCAGCTGATCATATTGCTCATATTGCTAATCTCAGTGATCATGTTTACCATGGTACTGCAAGAGAAAATTGTTTTTAATAGCTGATGGAATGAGAACTATATTTACTTGTCTTTGCATAGTGACAAATGAAGCCATTAAGCCTATGCTTAAAATCCTTCAGAGAAGAACAAAATCCCTAAGAATTTTTTTCTACAGTTTAGTTCAGGATGATATCGGGATTGAATACCTTATGTTCAATCTAACAAGGGATGTTTTTTGTAGTTACCTCAATGTTTGAAAGGCTGAGTGACTCATGAACAAATTATGTTCATGGTTGGCTTTCATTTACACAAGTCAGTGTGTGAATTTTACATGCGGATCAACAAGATGAGACAGATTTAGGCGTGGGCATATTTATATAAGGGATCTGAATATGGGCATGGAAGAGCGGAAAGTGAAGCAAATGTTAGTACGTTTGCTACTTCAGGCAGAAATTGCTCACAGTCTTATTGATGAAACTTTAAAGAGACTAATTTCATACAAGGCATTAAATAGGATTTTGTCAGAGAGTTTGCAGAAGCTGAAAGCCAGTGACATATCAAATCCTTAACTAAATATGGATTGATGCCACATGTTAATCCTTCACTTAGAGCAAATGATGTGGACTTCATCCCAAAGATGGCAACCGGCCACATAGCCTCTACAATGAAGTACAAAATGCCACTGAGCTTTAAAGTGAAAAGAGAATTACATGCATGCAGTTCAATTAGAAATAAAACACAGGACATTGTGTAGTGTCTCCTACTAATACAACACATGTGCACAATCTGGCATATTGATGTAATTCATAGGAGGGAGGTGGCCCTTAGTTTCACACTTAAAATTCATTACTTAAAAGGTGAGGGTGGACACAGAACTTTGGTAGTTAAGAAGATATTGCTTGAAGGACAGGCAGATTATTAAGCACCCTAGCTAATAGCATTTAGAAGAAAAGGGGATTAGACAAAGATTCAGTCAAGTTATGATGTCTGCCTCACACTTTCATCTCCCCAGAGATGTTCATTCAAAAAGCTAACCTTTAAAATGAGAACAACAAAAATCAATGTCTTAAATAAGAGTAAAAGGATTATTTAAGATCAGAAATCACTCATGTCAGTACAAATTTGGATATTAAAACTGTACCTTGTACAATAGACTATTTTTAAAGGAAGTATGTTTTTTTCCTCCTAGTAACTTCTTCATATTTCATGTCAGACATAACTTGTAAACTGAAGAAAAATGGTATTCTTTATGATTTGCAAGGAATGGTTATGTAGGTGAGAAAAAAATCTGTTGAAATAATTAATAATAAGTTCTTTTGCAACAGAGAAACCAAAAGGACAATCCTGCCCTCAATCATGAATTGTTCAATGTGTAGCTTGTTTATTGTGTCATTTTTTCCATTTTGAAAAAAAATTTCTTTGGATGTAATTCTGTGCTTTTGGTTTTGACAGAATTGCAAAAAAAAAAAAAAAAAAAAAAAAATCCAAACAAAAGAAAACCAAAACCAAAAAACCAACAACCAACAAAAAACTACCATACATTAATTTTAATAGGTCTCTAAACTGTTTGTCATCAATTTAAACAAGCACAGCCTTGCTCCGGACCTCATGCGCAGTGCATTCAGCTGTGTCCAAGAGAGCCTGGCTGCAGCCCATGGGGCTGTGTGGGGCAGGGATCTGACCTCTGCCCCTGTTGCTGTCTCCTTCTTGCCAAAGGATGGAGAAGATGCTGCCTTTGCCACCTCTTGTGTTTTGGGAGAGAGAGTGTGTAATGCTGCTCTTTCTCCAGCACTGCCTGCGCCTGCCTGTAGTCCACCAGAGGGCAGGAGTAGGCGTGTGATGGAGCCAGCTGCAAGCCTGGCCCTGGCCCCAAGGCATCTCTGTGCAGCCCCGTTCCACCGCTGGCCTCTTTCTCCTGCCCTGTCCCTCACCGTGCACCCCCTCTACATGCTTGGCAGTTCCTTGGCAGGCTAGGAGTTGGGGTTTATGTTCTCCTCCATGGTCATTTCTGGAGTCCTCTGCCACAGAGACTCCCAGTGGAGATTCTGTGTCCTGAGGCAGGATACACTGTCCTGTGAGTGGGATCCCAGGGCTCTTTGCTCCTTAAATACCCCAGTGGTCAGGGCAGGGCCCTTCACTGTCACAATGACCTCTGGGCATGACATGGCTCTGCACCACAAAGGGCCCTGAAACACTCTTCTGTCACAAAGGGCCATGTCCTGGCACCCTTACAACCGAGGACCTGTCTGGAAGTGGTTGGAAACAGCTGGAAACATCTGGAACTGGCCTGGGGCAACCCCTGCTTTCCCCTCTCAGAGGCCACATCTAGCCTGAGCTAACATCTCCCACATAGCCCTGGCTTCCGCTCCCTCCACAGATCTCAGCCACGTCTGCATTTGGTAGGTTGGAATGCCACCACCCCGGGCAACCAGCCATGGGGAGATACGGGGACCGTCCTGGTGCCCAGGGACACTGGGACAGTGCCGTTACCCTGATGGGGGCATAGGGACCCTGGCCCTAGAACAGAGCCTTGTGGAATCTGCATATTGTCCAGCTGTGTACTGGACTGTCTGTGCAGAAGAATACTGTGAGAGAGAATATCAAAATCCAAAAGTATTTCATCTGGCTTCCCGTGGTCAGCTATGTGGGGAACCTTGTCCCAAAAGGAAATTGAGTGTGTCAAGCAGGACTTTTCTCCTAGTGAACCTGTGCTGGCTGTGACTTTCTTGTGTTATTCCAGATTTCCCAGAATAATCTTCTCCATAATTCTGTCAGGCAGAATTCTAAAGGGAGACTGACAGGCCTGTGGTGATCAGGGTCACCCCACTTACCCTTCTTGATGACTGGGACATTTGCCAGCTTTCAATTGCCTGGGACCTCTTAGATGCCCAAGGCTCTTGAAAAGTCCTTGAGAGAAGATTCACAATGACATCTGCCAGATCTCTGCATACCCTAGGATGAATCCAACCAGGCCTCATAGACTTATAGGGATCCAGCTGGAACATCAAATCCCACCCAAAACCAGGCTTTGCTGGGAGTTTCTCATTCTCACAGTCATGGTCTCCCAACTCAGGGCTTGGGGTGTCCCAAAGCTCACCATTGGTGTTGAATGCCAAGACAAGGAAAGCATTAAATATCTCTGCCTTGACTGTGTCCCTGCTTGTCTTGACTGTGTCCCTGTTTGTGAGGTTATTGCGCTCACCATGTAACAGGCCAATGCTATTTCCCGACTGCATTTTGATATTAACATATTTTTAATTTGATATTTTGATTGTCCCCCACAGCCTGATCTGATTGGTCTCCTAAAAATTACAGCAACATGTGAGAAAGAGAAACTTTCTGGGTCAGAGTCCAGTCCCTTGCTGTCATAAGCACTACAAGAGATAGTATCTTTTCATTGAGTTAATACATGCCCAGATGTTTCTGCTAGAAAGGATACAATAAAGTATATGCTTTTGTTTAAAATGAGTATTTCTCAATCAGCACACTAACATATAAGCATGGAAAAGACTTCTTCAGTAAAATAATGATATGCTGATAAACTTTAATCAGAGGAAGTCTGAAGTAGACCTTATTACCTATTTTGTCTGCATGTTTTCTCTAAAAGTCCTTGCATATTCCAAATTGTTTGCAGGGAGAAATTGCTTTTATCTGAACTTCTGAAAATAAAAGGGGATCATAGTGCTTTTAAAAAAGCAATACCAAATGATTTGGACATGACTGAGCCAAAATGTCTCTGCAGACATTTTTAAAAGCCTTCTGCCAGTTTGTGGTATTTTGTGAATTTTAACTTGTTTAGAAGTCTTTCCATTACTCAAGGCTTGGTCAAGAACGTCTTCTTTAATCCTGTGGTGACAAAACAACATATGCTGTTTGGTAACAACCATTTTTACTATCAATGGAGCATGAGTGACAGCTTCAAAAGGAGTAGTAAGAAAGCCTTGTATGTTAATCACTAGGAATGTGTGCGAGTGTGTTTCTTTGTCCATGTGTATGCTAATACATGCAACAGAAAGAGAGAGAGGGGCAGGAAAGAAATATGAGGAGAGGATGAGAGCTTCTAAAAGGGCACAAGCCAACATCTCTGAGTGTTGAGAGAAGAAATAATGAATTCTGAAACTTGTGAGTTTTTTAAGCTCTTCTGTATGGAAGGGTGCTGATATAGTTTTATCTGGGACTCTATGTAAATACTGGAATACACAATGGCATTTTTGAATGATCTTAATGGATAGCTGAATTTTGCAGTACTCATTAATAGTTCATGATACACAGAAATATGCTGGAAAAAGAAAGTTCTGTTAATGTACTAGCTTGGTTTGGAAAGATATATAAACAACACAAATCCCACTAAACTGATTTATCTAATTTCAGTAAAATTTAGACAACATAGTCTAGCCCTGTTGAAGATTGTGTTTCTGGCTGGTAAGTGGATTTAACTCCAGCTCTTCAAGTACCAGGATAGTCCTCCTTCCTGTTTCTCTCCATTATAGCAATCATATCAGACATGGATTTGCCATTATTTTAAATCACAAAGGAGTTCTAGCTTAGGGCAGAAGTCTGGTTTGCTGAAATTTTAGACAGACTTAAAGCAAGTGTGTTAGTGCAATAAAACATTTCTCATGAACTTATGAACCTGTAGCTCTTACAGACTTGTCTCTCATGGTTTACTGTATAAATGGTATGTATACTTTCTTTACTACGTATCTGTCAAAATGATGCATATCTTTCACGTAAAATATATCTCTGGATGCATCCAAATGCAACATATGTCTAAGAAGGCAAGGAACATGCTGAAAAAGAGAAAATTTATCTACATGATTTAAATAACATTTCTGAATGCCACCTATCCCTCTTTTCAATGAGACAAAACAGTGTTGTTCAGTCCAAGGCCTCTGTCATCAATGAAATCCATATAAACTCACAAGCATTTGAGCAGCAAATTTTTCCAGTCACTCCAAGCAGATTGCAATAAAGTCACTGTGACATACCATCATGGAATTTTCAGTGTGAGTATGCTACAATTTTGACAGAAAAGCAATTTCAGAAATCTAGAAGAAATTCAAGTAAACTATGACTTCTTTTTAATGCACCTTCCAGGCTTTAATATTAGGTTCCCAAATGACATGAACATAACTATAGAGTACTGGGACAAAAGAAATTTTTAATGAACAGCAAAATTTTTTGGAAAATACCTCAGTTCAGCAAAATGCTGAAGCAGTTTTTAAGTATTATTAAAGTAGACAGGATCTAAACATGAACTAAAGTAGTTTGCAAAGGGGATAGCTTCTGATCTGGGCTATTAACAAAGGTATAGTTCTTAAATAATAATATTGTGAAATTATTAAAATTCATTATCCTGAATAAAGAATATACATTTTTGGTAAGAGAAGGAACTTTTTTTTTCTCTTTTATTTTGCCCCCACAAGGTTAATAATTTGTTAATGGATTTTAACATTCTAACAGATAGACTGAAAAAAAAATCTTAGAAATTCCTTCTAAAGATTTTAAGAAAACAGTAATTTTCAACTTTCTGTTGGTCTAAACTCTCAAAAGTAGCAGTCTTGGCACAAAGATATCTTGGTTGTATAGCAAGGACATAAGAACAGTGACCGTATGTTTCTAAAGACATTTTAAAATTCCCTAAAGACATTTTGTAATGCTTTAAACACATTGTATAAACAAAATACTTGGTGCAGAAAGACAGTAATTTTTGTGGAATGCTGTGCCTAACTCATTCTTGAGTGATGTGACCATCTCAATCTCATTGCTTCAATATTTGCTCCTTTCAAATGCAATATTCTTTAGTTTCCTGTTTCTGACCTGTCTTCTTCCTGTCTTTACCTTCAGAAGACAAATGTCACTATCAGAAGCAGCAGTTTTTATGACATATTCTTATCTCAGTTTGGCAGCCTAAACGTAATAAGCCTAATGCAACCTTTGAGATGTTAAACTGCCCAAGAACCCATGTGCCCAGTATGTGTTGGACTTGAGGCTGTGCTGCTAAACCTTACACAAGAAGTGCCAAGGTCTTCCAGATTTTAAGCATTTTGTTCCATGCTGTTACTCCTGTTGGACTATCAGTAATCTGGAAATATGGAGAAATGACTAAATTCTACACTTTTGCTTGGAGAAAGAAAATATATTCTGCTACAAACAGACATGGGGTACTATATCTTGGTGTGAGGGAGATCACAAAGTGGGCTAGAGCTTCCTATTCCAGCTTTGCTTCCTGCCCCACTTCTTGATAAATACAATCCTGTGTCAATAAGAAATTCTGTCCTTAGAGTAAGAAAAGCATGATTATAAGGAAGAACCCAAAATATCTTTTTATTTTATGTTACTGTTTTGTTTGCCTATTTACAAGGAGAATGTATGCCTGCTGCTAGTACATAGGTATCATATATTCTTTCACTACACACAAGTTTGAAAAAAATATTTCCATGGAAAGATGTCTTGCTTACCGAACAGGAACATGGAGCAGGGCCATATCTGTCAAATGTCTCAGCTGAAAGTAGCAAGCTACATGATTGTTTCTAGAACAATGACCTTTCTTTGACTGTGAGAGAGTTTACCCTGTTTTGCCAGGTAGACAAGATGTGTCCATCCTGAAGGATGTGTTCTTACTGTTGTTATTCAGTTTTAACTCTTTAGTCAAATACTAACTGAAATATAGGTTTTTTTTTGCTATGTACTTAAAAACAAAGCATGTGGGAATTGCTAAGTCCTGCTTTTTATGGCACAGTTTAAGTGACAGATAAAATTATCTTTATATTATATACTTTCTATAAAAGGTGCTGCATCAGGTAACATAGTGGGGTTTTGTATCATGTAAGAGGGGTAACATGAATCATTTGCCCTTTAGGTTTATTCTTTGTTTGATCACCTCTTGTTTTATATAGGTAATATTTCAGAAAAAGAGAGGAGAAATAACTGAAAAAGAAAAAAGGAAAACTACAAATAAAAAAGGCCCTTAATGCTAAATTACTATGCAGTGCATGTACATGCCGTAACAATCTTTATTTATTTGATGGTAAAATCCTGGAACCTGGAAAGGACCATTCTGTTTCTAAACAGACAAAAGCATATGTATTGTCTGTAGTGTCCACAGTGCCCGTAGTGTGTGGTTGTAGATGTGATACATAAGAATATTGGCAGGTTTGGAGGTAATGTCAGTGTCTTTTATTAGACTAGCTTTGCTTAAATAGATAAATAACCTTTCCAAGGTTAGAGGTTGCTACAGAAACATAAGAATTTCTATTTATAATGCTATAAACTTTTAGAATCATCAAAAAAAAAAAAAAAAAAAAAAAGGTGCTCAGAGATGACCTGTCCACCGAAGGCCTCAGTCCTAAGCAATACCCAGAGATGTTTCTGATATTCACAAGTCATCTGAATGTCGTTTGGACCTCAACATATTCTCCTTTTAGTGAACCAGAGTTAGAAAGCTGTTTGGTTAAAACTAAAGTCTTCCGTGCTCAGTGGGATATGTGCTGCAGTACATCATGTATGTGGGAAGTTGTCTTTTTCTTCGATTTTTTTTTCTTTTTGGGTGTGTGTGCGCATGTGTATGTGTGTGTTAGTGCTTGTACTGAATGGCTTCAAGGATTGCATCTAGTTCTTTCTAAAGCAAATAATTCATTAGGATGCTTTACCTTTACTAAAATACATGTTTTCAACTCTGGCATGGCCACTGGCCAGAAAAGCAATTTCCGTTTTTTTTTTTTTTTTTTCCCCTTTCAAAAAAAGAGTTTGGAAACCATCAGCCTGTATCAGGAAGAAGGATTTCAGTTTTAAAGGTGAAATCACATTCACTCCTTTTACATGATAAATGGAAGAAATAGGATACACTAGCAAAAGAGAGAACATAGCAATTAAAATTACCAGGAGATGGTGGTACACAATGCTATCCTCATGTTAGCTTAAAGTAAATTAGCATGAGAGGTTAAAGAAGCCAGACTTCTTTTACTTCATAAATTACTCAGCTTTCAGTACAGGTTTTACAAGAGCACATATTACTTACCTGAACAACTGATAGTGTGGTATTTACCACATGCTGCCTCCATTTGTAAGGTCATAAATTCCCTTGCTGTGGTTGCCTGTAACTTGTTTTAGTGGTAAGCGTAGCAGTAAAATGCTGGAAGGAAATCTATAGATTCAGTTTATAATACCCAACTCTGTTTTATCCTATCTCGGAGGAAGTGAGAGATAAGGCTGAGGTTGCTTAAAATGAGCAGATATAGGAATAATTGCTACTTAGTGTCTTAACTGTCATTTATACATTGATTCCTGGCATTTTAATGGATGAGGAAAGAAAGCTTTTGCTTCCTACATTAAAGTGAGGCAGTTCAGCTTGGTATCTCCCCTGAAACTCTTTTCCTTTGCAACTTAAACACGTAAATCAATACCAATAAATAATTACAAATGATAAAATGTGCATATATTACAATGCTGTTTTGACAGTTTTTTCTTTTCAAACAAGAATGAGGCTTTTATGTTGCAAAACTTTAGGGTAGAAACTTAGCTTTGCTTTCTTATATGTGAAACTAGCCCCACTGTCTTATTCACTGATTATATCCCAAGGTATGTCATGATGTGATAGGTTTGATAAATCCCAAAAAACTCAGATTAAGGTTTTAGTTTTAACTGGGCCCCAATTCTGTGGGTCATGTGGTTAGGGACAAGTATCAGCTGACTTAAGTGACCAGTGAGGTATTTCATCCCAT
>JAWWEU010000001.1:70822059-70833521 GCA_035583155.1 Acropternis orthonyx
TTATATCTATCCATATATATGCTGTAAATTTCTGTAAATATATGTGTATATACCAGTTTCAGTTTTAAGGCTTTTTTCCTCACTTCTTTTAACTGAAACTCTGGCGCATTGGGAGGTAGTTGGCGTTTTGCCAAGAGTCAAAACAATAACACATGATTATTCCCAGTAGACCTTAGACTGTTTTTTCCTTGTTACTTTTTTTTTGTTCGTTTGGTTGGTTGGTTGGCTGGCTTTGTTTCGGAACTTAAAGGATACCAGCTCCTACTGCTTTATGGTGACTTGCTTTACTTTTGGGGGATAATTATGCTATCTAGAGAACAGTCAGGTATATGCTGTTTACTGCAGATGTAGTGCGTACTTTAGACTGTAGGGACTTCGTGTCCAATAAAATTATGTTTTCTATACAGATATCTGTAAAAGTTGATCTTCTGAGGCATCATGAGATGTCTGTAAGTAGTTTGCTATTGATACCTTAATAATGCAGAATCAGATTGGTGCATTATTGGAAATCAGGATGTACTGTTTTGTGATTTGCACTACCCTAACAGGTATAACATCTGCTTGAAGACTCGTGGAGTGTAGTTAATAATGCTGTTGGCAGGTCTTGCTCTTTTCTGCATTTTGCAGATGTTACATCCAGTGGTACTCAGTTTAACACCTCTCCTGAGGCATTCATTAAAAACCTGTGGTGTTGTATGCATGTTGCATATTATGTGCTAGGGGACTGAGATGAAGATGATTTTCTCAGGTCTTTCTCAGCACTATGACATCTATTCTTTGTGACAACAGGCATATCACTTAGGAGGTTTGCAAATCTACATATATCCTGTTGCACAGAAAACCAGATTATTTCACTGACAGTCATGTACAACTGTTAAAATGTATTAAAATTTAATAGAAGAGGGTTTGTTTGTTTGTTTGTTTTTTCCATTATGATGCATATTTATCTAACAAACCACAAATCCTTATCAAAATCGAGCAGTTTATATGTTAAGTAGGCTGTGGCCATAATTGTCCTGTTTTACACTCATTAATATAGAGCAGAATTAATCCTGTATCTCAGAGATTGAAGGTAGGGCAAATTATTTTCTCAGGATTGCAGAAAGATGTGTCAAAATCAAGATCTGAAAGCAGAAGTTGTTTTGAATAAGATTCATGTAAACTTAACCATTTACAAAACCGACATCTTAAATATTTAATGGCTGTATTCAGACACCTGAACTCAGGCATCTGGTGACGTTTGAGATGACTTGGGGCACCTGGGACTCACTCACATGCCTGGAAGATATCACAAAGGACCTGGGGGATAACCAAGCCCTTCTGTTGCAGAACCTGAAAAGCAGCATGATGTTCTAAGATACCTTAGAATAGATACTGAGGCTTAGGCAGCTGAATCAGATCTTTACACTTCCTTTCTGTTCTGTACTTCTAATTATATTTGGATAGATTACCCAGTTTATTTGCTGGCAGAAGACAGAGAAATATCTTAAAACAACTTCAGTGACAGTAGCAATTGCCAAGGTGACAGTAGTCCTGCAATTTTGTATTTATTTGGAGTCCTGAGAAGAAAATCCAAGAGCCTGTTACCAGGACTTTATAACCTGCATCAGTGAACACCTGCCTGGGCACAGATGAGCCCTAGATGGCCTGGGTTCCCCTCATTATATGTACAGAACTTCTCTGGTTCACAAAATGTATGTTTCTCTTTCTTTTCATGGTCATGCAGGGGCAAGGAAAGCAGGAGTTGATGTGCACTTGACTACAGTAACCAGGATGAAGCTGGAATTTGGTTTCTGTAAGCATATCAAGCTAGGATCAGAATATCCTGCCTGGATATGACACAGATAAAGCTACAATTAGCTGAAAAAAATCAGCCTTTACATAGCTTGTGATGTTTGAACTAAGCCAATGCAATTAACACTTATTCTATTTTCTGCAATGTCTTCAAAACCAGAGGAAGGTTCTAGGGACTCACTTTAAAAGAAAGAAAGGGTAAAAATGTTGAAATTTCTAAAAAATTGAAATTATGACTTTGTAATACCCACAATTTGAGTCTACAGTGAAGTAGCCAGCCATTTTCAGCTTTGCAACATAAGGCAAAAACAACACAGGACCATTCCCCTGGGTGAAAGTAAGGATTTATCCTGCTGTTAGTTGTGAGAGACATTAAACACCTTGGCATCGTGATAAGCAATCGAGCAAATGTACCCAGCATTATATTCCCTGTCTAAAGCAATCTAGGGTTTTGTAGACAGGTGTCTTTTATAATATGAAATAAATTCTTCAAATGGAAAACCACACAGAGTTGGATGGAGGTGTTGTCTTTTTTTTCCAGTTGCTTTTTGTATCGTGTGGGAAGGAAATATTTGAAAAACCACCTCCTCTTTGACTGTTCTCAACCTGAATTTTGTAGTCCTCATGTCTCTGGCAAGTGCTCTTCAGGGTACTTATAGCACTAATAATGAAAGGGATTTCAGGGTAATCATTAACAAATGGTTAGCCTAAACTCATTTTACGTAGGGGACTGAAAAGCCTCTGTGTAGAAATAGCAGTTGGTGTTCTTATTGAGTCTAGGCTTTCGCTAGAAACAGAGGTGAAAGGCTCTTTATTCTGTTCTCACTACCAGTCTCCTGCACCACACAGTCCTCCAGGATGCAGGATTTAAGTGTTCAGCAAAGTGATTTCCACCAGTACGACAAAACTCTTCATAGTGAAAGTCCAGCTGGAGAGTTGCACCTTTTATAGGAGCTTAACACTATGCTATTACTGGTATACTGAAAGTAATTTGTGACAATAAGGAAAGAAATAGGGCCATCAATCAGGCTGTCAGTTCCTGTTTCAACTAGAACACATTCAAACAACAGATTGTAAACCCAGATCTTTCAGTGTGCCAGTTTAAGAAATCTTTTCTTGCTGATTTGTAGCCTCAGGAGGAGGAACTCTTTACTAGAAGCTGGTAGTGCTTCTTATTTAATTCAGTGTAAATTCATAAAATAAATTACCCTGATAATTGGCCGTGTCCTCAGTCGATGTGCACACACACTGCATTTTTTCCATTGATGTAAAGCAGATTTATAGTTTAAAAGTAAGTGCAATGATAAACGAATATTAATAATAATAGGCTTGTGCCAAATTTTATGACCAGCTATGATAAAAAGGGAATTCAGCCACTTTTAATAATGGGATCTGTCAGATCCTACTCACTGTTTCACAGGTCCTGATGGGAAACGCAAGAGCTAGATAGAGAGAATGCATTTGGTTCTTTAATTTAAAATTGAATACATGTGGTACTAGAACAATTTCAAAAGAGTAATGCTAAAAAAACCCTGATGCTGAGATAAACCACAGGTTAAACCTTCCTCCAATTTTATTTTGCATCCTGCAAGTTAGCTTTCTCAACTGATTCTTGGATCTCCTTTTTTTTAGGAATTTGAACCTATTCAATCTGAAACTGCAAGCTGCAGGCTATGTTGTCAGTATAGCTCAGCCTTTTACAATCCACATAGTGCTGTAGAAGAGTGACTACAATAATACTCTTATAATGTTAAAATATTATAAATGTTACTAAGGGATTAAATAAAATTGAATCTGGGATAAAATTAAACTAGGAGAGACACAATCATGCAAAAGATGAAACATCAATAGAATAAATTAAATTGGCCTAAGCACAGGAGGGGAGGAGAGTCTCATTTGACAGAGTAACATTTTTCAATAAATTAGTATAGATAGCTGTAAAAACCAAGCAAGTTTCTAAGTATGTTTTGCCAGTGATGCCAGTTGGACCCAATAGTAGAAAAAAGGCAGAGTTACAGTGTTCTCTGAAACACGCTCTCCTCTGTATGGATGAAGCAAGACCCAAAACCTACAATTAGAATAACAGATCCAGCTGAAAACTTGTCTATTTCCAAACTATATCTATTGACACAGTAAATGAAATTTTGTCTTTCCACAGGCATTGTTGTTCTTATAGAGAAGAGTATATCAAAATGCACTATCTATTTTCTGACAGTTTAGAAAAAAGAATATTTTAGTGAAGCCTGTTTTTCCTTTTTATTTTTCTTTTTTTAAATCTCTCCTTTTTGTCATATTTATAAGATGCACTGAGTACAGACAGAAAAATAAAGCTACTGCTAGGCAGGGATGACGTGGTAGCCCCTGGTGGGGGGACCTGTGCTCTGGAGAATGATATGCCTTCCTGTGTCCCCCAAAGCAGCACAGGCATGCCCTGCCACAGGGAGACCCTCAGGGCAGAAGAATGTGCTGGATTTTCTGCTCTCTGTTCAAATAGGCCCTGTAGTAACCTCCAGCTCTGTCCATCCTATGAGTATGCATAATTTTAAAGGCAAGCTTAAATAATGCTCCAGCCACTGAAGCTTCCTTTCAGGGAAGATGCATTTCCAAGAGGGTAAATTTGTGCCGCTAGTGGTCAGACTTTCACAGGAGTGTAACACCTGACATTTTGCAGTTTTTGAATAATCTGCTTTCCTACTCTGATGCTAAATGGGTTAAGTCTCTAAAAAATCTGAATCTGAAACCAGGAAGTGAATTGTTTAGAAAATTTTAATTGAGACATCCAAAATCAATAAAAATATAATTGAAAAACTACTTTAAATTCATTAAAGAACATTAGGAATGTGTATGGCATTTTCAAAACTCCTTGTAAGGCATGGTAGACACAGAGCTCTTCAGCATTTCCCTCTTCAAACTTCAGTGTATCATGAGCATTTTTTTCCTTGCCATATTGAAATCTTTCCTTTCTGTTGTATTGTGTCTTAGGATTAGTCACATCACATTACATTCCTGCTTTCTACATTTGTTTTACCAATTTGGCTGGAGTATGACAGATCTTATCATGTTTGGTAGGATTTGTTTTGATGATGAACGGCTCTGCAAGTCTTTGCTTGCAAAGTATGACAGTCCACATGCATACTCTTAGCTCTCGCTCCATTTATTAATTTACTTGTATGTGTTTTTTATATAATTCTGATGAATTTTGTGTATTTTAATTAAGGTGCAGATATCTAAAAACACGTTTGGGGGGGTCTGAAAAACAATGCTTAATGCTCTGAAATTACATTGAATTTTGAAGTGACAGCAGATATAAGCTTCTAAAAATTATTTTCGAAGCAAGATTTTTATATGAAAATAAACAATACTTTGGTAGACACAAACTTAAATTATGTTCATTTGAACATTTTACAGATTTTACAGTTGTTTTCATTTGCCCATTTTCATGACCTTCTATTAGTAATTTATAAATGGTCACATGAAAAAATTGCATTAGATAGAATATCTGGAAAATGTTTATTCTTTTATATGCATACCTAGGCAACGGAAATAGTTTTACTTAAACAAAATAATTCACTATTTTTTATTTTATGTTTTAGAAATCCGTCATCTTCTCAGGGAACAGATACCATATTACATGATGTAGGCAGCTTCAAGACACAAAGCAAATGTTTTGTGAATACATAATCTAAAGTTTATAAATTACTTATATATACAACCTGATGTGTAGAATCCTTGCTCATATGCTCGTGACTGCACAACTGTCCCATTGCCTTTAATGGAATTTCTTGCAGATCTAAGCACTTGCCAGCCTGAATTGCCAATTCTGAGCAGTCCTTGATGTGGGAAGGGAATCAAAAGGTACAATTTACTTATTCATTACAAATTGAATTGGAACTGTTACACAGGAAACTGATTTTTTGTTGGCTGATGCAACATTTTATTAGGGTGGTGAATAAGCTCTTTTCATCTGGGATTTTGAGAAAATATATATCAAAACGGAAAACACTTAAATACCTGAAGAAAGTGATGTAGTTTCTTTATGCACTACTCTGATCTTAGCTTATTACAAGGGTCATTCTGAAATGAAAATAGGCTCTGCATCAAACTCCTGAAATAACCTTTTAAAGTAGCATCCTCACTGTCAGACTAAAAATATATAATTTTTATCTATTAATCTTATTTTCAAAACTGATTTGGCAAAATCTGAAACAAGTGAATCAATATCCAGTGAACTTGTTCTGTGCTTGTGAATCAAAATACTCATTGATAATTCATAAAATTAAGTATTGATTTGGTGTAGTTATCTTTGTCATTTAGCTTAGATAACAACATTATCAGTTTCTCAAACAGCTTCCAATAATGAGTGAATGGACAATTACACTATTATGTGGGATTTGAGTCATCTGGGGAGGGAGTCTTGAGATCTCATGCAGTCATTAGTGGATCTCTTCAGGAATAACTGGCCAGGTTGGAAGGGGCTTTTAGCACCCTGGTCTGGTGAGGTGTCCCTGCCCGTGGCAGTGGGATCAGAATTAAATGATCTTTAAGGTCCCTTCCAAATCAAAAGATTCTATGAATTCCTGAAAGTTACAGAAACAAGAGTATGAAGAGTAGGACTGGCTGAAATTACTTTGTGTTAAATCTCATCAGGATGGAAAACAGTGAACTAATCACTGAACTAGGAACAAATATTTCCTTAACACAATTAATAGGAATCTGGTTCTTATTTTATATGTAATCAAAAAGTGATCCAGCACAATGATGAAAAGCTAATTTCCCAAAGTTGAAAGCAACCACTGACATAATGAAGGAAAAAGTTCCCACTGTTAATGGGTTGTTTGGGAGAGTCCAACAGATAAAATAAAAGCAAAACATTGCAGACTACAACTAAAAACACAGTGACTGTATAAGGAAAGCTAAAGCTATAAATTTTTCTTTAAAATTACAAATTCTCTTGTATAAGGAAATGAGAGAAAATTTTAAATTATTAGAAATAACCCTAGCTATGATATAGATTCTGGAGGAGACAAAAATTATCTTAGCCATTCAGAAATGGCAAGTTTATTTAATAAATAGCCATTTACAATCTCATAATAAAAACAGATGTATTCAGTGAAAAAAAAAAAAAAAACCAAACACGTTTTCTGTATTTGAAGTAGGAGAATTAGTTCATATCCTGCACTGTGATAAAATACATATCTGTAGCTGGAGCAGGCATTAAATGACAAAATTAAGAGTGAAACAATTTTGAATCCAGTAGATTTTATGACTTATAACCAAGAGTATTAAAGGCATTGGCAGATGACCTTTTTGAGACATTCATATTGATTTTAAACAAGGAATGCAAAATGGTAGACTTTCAAGGACACTGAACAAAAACTAATGTTGTTTTAATCATTTATGAGAAATATTTTATAAATTTATAAATTTTATAAGAGCATTTATGACCCACATAAATATATCTTGATACTGAATCTGAGCAAGAGGCTCACAGGTGAAGCAGCCCCTAAAGAATTAAAGGATATTTACATAATAAATCCAGTCAACATATGTCAGGAATGTGGAGATCATTTTTCAGTGAAGTTGTAAGCTTGCTTTTTCGGGCTATTATGACAGAAATCTATGTTTGTACTGTTCCACAATTTGTTCAAATTCCACAATTTGAATTTGTTTTGTATGACGTCTGAAAAATTGCAATGTAGGAAATTCAGGAGAGACAATATTAGCCACACAGAAATCTTGTCAATAGATTACAAAATGAATCTGTAAGTGCGAATGTAAATATTCCTGAAACAATGTCACAGAGATCCAAGTTCATTGTCACTTGATACTGGCAAATTAAGATTTAAGGTTGGTGATCTTAAACAAAATACAAATTCATTTTGGCAAGTGTTATAGATGGCAAAAAAAAAAAAAAAAAAACCAAAAAACAAACAAACAACAACAACAAAAAAAAAAAAACCAAAAAACAAACCACACTGTTGGAAAAACTACCTCAGTGACAGATTGCAAATAAAGAGCAAACTGGGATGCTTGGTAACAAAGGATCTCTTAAACAACATAGTCTAAATTGACTGAGGACTATGAACTGAGGATGCATGGGTGGAATAAGGTGGCTAAAGTCACATGGAAAATAATACTTCAGGGCAATGGTAGCTTTTTAGTTGTTAGGGATGTCAGCAGAAAATCAAGTGTGTGCCTGTGTGCATATGCCATTCTGCAGATGCAGGTGAACTCTCTAATGATTTTACTAAATTTGTTTTTCAACAACAAAATTTACCTCATTCAGTTTTGCTAAGAACAGGAGAGTTGAAGCAAATTTAATTATTCAAATTTAACTACTGTGGTAAAAATGAAGTCAAAGGATAGACAGTGTGTTGGGACATACTGTTTCTCCTATGCATTATTTCTGTGTTTAGCCCATGTTCCCAGAACTCAGTTTCTGTAAGACGGGACAGCCAGGGGAATCCCCACTGGGAGCTGCACAGATGTGCAGTGCAGCTGCGATTCTGTTGTATGTTCCAGTTTGTTGTGGTGCTGTGTTTGGTGTGGGCACTTGTGCCAAGCAAAGGAAAAAGCACAAAACCCCCTACCCACCCACCCAAACAAAAAAACCCCAGAAAGATTTTATCAAAGGTTGTATAGTTCTGGAGGGAATGGACCCTGCTGTCTTCAGAGTAAGAGTTGTTCCTCCTTCAGTGTAATGACAGATATCAGCTGAACATTGGTTCTTCAAGATGTGTTGTAGCTAAGAAGTCAAATGCACAGATATTCTGCAGAACATTGGTATTTCTTCTGTGTAGTGAAGTAAATTGCTGGAAGAAACCACAGTCTTTCTCTTATCCTTCCTTCAAGCAGGATCTTGAAAGATGTGGAAAAAATTCAGAGGTTTCACAATGGACTTACAAACTTCTTTTCACAGAGGTTGTGCAAACATATAGTCTACTTCCACAAAATCCAACTCTTTTCTGTATAAAAATTAAAAGACTTTTCTTATATATACTCTACTCAATCCACTCTCACTGTAGCTATGTGTGGCTGCAAGCACTTATGTTGCTTTTCTTTCATGGAAGCAGAGTTAGCCAAACTTGTGAGGGAAGTTGATTTTTAAAAATTGCTAGGCAGGTACATGCTAGAATTCACAGATGAAGAGGCCACCATCTTAGTTCATGAAAAGGACAAATGAAAGAAACACAAATTTTAAAAATTTAAAAAATCTAAATTCATCCCCTCCATTCCCATGTGCCAGGGTGGACAATAAGTGAGCATGCCTACAGCATCTTGGAAGTCTGGGAACTAAGCCTAGTTTTGGATTGCAGTGTCTCTGTCATCCACCCTGCCCACACATGGCTCTCACTTACATTCTAGTCTGAAGAAAGTAATCTGTCTCTCCAGTCAGGAAATTTCAGGCTGGTGGGGCTGGAGGCAGGGAAAGTGCAACAAGGTTCACACTTGGTCTTTGCCTCAAACAGGCAGAATAGATGCAGCTGACCCAAGCCTCATGGGTGTGCAAACTTAGCTTTGAACTTGAATATAGCTATCAAAACAATTTCTTTGCCATGTTTAGCAGTGGGTAAATATTAAATTCATTCTTCACTATACCACATCTTCTTTTCTCCCGACTGAACTGAGAAATTTAAATTCCTCCTAAGTAACAGCTGCTCTCTATAGCCCAGCTGGCACTCTTATAATAAGGATATTTGGAGAAAACTGGTATGTCTGTGGGGCTCACAGCCTTGCACTGATGTGTATTGGGTCTGCAAAGATGGAATTCAGTTTCTTTACAGAGCTGAGGGTTTTTGTCAGTTCACATCTCTCTCTCTCTCGGAGATAAATCCTTTGCTTTGGAAAGACAAGTAAAGCAGGTGGGACTCCAGCAAACTATCTCCTCCCTGAGATTCTCCTTGGAGGAGACAATTAGACTGACAATGAGAAAGCAGAAGATGTTTTTCAAATATGTCAAGAAATTATGACTATTACACAGTAAAGAAGCCTATGGGAGCCCAGGAGAAGAGCTGCATTAGTCATGTCAACACAAGAGACTGTACGGTCATGCAACATATACTAGAACAATTGGCTGGCCTTTCTTTACACCTTCAGTTTCACCCTCCCATTCAATCTCCCTCTCACTCTTGTGTTATCCAGCAGAATCTGGAGAGAAATCATTAAACCATATAGCTGTTCCAATAGCAGCTGCTTGTGAGGCAGCCTTGGGAGTTCATAGCAATTCCTGTGCAGGGTTGCTCAGTGCTCTTGTGCGTGTCCCTGGCAGCTCTCCACTCTGATGGCTCCAGCACAAAGATGTGTGCAGTCTCTGCAAAGAGAAAGTGGAAAAGTGGAAGAATGGAACAGCATAGCTCATTGTATGAATTACCTGTGTGTGGGAGAGCTAGAGGTTTAGATATCATGGGGCTTCTCCCTCAATTTCTCTGCTTTGTATTTCTGCTTGACATTTTCTTTTTGCTTGATCCTTAGCTCATTTTCTTTCTCTTTCCATCTTCTTTTCCCTCTTTTCCACTCTACTTTTATGTACCTTCACCTCTTTTTATCTCCTCTTTCTCACTTCCACACCCCCCCCGCCTTATTCTCATATCTTTGTTAAATCATTCACGTTCCTTTTGCTTTTAAAAATATTCTGTTTCTCTCCATTTTCTCATGTATTTCCTTCGTTTCTGGTGTTCTTCCTAAACTGTTTCTCCTCTTTCTTTCTCTGTCTGATTTACTCTTCTCTGCTTTCTTCCGTACCGCCCACTTCCCCCTCCCTCCCAAATCCTCCCTCCGTTATTCCTTATCTCTGGTGGCAGGTGCTGAACCTCCAGGAATCCAAGACCCTCATGGTGGTGGGGACAGGGGAGGATGTGCTGGGGAGTCGTTGTGCCACATTTATTGCTCCCACTCTGCAAGTAAGGGAGGAGAGTGCTGCATGGGCAGGTCTTGGGACAAATGTTCCTGTCAACAGGATATCAGAGTTTTATTTAAATATGGCAATGTGCCATGAAAATTGGGACATCTGGCACCCTTGCATTCCATGTCTGACTTTGGCTTCATCTGCTGCCGTTATGAGTGTCACAAATATGGGTAATTTCACAAGCCATAGGAGTCAGAGTACACAATAGATTGCATTGCAGATGATATGCCTGCTCTTAAAAGGACTGGGTCTTGTAGAGCTACAGGGATTGCAGCTTGGCATATACTGGAAAGAGAAACGTGAACTCAGGAATAATAGATTCCACCAGTGTCATTGTGTACACACACAGAGAATTAATAATACTGCAGTCATGATTTAAAATCAGAAAGGAAAGAGATCAAAACATGCAAATTCAAAAGAAAATAAACCAACACTATTAGTTGGTTAGTGCGGGAGATCGTTGACCGAGACCCCAGTGACCACACAAGCACAAGGCAACTGTGGGCTCAAAAGGGCAACGTTTATTGAAGGTAGGGGTTTATATAGGGTACGAGGGGAAGGTTCCGGAACCAAGGGTAGTAACAGGGACAGGATTGGACAGAACTGGAGGCGGAGCTTGTAACTGGGGTAACCGGCTAGCCAATGGGCAACGGCTCTGCAAACAACCAATGAGATCTCAGGGTTCGGGGAAACGGCGGGAAAACTGGGCAAGAAGCGGGAAAATCATGAGGGTGAAGGAGACAATATGGGGGATCGTGAGGGG
>JAWWEU010000001.1:70835591-70860075 GCA_035583155.1 Acropternis orthonyx
CAGAATAAAGTTGGACTTGAATATGCATCATATTGATGTGTCGTTCATCTCCCGCTCGTGATATTAATCCCCGGCACATTTGTTTCAGAGGAAGGGAATTGTATTAAATTCTTCCTTTGGTTTATCTTGCTGTTGTTAGTCTCTGGTGCCTTTCTAGAAAAAGACCTGGGAGGAGATATTTTTGGTACCTCATTAATCTGCAGTATTCTGTTCTGGCAAATCCAGTGGTACTATAGTTTCTCTTGTTTCAGTGAGATCTATGCAGTAGAATAGTACAGTGAAGAAGCTAATGAAACTGCTCACAAAAAGCAAGGCTCCATCTGTCCCACATAGGCAGTCCTAGTGCAAACATAACTCATACTGTGAAACATTTTTCTTAGTCAGTGCTTTTCTAAATGTAGTATGTGGAGAACTGGCTGGTTACCCTGTGCTAGCTCTCGTTTCTGCTTTCTGCTGCTAAGTTGCATTACTGATACTTTCCAAATACTTATTTGCAACATAAGCAATTATTCTAGTGGCTACAGGGGGCTATTGTGCATGGTAAATATCTGTGAGTCTGTGGTCCTCACTATGTTATTTATTCTTGCACTAGGGATTTCAAAAATTGATGTCCATATAACAAATTAAATTATTATTCCATTTTAACTTTCAGTAAAATGTTAATTTTAAACATACTGCCATAAAGCACTTTCTTGACATTTCTCTGCTCCCTTCATATGAACTAAAATTTTGTAAAAGGAGAGTACAGCAGAGACAGAGACCTTCTCCTATTAATGTCATAAATGCACAAGGAAACCAAGATTAGTGACAACATTTTAGAGAATTCTAATCTGAACTCATAACTTTGAAAAAAGTATCACTACTTGGAACAGAGATCAAGAGACTAAATGTTCACTCCCCTTTTACAGATATCATAAATGAATTCTGTAGAAAGAGCTCCATCACACAGTGTTGAACTTCACAGAATGTGTTTCATACCCTTTAAAACCACTTTTTCTCACAATAGTCATCAATTTTATTCTGATTATGCAACATCTCCATTGGAAAAAGAAAGGAAGAAAGGAACCCCTTTTTGCATATGCTGTTCTGTAACTCAAAAAACACTTTGTGGAAGAAATTGCTGAATATTGCCAGTGAAGCAAATCTGCTCATTCATTTTAATCCTAAAAACATTCAAATGGAAACAACTTCTGTGAATTCACAATCAAATGGTTCAGCCACATATAATTTATATTTTTTACCCCACTAGAGGTTTAAAAATGTTCTAAGATATGAGTATCATTTTACAAACTCCTGTTTCCTTGTTTAGGTAGAGGTGCCTCTTAAAATACCAGCTGCCTGTATACAATATGTGACTAGGAAGATGTAAAGCAGCAATATAAATTAACAAAACAAGTAGTATTTACACATGCCTTATTGAATGATCATGCAATGTTTTAAAATTTTTTTTTACTTTGCATTTTGTCCTTTAGAAGATCTGAGAGTTAATAGTTAACGTGCTTTTACTTTCTCAGTATTTATTCTTTGACAAGAAAATGTCCTTAGTTATTTTTGAGAAATGGATCACATAAGTTTGCTTCTTCAAAAAGTTAAAAATTGCAAAAGTAGCACATGAAATTATGAGAAAGGAAGGAGGAAGGAAAGACCAGTGAAAGGGGAAAGAAATAACACTGATGTAGTGGCCAAAAGTTCTGTCCTGTCTTGTTGAGCTTTGAGAGCCCGTTTTTCCTGCCAGCCTTGAAACATATTATTAGTTGAACTTCACTGAAACTTCTGCAAATACATTTTTCAAATAATTTTGAGCAAAACTTCCAAATGAGATTATATTTATAGTTTCAGATGCTTATTTTTTTAAATTAAATATTAAAATGACCTCACTAACAGAGATATGAAGGTGGTATTACTGAGTCTGCCATGAAAAATCCATTCAAAGTTTAAGTAGATTGAAGGTGAGTTCCTTTCATTTGAGCTAGACTTTTAATGTCTTTATTTCATATGCTAATATACTGAACTGATGCTGAAAGCCTGTGCTACTTATACTTACTTACTTGACTGTATATTTAAAATTTATGTTGAAGTACATAAAGAATTAATAATTTTTCAAGCATGTCCTATTACCAGGCAGGAGAAATAGAAGAGTGGGTTTTGTATCTGGTTTTTTTTTTTTTAAAAACAGACTTATGAACACAGAGAAACTAGGTTACTGGATGTAACAGTTGAGTAATGCCAAGTTCCTTCAAGCAGTTCCTTCTAATACAATAATTTCCACAAGGCATGCCTCTTAATATAGGCCAGGAAGGTAATTTTAAAACAGTAGAATTATTTTTCTTGAATTAATGTTGTCACTAAGAACATCTAGAATTTCAGCCAAATGCAACTGAAAGAATAGGATTTTTTGTCTCCCTGTTTATCCTTGATAGTTATGAAAGTATGGATATAAACTGTTGAGTGAGGCAACAGCTGTCTAATGCAAAGTTCAACACTTTATTCTGTGTTTCGCTTTGCTTTCAGGAATCAGTTGCAGGAGAGTAATCAATAGGCTACAGAGTTAGACTGCCCTTGCCTAATCCCCGTGTTACTCAGTTATTTTTATATTGCTGACTGCAGAGATATGTGGCTTCAGTTGAACAGGTGGATCACACTTCCTCTCCTGACTACTGCACAGCTTTTTGTGTAGAGTGCATACCAAATCAAATACCTGCAGCCTAAGAACTGGTTTGAATTTGGACCTGCTTCCTGGGCTACTGCTTTCATCATAAAGTTATTCTAATAACAGTAAGAACCACATCATTTCCTGCATAGGTTTTAAAATCAGTGCAATTCTTTGGCTAAGTGTTGACTGTGGTCTTAACATAGAGAGAACTGTGTCCTTTCAGTGGTAAAGACCTGCCTAGTTTGTAAATTCAAAGAGCTGAGTAGGCACTCAACAATTCGGATCAGCAAAGAACGTATCCTCATTAGGTATGTGCAATAACAGGATACTTAGGCTTTGGAGTAAGTGCTTCTTGGGATCTTGGCCAAGGATTTTTGGAGAGTGCTCTGGGACTTAGATGCCTGAATGCCATTGAAGTTGTACTGTATGGGCTACTGTGAAGTACTGGATTGTACCTTTAACCGCTTATGATATGGAAAATTTCATAAGTTTGAAACTACAAAGATTGTATTTTTACCTAAGGAATAACTTGAAGCCTGGAGAGCTTCAAGAACCTCTCAGTGGCTTTTCATTGCGTTGAAAAGCCTGACTTTAGGCCAGCTATTCCTGCCCTGTGTCCCTATGGAAAGTGAGGACCCTTCAAAGAAGGCAGCTGTCAGTCATGCCTTCTTGATATTGCATGGATGACATTGTCCCCAAAACACATGAAGGAAATCATACTGAGGGCAACTCTCTATGTATTTAAAGTTTTGATGGTTTTTTTGCTGTTTTTCTTTATGTTTGTCTGGGGTTTTTTTGTTTGGGTTTTTTGTTTTGTTTTGTTTTGTTTTGTTTTTTAATTAACTGTGAAATTCTAACTATAATCTAACCTTCCGCCACACTGAGCAGGTAATTGCTTGAGCAGGTAAGCTACATGCTAAAGCAACTGCTACTTCACCACAGTGTAATTACAGAAAGCAGACCATCTCTAAGTCATTGTTTGCTAGGACATATTATTGGGCCTGTTACTCTCCTTCTAAAATGGAAATGAGGTGTAATTGCAATACCTAAGACCAAAATTATTATCCTGAGGTTCTTTACCTTGCTCTTCAATTTCAGTACTGCTGACTTTCACACTTTTCTATGTTTAGTTTTTCTTTTTGAAGCATCCTAGATGCCTCACCATCATGATTTTTCCCCCTCTGTATGCAACATACTGAGAGAGAGGAAAATCTGGAGCAGATAAAAAAATCAACCCTGTGAAAGTTTATCAGCGGGTAGCATGATAAGAAACAGAAAAGTGTTTGTTTTATGTATAGTAACTATATGGAATTTTGTTATGCCTACTGTAAAACCACAGTGATTTATGAGAAGAAGCGTTTTAACTATACAACAACAAGCTAAATATTTCCCTGTGTGGGATAACAACACTTTCTCAGCTGGCTCAGTCTGCAGGGCCATCTACATTTATCACTCTCGTAAAGTCCCCTCTCACCCGCTCTTGCCTGTGGCTTTTAAACAGGAAGGAAGTATCATTTTCTTCTCCCCTAGCACAAAGAGAGCTCTGAGCATCTAATTACTGTTTCTGTGAGCAAATGGAACCAGAAAACCATTTCCCTGTAGCTAAAATGCCCAAGCAGAGCTTGCAATCTCTCAGTTTTCCCAGGCTAACGTTGAAAATCTGCTCTCTAAATTATTCCATTGCTTTACAGAGGAAGTATTAATTACACGACTGCAAATGTAGATTGGGGTGGGATGTAATTACAGGGTCGGCTTTGTGTCTGTTGTCCAACAGAATTAGGCAGGAAGTGTTTGCAATGCCAGCAGTTTCAGGTGTTTTGCAGTCTATTATATTTGCCGGTTCTCACCAGGTCTCACAGATGGATCAGGTGACTTTCTGCTGCCTGATTGTCTGGAAAATCCACAAAGCTGCTATTACTGCAGGTTCATGGCTTGTACAAGGCTGATGTGTTTAGATTTTTAGAGGAGGAAAAGAAAGAAGTAAAAATTCATTCTGGGTTTCACCCCTTGCCAGATTTTGCTCTCTTTTTTCTCTTTATTCAAAGACTTCTTTTTCTGTTTGCTTTCAAGTTTTATAATTCTAATCCTCTATTATAGTGCATCTTCTCTGCTCCTTTGACAACATCTTTCTTGCTAGGGGAAGAAAATACCTGTGTGTGCATGGGAAAGAGCCATCAGGCCCTCCAGCAGGGACAACAGTCAGCACTGGGACGCCACAACTGGGAAACATAGTGGGGCATGCACTCGACTTTCAGTTTAGGCACAGCATGGACTTCTTTTCTGTTTTCTGTGCCTTTCTGGAAAACACCTTCATTTTACCTTGTGTTTTGTTTGTGGTGGAAAGGAAATAAAATTTCTGTACTTTTCAACTGCTGGAGCTGTCACCAGGCACAATTTTGGCATAAGCTGAATGAAGGTGTTCCAGAAAAATTCCTGATAGCAGCTCATGGGTGAACATAGAGACCATTCTCTGCAGACACCTTTGATGAGGATTCCCTGTATGGGAGGGTGAGAGTTGATTTGTATGGAGATAAGCTGTTGTGTCCCAGCTGAGCTGGATGCAAACAGATGGCCCAGAGCATAGTTAACTTATTTGTACAAACATGATCAATGTGTTTGGATATTTAACTTGAGCAAGTGACTGTCTGTGTTTAAATATGCCTTCCTCAAGACTTTGGGATGACTATTCATCAAGAAAATAGATTTTTAAGAGGAAATGTTCTGCTATTTGACCAGTATTTGCTACTTCATAAAACCTATTTTTACTGACTGTTATGCAGAAACACTGTACTGTTCTGTAGAAGTCTAAATGAAACAATCTTACCTACTCAAAGCAGATAGGAGGAGGGAAGACAGTAAGACCTCTTAACATAGTTTCTTTTGCATCAAACTGTGTGGCCAAAGATGCTGTCATTGCCCTCATCCCTGTGCTTCTGCTATTGCATTCTTTCCAATGAGCCATTTCAAGGGAACATGTAATTTTGTGTGCCCACGATCAGTCAAACTGAGTTTGCCTGCCCACTGGAGAAAAGCAGGATAGGGGAGAAATGGCAAGAAGCAATATCATGGCTAGGACTTGTAACCAGGTCAAGCAACAGTTATGGATGAAAAAGGAAATAGTAATCATAGTAAAGACACTGCAGCCGTATGCCTTTCTGGCACTATTACTAGTTCTTTTATTTAGTGGAACAAGTCCTAAAAAGAAATATGCTGGTATTGTGGTTTTAATTGTTTCTATAAAACCCTAAAGTCAAGATCAAGCCTCATAAAATATTAATTAGCTTGATTCTTGATGCAAACATAAGATCATTGTGGAATGCTCCAGGTCGACCCATTTCTCTTTGGCATTAATCTTTAATAATGCAAATATTCAGAATACACCAGCAATGATTTGTCATGGCAGTTACCAGTCTTTGCATGAAGTTTTCAGTTTTCTGTGCTAGCAAAGATGGGTGACATATGCGAAGTTTCTTTTAGTTCTTAAACTTACATAAATACGAAAGATGCCAAAGCAACATGTGCCTTCAAAATTCCTAAAATAGATAGGATAGCTATTACGTATGCACAGACTCCATGAATGCCAGCATTTAAGATGTATATTCATGCATATACTGTGGTTGGTGTAGTGAAATGTGAAAAATATTTATATTCGTTCTTGAAGAAATGACCTTAATAATTCATTTTGGACTCCACCTCTACTGAATTACAGTTGCCTCACTTGTGGAATATTTTCCATGTCTTGGAAAGATCCTAATAAATTCTAATATTTTCTTAAGTGTGGAAATAATTAGTAGTTTATGATGTCACAGATTTGCAAACTTTTTTCATAGTTGCAGTTGCAAGATATTTCCTCTCTGTTCCCTCATGCTTAGCTGTACTTTAAATTTCTGTCAGTGATAATTAGGGTGTTTTTTTGAGAGATGCAACATTTGTTTCAGGTGTGCTTGTAAATAACTGGAAAACTTCTATGAAAAAAGAATATCTACATGAGATATCAGTGATAAGAGGCACAAACACACTGATTTTAAGGGCTGATATATACTGTATTTTGAGGAATTATTCTGAAGATGACTTTTCTATTTTACCTAGCAAGGCTTATGTTGATAAGACAGTAGCTGATCAGCATGCTATGGTTTCACAGACTTAACGGAAACATGCTTTTATTCCTAAGCAGCTTTGCATATTACTGGAATGACTTAAAAATATCTAACAGCTATTAAAATGTGACAATTCTCTCTAGAGTGAGGCTTGCACCCCAAATTAAGACTGAGCAGTGCTGACCTTCACTTGGAATGAAATTCAAAGGAATGGAGCAGTTTTGGACAGTCTTGGTTCAAGTACAGGTTGCATATGAACAACGGTGCCTCTCTCCAGCAGTGATTCCAATGTGAGTACATGAGTGCAAGTGAAGACTTACTAAGAAAGCTTAGCACAGAGTGGGAGAAAGTTTAAGAAAAAGTGTCCTGGGATAAAGGAATTCACCAAAAGAGTAAAGACTTCATTCTGACTTGGTCTATATATGCAATGCTAACCAGAAAAAGGGAAGACTCCCTGTTCCCCTGCAGTCAGATTCTCACTCTGTTCATACCTGGAACTTAAAGACAACTGCTAAATAAGAGGGCTTCAGTACACAGTGGGTCACCTTTTTAGCAGGCTAAAAAGGGGTTATTTAGCAAAAAGAACTTGCTGGGCGCTTTGCACACTACTTCTGTGCATGAAATGATCTTTCAAATGCTTAAACACTTGCTAAGTTGTAAGCTTACTAACGAGTTGCAGGAATGACAGCAGTCATATACACAGCTATATTTTAAATCTTCTCTGTACTTGTTTCCTTTTTGATAGTCTTCTGTTCTATGGAATTGTAGTTTTGTACTTTTCTTTCCCTTCTTGGGTTGGATCTTTCACCCACCCTTCCACTTTTCTCTCCCCATTTGTCTCTTTTTTCTCATATTTCTTTCTCTCTTTCATATTTTTTTCCTCTCCCCCACCCTCACAAAGAAGCTAAAATACTAACTTTTTAGATACGGGACAGTGAAGAGAGAGCTAGAAGTCATTCTGAAAGTGTCCACATGGCCCAAAAATGGAATAGGACTGGATTAAAAATTAAAATAAATAAATAAATAAATAAATAAATAGAAACATTAGGAAAACGTGAAAGGATGCATGTAACATGCAGGCTATTTAACAAAGACCATCTTGTCTAGAGTGTAAAGAAAACATGACTACAACCTGCCCTAGGGTTTGAAAACAGTTTACTGAGAAGCCTTTTACAGTGGCTAGCTTTGGAGCCATTTCTAATTAGCTAGCAGGTAATTCAAAGTCTAAGTATGTTCAATAAATTTCCTTCAGAGTTTCTGTGTTATAAATCTGTCATAATGATTTCTTGGATCTTCAGGAATTAACAGATCCTAATCTCAGAACTAAAACACAGTTATATTTCATGACTGCATGTTTCAAAACTAATATATTTCCATAAGAAAAATTCCAAGCTAAAGTGTACCTGAGAGATATGCACAGACTAAAATATTTTATGTGTGATTCACTCTTTGCAATTAGAGTACTGTCTTTCTGTTTTGATAGGAAAATACAAAAATTGCCAGAAAACTTTGATTTTAAATGTGTTTTGTGATTTTACATCAGAAAAATATAAATCATCTCAAAGTATCTGTTTTCCCACTTTTCAGTTATAGACTTCAGTCTGTTGCAGTGGCAAATACCTACAACATTATTTGGTCTGTCTCCATCTCAATGCAAATTTAGGAAAACATGCACTGCATATATTATGCATTCCCTTCTTTATAGATAAGATATGGCTGGCTATGCATAGAAGATCAAAACATCGCACTCTCCTACTCATTTTCTGGGGTGGAAGGATGAGAGATCTTGGATGACATAGGGATTGCAGTGTGTGTTTGAGAGTGTGTTACAGACAAACAAGAATGACTCTGTGGGGAGCCAGCTCAAGTCTGGCAGTGCTTTTTAGCTCAGTGTCCAAAACCAGGCAAACATGCACTGAGGCAGCTTTGGAAGCAATGCACCCTTGTTCCGGTTCTGTTCTGCATGGAGCCAGCCTCAGTGTCTCTGTCACCATAGCATGTTTTTTTTCCTGCAAAATGGGTGCACTGCCCACAGGTAATGGACAATCAATTGTACCTGGTGGTGTACAATGGAGGCAGTTAGGTGTGGAATGAAAGCTGCTTGACGTATAAAAGATGAAGAAACTTGTAAATAGGGCAGGCAGACTGAAAGTAAGGTTAGACAAAGATAAAAGGAGGAGAAGGAAACAGAAAATCATTTAAATACAGAGTACTTCCAGCTTGAGAGAGAAGGGAATTTTACAGCCCTGGAAAAGACAAAAAGGATAATAGAAAACAATACGTAGACAGAGTTGTTCAGAGCTTTAAGACATGGAAATTAAATGTGGCATGTGTTTTCAGTGTAGAAGAGAGAGAAAAATGTTATTTTCTAAGTCCTGTTAACACTGACATGTTGGTAATGCTTGTGGTTCTGACTTTTTTCCTTTTAAAGACAGTTGGAATGTTGCTAATGTAACAATGCTACCTTCTCTAAGGTCTGCTCCTCTTAGTAATGCATCAGTCCTCCAGCAAATGAGATATGAATTGCCAAGTGTCCCTGAGATTTAAATTTCTAGTTCCATCTTTCATTGGTGAGTAATGTTTGTCACTTATTCCTACTGAATTGAGAAGAAAAAAAGTCAACAATCGTACTTATTATTCAAGTAAAAACAAGACAAAACAAAAAAAAAAAAAAAACCAAACCAAACCAAAACAAAAAAAAAAAAAAAAAAAAACAAAAAAAAAAACAAAACAAAAAAAAAAAAAAAAAAAAAAAAAAAAAAAAAAAAAAAAAAAAAGGAGGAAATACACCCAAATCTTGTTTGGGAAACAGAATGTCTACAGAACTGTGTTTTGGGAAATGGACTCAATGTTGACAGATACCAGTGTGTTTTTCAAACACTCTTTTTCATCTTTGTTTTTTGTGCCTCTTATCCCAAGAGTGGCATACATTCTGTGTGTTTCTGCTATGGCTAAACTCAAAAAATTCCGCCTGACTGTTTCTAGAGCCTCAAGAAACATTCCTACTGTCTCTAGAGAAGGCAGGAGTGTCTATAGTGACATGAATATAAATGCTATACATCACAAACTGGATTAAAAAATCATCCTGAGAATAACATAATGAGATTAAGAAACAAGAAAAAAAAAAAGTGAGTGACTAAACAGATGGCAGCTGTTTCATTGGTACCTTCCAGTGCTGTGTTGTCAGACACATGTGAGCGGGAGCAGCTGTGTTGCTGCTATTAACATCCGATCTGGTGCTGTCTGTCCTTATGAATTATGTGGTGATTTTGGCCTCCCTGAATTAAAAATTCTCCTTTGTGTATTTTGTTATTGTGAACAATAGTGGAGCCTGCTTTCTTTCTCTGAATCTTCTCCCCCTCTCTGTAACCTCTCCAAGCCCACCACAGTGTCTCAGTTCCCACTTCTTCCATCTAATTTTGTCCCTAGTCTCTTCATCACCTGTCTCAGGTGAAGATACAGTGCACATATCAGGTTCCCCATCTCAAGGATAGAAGCAGCTGACAAGGTGCCTGTCAGTCTCTTGGATTGCAATGTATTGAAGGCAAAGAAATTTCCCAAAATGAGACTCAGAGCTTGATTCACTTGCCTTCATGTGCAGTTTCAGTGCCATTTGAACCATCATAAATTATTCTGCCTGGCCTCCAGCTACTCTTCAGAAGGTCTGGGTCTCCCACCCATCCTGTACCTTGTCTACCAGCTCAATTTCAAAACCTAAGATACGTGAGACTGATTCAAATGGTACTAAGACCAAAAGTATGTATAACTAAATCACATCCTTGGTATAGTATCTGGTGTGTAATTAAGGCATATCTGTGCCAGACAGATTTCTCTTTCTAAATTAATATGTAGTTTGGGTTGAAGAAATTTATGGTTTGTTCACTCATCTGGTAAAGGATAGGTTAGTTAATCCTCCATAATCTTTTTCCAAAAAAATCTATTAAGAAAAGCTAAGTTTTAGGAGGAGGGACTGGAAATCTACAATTCCTCACATGTTTTGGAGCCATAGACACAGCATTGCAGTCATCTGGAAAGGAAGAAACAAGGACTGACATTCTTCAACTAGAGAAAGAAAGTAAATCTCACTTTTTAAGTAAAAGGCTTCATCACTTCAGTTTTACAATGGTCATTATCCTCTTTAGCATCTTTTACTAAAAAGAATAAGGCCTTATTACCTCTTTCAAGGAATGCTTTCAGATCATTACTCTCAGAAATTAATTTTGAGTGCTCTGCTCTCCAGAGCAAAACTTGAAACTGAATTTTGCTTAGGTTTTGGAGAGTGGATGTGTTTTTTAGAGTAATTCTCTGTGTTTTACATTCCCTATTGGCTGATTTCATACAGCTCCTTGATCGAAACACAGAATTTTTCATTTTGACTGTCATAATGCTTGAATGTCTCAAAGGTATCTTTAATGGGCTTTAATATATTACTGTAGTTCTCAATTCTGTTTTGGAATTGCCCACCAGAATGACAAATGCAGAATCTGAAAAGTACATTTAGAGGATATATTTGTCTGTGGACCCTTCACAATTGTCTTTTCATGCATCAAAAGAAGAATCCCAACAACTGGAACAGAGTGAAAATGGGAGAAAAAATATTGACAAAAGAATTCTACTAGAACTTAATAATTTGAGGTGATTTTTCTTAAGTATTTGGGGAAGGATGTGTCTCTAACAAAATGGAGATTCTTAATATTAGAAATAAAATTATAAATGTGTTGTCTTTGGTAGCCCTTTAAAATATAATTGAAGATAAGAATATTAAACTGAACAAGTTGAAACATTTAATTGAGGATAGTTGAGCTTGAAAGTGGTTCAATTAACTTTTACAGCAGATTGCATTGTAAGGTTGAATTTGTATCTCCTTAACAATGTCTGAATGATAATTGTTGTTAGCAAAAACATAGTTATAATAACATGATAGTGACTGATATCACCTCATGGTGATATGCCTGTTAGCAAAATTAAGATCTCTCAATATCATGTTTTAATCCTGTGCAAACCTTTAATTTTGAAGAGGGATTCCAGTTCCTGTTCTTTGAAATATTTTATTTTTATTATGCTGAACAGGTACAGTAGGTTGAAATGGCATGGGAGTAATGACCAAAATGTCAGTGGAGAGGGAATCAAGGGACGCTCTGATAGGTCTTTCACTCTAGATAATTAGGAGACTAGCTTCATAGGCACATCACGCTTGTGCCTTGCTGTAGGCCTCGTCACTTGATGATAAGTGAATAGTGAGACTACTGTGGGGTAGTTAAGGCACATACCTAAAGTGTAAGAGAATGACAAAATAGCAGCTTGAGGCAGAATTCTCACAGATTTTAAGAAAAGTTGTCTGAATGGTTATTGTCAGCTCCATTTGGAGTAGGGAAGTCTGTCCCAATGAAAATTGAATAGAAATTGAAATGTTTTAATAGCACTGTTGTCAGGAAGGAACGTCCTGGAGCAGAGAGGCTGATCTCTGTAGGCAATCCATCCTGAACAAAAACCTGAATTAACTTCTGCTAGTTGAGACCTCTGGATATCATCAATTGCAAGCTCAAACAGCAATGCCATCTTGAAAATGAAATCTATTTAATAATGCATTTAGATCACATTTAATCAAACTCTCTCTCAAAATTGTTCCAGGACCTATATGAGCCAAAGCTGATCCTGAACCTCTCTTCTGGTTAAAGTTGAGACTCTTCTGCTTAGAGGTCACTAGAGATCTAATTTTAATTCCAAAATAATTCTCTTTGTGACCATGTTTACTGCCTCACTGTTTCTCTTCTGTTCCTTCTCTGCCTGTTTTATCCTTTATCTATATAGAGACAACAATCATACCCCCTCTCAGTTTTTGTTTTGCTAGATTATACAAACCTTGCTCATTTTAGTCTCCTTTCATATGAAAAGCTCTACCTTCCTGATCTTTTTTTCCTGGATCTCTACCCTTCTCTACATCTGTTGTTATTCAAATTCCTCTTCACTGTACACAGTTTTTCTTAATTCCTTTTATTGTGTTCTCCAGCAGTGGTCTCTATATCTTATTGCATAAAGTGAAAATTCCATCATGAAATCCTAAGAATACATGTAGGTTTTTTGCTGTTGTTTGTGCAAGTTAACCTTTCCATCTGAAAATTGCCAGATAGCTCTAAACTCTGATACTTTCTGTATTAATTGAATAAGACTGCTGAAAAGACCTAACCAACAAAAAAAAACCCCATGTATCTTACTACTACTACTATAGGATGGGAGGAAAAATAAATGTCTAATTGTACTTATGACATGAAAAAGAATGTGTTTTCTTCAAAATATTTTGAAAATCAAAGTGGATGGAGGGAATAAGAGTGTTACACCCCCACTGAAACAGTGGCAAACCTGGAAGACACACGGGGATGACCAACCTTAGTCATTTTTAGTTAAATTACAAATTCTCTGTGATGAAAATGACCTAATCTCTGTCTGATGTTCACTTTGTGTAATAGAAGATTTCAGTCTAATGTTTTATATTAGGGCCTCTCTAGAATCTAAGACCAACGAATGAGATATGATTACTAAATGGATGACAATAATTAAGGGCTATAAAGTCATAGCTGAGAATAAACTTTGACCAATGTGTTTTGAAAAAGTTAATGCTTCTCTTTTAAAATAGGGGCAAAGAAGTATTAATTTAAAAGGCATTGCTCATATCTTTGTCATATTTTCTTACTTATACTTTGTAATAAATTATTCACTAGTGTTTAAATTTTGTTGGACTCCCCCCTTCAAGTATAGTATATTTACTTTATGAAGAGCAATTTATGGATCAAAGCTTTTACAATTTCAAGGTCAACATTTTTTCACAACCATGTCTTGGAGGAGTTTTGATAAATACATATGAGAGATTATGTGATACTATTATTTGTGGTATTATGTGACTGAGGTAGCTGAGCTAGGCTTTTCCCTTCAGTTTCATGTTGAAGAGTAAGATGAAATGCTGGCATAAATGAATGCAATTTTACTTGTTTGTGCTCTTATGCTAGTTGTCAGTTTTGCTCTATGTGTTTATTGGCCAGTATGATTCTCTACCTCCCTTTATGCAAACTCTCAGGTTCTTTCCTTTACGCTCCCAACTGCTATTAAAGGCCAAAACCTTACAAGCCTTTCATTCATAGCCCAGCAGGAGTTTTGATTTATGATAGAATAAATCAATGTGCTCTCATCGGGAGGGTAGAAACTTATGATAAAATGATTCTTCCAGCCCCACTGATGCAGAGCCAAATACTGTATTTTTCAAATTTTAAATTGCATGTAATACTTGTTAAAATTGACCCTCTCATTTTTCAAATGTTACCTAACTGTTTTTCCACTTGTCTGTGGTAATAATTATCAACAAAGACAATTTAATAATCTCATCTTTAGAAGTATTTCTTCACTGAATTGACAGATTTTTTTAATTGCTGTAGAATTTATGTTTTACAAAAAAACCAAATAGAAATTCTGTTCCCTTACAAGTGAAAAAAATTAAAACTTTCAGATATACATTGCAAAAAAAGCAAACGTTTGACATTGTAGATCTTATTAATTTGACACAGATAAATCAACATGAAGAAGCCAATGTGAACCTCCTGCCTACTTCAGAAAAGACACCAACCACATTCACTCTCTGCTCCAAGTCCATGGAAGGTCAGAGTTTGTGCTGGTGTAAAGGTCAGAGGCTAAGTAAGCCAAGTGAACATGCAACTTACTGCTGAGTTTCTTAGCTTAGACCTTCAAAAATTACTAATGATATCACAAAGTCTCCCATTCTCAGGACACAGAGGGAGCTGTGACTTTTTAGTGAAGTGATTCTCTCTCATTAGAGGTTGTCCATAACTGGTCCCCAAACACATTACAATTTCTCCACTGAATTTGTGCATGGTTAGAGTGCAATACTGTAAGGGAGTTATCTAGTTATTGCTGAAAATGCCATGTTTGGGAGTTGGAATTTTAAATTGCTTTTCCACCCTCTTTATATGTGTGTATGTGAATGAGAGATGATAAAAAATATTATTAGAGTTCTGGAGCATGTGGGCTTGAACTGTTGAAGCAAATGGATTTAGGTGGCTATAGCAGACTGTAAAGAGTTTGCACAGGAAGGTATGCCAAAGAGGTCAGCTGCCAGTGTTGCAGTATGTTCTCATAAAAAAAAAGTAAAAATGTTTTGGCTCAGCATGGTGGAACTGAAACACATTGGCCTAGTGAAATGTGCAGCTGGAGAAATTCTATCAGGACTGTGCAGCAGAGAGAAGGATGGAAGCAGACAAATCAGCCTTTTCCATATGTTTTACTCTATAGTCTATTGGACCTTTTCCTGTCATTAGTCACTGGGGCCATAAGAGCAGTTTTCTACCAGTTGTTTGGACAATGCTGTAATTTTTTTTACACTAAAGTTACTCGATATTTACCTCTCTTTGTGTGAGTGTATCTCCTTAAAGCCTCCTTGGTATGATCCACATAAATTAAACTGGCTTAATGTTGGGTATCTTGCCTTTACAGTTTCTAAAGAGAGACTGTCTGCTTCAGACAGTTGTTTATCCTGAGCATCATAGGTGCCTATCTCAAGCCTCCTGGGAAAGTCCTCTCCTGGCAGCACCTGTTTGTCAGCAAAGATCAGAGCCCACACAACTAACTTCAACTAGTATCTAACTTTTCATGACAAAAGCAGAGGGGAAGAATACTTTCTGTATCTCCCCCTAGCTGTAAACAGACCCAAACACCATGAGGTGCTCATATTCCAGAGGGTTGGAAAGCCCTTTTACAGTCTTGAACATTGGAACACTGGAACATTGCTATTTGGAATCATCACAAAGAAAGACAATGAACAACTAGGTGTATATTAGGTGCTCAAATTTGCTTCGTTTTTAATCAGCAGCCTGTAAGAGCCACTCATCTCTCTGTGAAAAAATGGTCCTAATGTATTAAGGAAGAGGAAGACACAGTAGGGTCAGGAAGCACTTCTTGACACATTGTGAGCATGAAATGAAAAATCTAGGTATACAGGAGGGTATGCTACAGGCACTGACTTATACCACCATACGAGTCTCTTAAAAGTTTGTCTTATTGCATGAACTGCCATAAAGATTCAGCATGGACTAGGTTAATTGGTTAACCTTAGTTTTGAGAAAGCTATCTTCTTCTGAAAGATACCAGCCCTAGCTTTCATACATCAAAGATATAAATTATGGTTCCATTTGGAAAATCAAAACCAATGTATAGTTTTAGTTAGAGATCATAGAATGAAATATAAGGAACCCCCAATTCTTTTAGCTTTTTTCCCTGGAGTGTTAAGGATTGAATTTAATGATCCATATCTGACGGACATGCTTGAGGCTGACAAGGTCAGAACTAATTTTACATGTGGTACACAGATTTGAAATGACTATTCTGAACCATGGAATGAATGATCTATTCAACTTCCCTCAGTAGCAAGGTTCAATGAGTAGTAGCAGATTTTCCTGCTGTTTCAGGTATAATTACAGAATCACAGGTGGTACTCAGTCTTTCTCTAATTTAATAAGACATAAATTTTTCACATTGCCTCAAAGTTGAATATTTTCTTTCTTTATTATTCTTGTTGGAAACAAAGTAAAGCAAAACCAAAGCAAAACTAAACATTTTCCTGGTTTGTGGAGAATGCATTAAACTTTGTGCTGTTTTGCCTAAGGTAAAATTTTATGCAGAAAAAAAAATTAATACTTTACCAAGACAAACTTATTGTGTTTGTGGTAGGCTATGAACATGCATATGAACATGTGGACCTTTCTGAGCATTTGTCTACATACCACTTTAAAAGTGCTCCAAATTCCTCTCTTTTATTCTTAAATGCATGTTCAAAATATTAGTTGCATCACATGCTTGTCCTTTGAGGCACCAGAGCCACAACAGAGATGTCAATATTTTCAGGAGAATAAAAGTTAAATTACATTTCCTTTTTTCTACTTGTATCACAGAAATTATTTTTCAAAGTTTACTATCCCAATACATTTTCAAATAGTAGACTTGATCATAAGATTGCACATCAACTATGCACATTCTCTGCTTTCTAAACTGTGGGTAAGAAGTGTATATATCAAAAATTTGAGACCTTTTAGTTTACTGATCAAAAGATTTAATTTTCTGAGTAGATTCAGTGCTTTAAGGTAAGTATAAGATGACCAGCTTATTTTTCTAAATCAGTTGTTGTGAAATAGTAAAAGAGATAATTTCTCATTTCACTTGGAAATATATTGATCTTTTTCCCTGAGACAAGAGCAATGTTGTACAGACAGGAGTATTTCTCAATGAAAGCATTTTAGAAATGTACACAGTGTTTGATAGTTATATGTTGTTCATTCAATTTGTTTCAATTTGTAATATAACTGCTGTATAAATTCTGTTTGCATAATCTGTCTATAAATTTACATAGGGTTTTTTTGTATTTGAATTTGTTCTGTCCTCAGTTTCAGTTGTTTTTATGGTTTATCTTCAAATCTTGGAGTAGATTTTCACAAATATACTTCATAGGTTGTCCCTGACACATACTGTGGCCATGCCTGCAGGACAATGAAATTCCTAGGCAACTGATGAACTGGCATACATCCTCAGTTTTGCACAATGTCATGTGGAGATGTACACTCATTTCTAAAAGTTATATATCAGTGTTAATTCAAGTTTGTAACTGAACTAATAATCATGTCTCTCAACAGCACTAATTAATGTAGGCTCAGTATCATGGTTGATATGACTATATTTTCTTCCAGTTACCAAATTAGATGAATGGGTGCTAATTTGCAGATTTTCAAAGCACATTCCATTGGTATTAGTCAAAGTCTACTAAACTGCAATCTGTGATTATCTTTAACAATAAGTCAGAGTTGCTACTAAAAAAAAAAATCACATTTTTAGAGCTGATTAGCTCTACGATTTTTGGGAAGTCAATTTGCAGTTGGGAACCCTGTAGTAAAACCCTGAACTAGTCATAGGTGACTGAAGAACTGAGTAGAAAAAGGTCTGTTATAATTTTATACTTTCATAATTTTCTTAAGCAAAATTTTTTGAGGTTTTTCTAAGAAGAGACAAAAATAAAATTAAAAGAAAAAAAAGCAAGGCTGGAACAAAACTGAAGTTCTGCTGTTTGTTTTTTTTCCCCACACTGATCTGAAGAACAAATGTAGGGAGTTACTGCAGAGAGTTGCAGCAAATAAATATTTTAAAGAGATTTCACAACAATTTGCAAAGCACAACTGAGGAAATGAAAAAACAAAATTAGTTCCAAGTTGCTTTCCACTGCCTCATTTATAGAGATAATTAAGGATCTCTATAATTCAGAGTAGATTGAAGGCTGTTCAGACTTTGACTGGCTGTTTAGGGTTCCTCGGAGACTTTGTTGTCCACTAATAACTTCCTGAGTAAAGTGTGTGATGGCCACCTCTCTGATACCTCCTGTGAACAGCCATGCATATAGCAGTCTAGAGTGTTACCACAAAATAACTGTTCTTTATAAGGAAAGAAGCTCTTTGCAAAACACAGCTTTTAGCCAAGATGTTTAAAGTTAGGCTGGCCTATGACGATCATTCCATTCAGAAGGAACACTTGTCTGCCTATTTCAGGCAATTTTGATAAACATTGTATTGCTAGAGCAATGCAAACAGGGCCTTAGCCTAGGGTATATAAATGTAGTAACCACACATAACTGAAGCAGATAGTTCTTCCTTCCTCTGTGTAATGAAAAGTTGAAGGTCTGCCAAAAAAAACTTGAATTGCCAGAAATTCTGTCAATGTGAAGGCATCTTTCCGCCAGTAAATCAACTACACATTTAAATTACTTCCTTTCATAATCTATTAAAATTGTTTTGGCACAGTTGTCCTTTGTGCAATGTTTATTGCATAATTTTGTTTCATTTGTGGTCAACAGTTGTTACTATTAAGTCTCAAATGCTATTGAAAGAGAGTATATATCTTATTCTGTGAGTTACAAAAATGATCTAAAGTAAGTACAAATATATTTTTAATGTTAAATTGAAAGAATTATCCTCACTATTTAATGCAGTAGATTTGTCAGCCATTAACACATGGCTGGAACAAGACTTGTTTCATGCAAAATGAACTACTTTCTTAATGATCTATTAATAGTAAGGGTGCATGAAGTTCACTTATCATTATTTCAAACTGTATGGACCTACTCTTCATCAGGAAATGGTGGCTTTTAGTCCAAAACTGCTGAAGCATCACTTCTGAATTCATAGAAGGAGCTAGAAACAATCAAAATAATTAAGACTTCTGCTGCTAGGCTAAAGACAAACCATATGAATAGAATGGAGGTTTTAAAACATTGTAGGACTGTTAAATTCAGCATTTGGAAGGAAGAAACTGTTCATAAAAACCCATGAAAATTTTTGGCAAAGTGTCTATTGCATGTTACATGAAGTTAGAGGCAGACAAAACCCCACTAAATCATTGAGTCCAGTTTACTTTTCTGTATAATTTAAAGGACATTATATACAAGAATTATCCCTTCCTCTACACTTTCCTCCACTCCTTTACCATTAAAGACACTAAGGAAGAAAAAACGTCTTGATAAATTTTCAATAATGCATACAGTACGCTGCACAAAATAATACCCAAAAAAGAAGGAAATTCCCAGAACGGAATGCAATGAAGGTTGCTGTGTGGTGTCTCAGGCTCTGAGAAATTGTTTAATCCATCTGCATCAAAACTTGTATAGATCAGAAAATGAAAAATTCAACTTACCCTTCTGAAAATGAAGAAATTAACTTATTGACAACCACTGAAATTCAGTACTTGCCAGTTTTGGGGAGTTACCAATGGCCACCATGCATGGTACAGGAAAACAAAATCACAAAAATTTAGAAATATTGAAGTTGGAAGGGACTTCTGGAGAACATCTAGCTCAACGTCCCTGCTTGTAACAGGGTCAACTAGAGCAGGTTGCTTAAGGCTGTGTCCAGTTGGGTCACCATCCAGTCTCCTATGATGATAAACCCACAGCATAGCTGGGCAACATGTGTGAATAAAGTAAAAAGTTTGTCCTATATTTACCTGGAATCTCCTGTTTTTCAGTATGTGCCCACTGCCTCGTCAGCTCACTGGATATCATTGAGATGAGTGTGACTCATCAAACTGCCAGAGTGTTTTTGCACACTGATGAGATTTCACCCTGAACCTTCTCTTTTCCAGACTGAACAGTCCCAGCTCTCAGAGTTTTTCACATGACAGATGCACCAGACCATTCATCATCTTTGACCCTTCTTTGGACCTAATTCAGTATGTCCCTGTCTGCCATACTGGGGAGCCCAGAACTGGACACAGTACTTCAGGTGTGGCCTCAACAGTGCTGAACAGAGGGGAGGGAACATATTCTTTGACCCTTTGGCAATGCTTCTCCTAGCACCGCCCAGGAGGCTGTTGGCTTTCCATGTCACAAGAGTGCACTGCAGGCTGACATCAGTCAGGTGTCCACCAGAACCTGAGGACATTTTCTACAAAGCTGCTTTTCAGACCTGCTGACCCCAGGTCAGTTCTGGTGCATTGGATTGTTCCTCCACAGGTGCAGTACTTTTCAATCCCTGTTATTAAAATGTGCTGTAATTAACAGATATGAAAAAAATTTCATATGTTTTAGTTCCATTCACCGGTCTGATCACAGCTATCTTGAATGTTGATGGAGAAACTGAAGTAAATTAACAGATGGACACTGTAGAGGGATGTTACAAGTGTCCATTGTCTCCACCAGCTCCAGCCTGGGTCTCCTTTGTCCCTATATGCTGAAGTCTACTTTGGAGACCTGGGACTCTGCTCAGACTGATGCATTCATCTGCTGCCTTCCCCATTTGCAAGGTCCATCAGAAGAGCAACTGAGCAGTATCCCAGAGACACAGAGACCATGGATTCTCACACAGATGGCTGTGTACAGGACTTACAGAAGACAAAAGCCCAGACAGCCATATCCCCTCCACTGCCTGGGCTAACAGAGGCAGAAGGCCACTAGTGCAGCATGCACACAGCACTCTCTAGGTTCAAAAGCACCTGCACATTCACAGATTCCTCCAACACCAACATGGCCCCTCTGCCTGCCTTGCACTCACTGTCTGTCCCAGCTTCTATGTTGCCAGTGAATACACACACACACAGCCCCCACACACCCATTTTGGGGAAGATACATACACTCACAGCTGACACCAGGCTCATGGGCTGTGAACACACCATTCCTGCCCTAGAGGCTAGAGGTTAAAGTCCTCCTCTGGCTCCAGTGGCTGACTCCACAGTCCAGAGACACCCACATCTCTGGTCTAGCTCCAGGAGCTGGCACCCAGTCCACTCATGCTGGTCCTTCCAGTAGCTGGCACACACACAGGACAGAGAGTCAAATTACAGAGAGATAGTCACCAGACAGACTGTGGTGATCAGATGCAGCACTCCATCAGTCAAATATACTGACCGATCCCATTTTACACAGCTGTCCCCTTTTCTGTCTATTCCTCCTTTGTTCCTCCCTGCTCCCCCTTCTCCTAAACTTCCCTTCATAAACTTTGCACTGTTCCACAGAATACTGACTTCGCAGACCAGTTCTCTGTTCCTTTACCAGTTATTCTATAGCCATTATTATTCTCAACTACACTGCCTCCCTACCTCTTTTTTGCTTCTCATGGTAATCTAATGCATAGGAACTTTGCAAGTTATGTTACACTTCCTACTACAGAGTTATAAGAATACAGGAGTTGGAGGAAGCCTAAAACACTTCTAAACAAAGTTTAGTCAGACTTATGTTTCTGTTTATCCTGAGTGTCCATCTATGCTGTTTCTAACTCAGGCTCCCACTGCACATTATTGATTCCATGCTTCTTAAATTAAGCTACCTTCTTTTTTCTGAATATATACCTTCAAATCCTGAGTGCACATGTTAAAGAAGAGTAGTAGTGGAACTGAGAATATAAAAGGAATAAAGAGAAGAGATATAAATTCCTCATTTCCAGATACACTTTTTAAGTAAATGTGTGTGAGAAGAGAACACTAACCAGCTTTCTGCATCATAAGATGTTCAGAAAGATGTGAAACAGTTCAGTTTCTCAGTCAATATGCTCTTGGCCATTAAAATAAGAATAGGCTTTACTTAAAATACTTAAAGTTTTTAAAGATGTTTCACTGAGAGAAGTAATTTTTCAAAAGTTAAAATGTGTGGTAATCGATACACCATTGAAAGTATGGAAAGATTCTTGTCATAAATGGAATATTGATGCTAATGCAGAGAATGAAACTTTTACTGTGATATGAATATTTGTTACAGGTGGATTTTGTATTGTCACATCGCTTGTACCTTCCCTTTCCCCAAACCCCTGTTGTAAAACCCCTTTTTCCATTGGCCCCTGTTAAACCTTACCCCATTGGTCCTAACCTGGGTTCCCTTTCATAGTAAAATGACCCCTTTCCCTTGAAAAGCTCGGTAGCACCGGAAATAAAGCCTCTTTGCCTCATACCTCTCCGTGAGTCCTGTGCTGCGGTTCCCAGTCCCCAGGGAACCACATGGAGGGGGGAAGGGCAGAGAGCGTGCCCCCTGGTAAGGAACACAGCACCAGTGCCAGGGGGAAACCTATCACCCACTATAAATGGTGCCCCTGTCTGAGGAAATTATGGATTGATTCCTTCTACGAAGAAATTGTGAGGATCAAAACGTGGAATTCTGGAGAATCCACGTTTCAATAGCGGGCTGAAGTCTCAGCATGTCCTGAGTGTGGAACAAGCTTAGCACCAGTCAAAGAACCGTCCATTCCGCCAAGGAAGCAGCTGTTCCAGCACCAGTCACTTATCTTGCTGGTCAGAGGTAAGGCAGACTTCAGAAGACACCCCAACCCCTATAAATTACAATATGGGTGCATCTCTCTCCAAGAGAGAGAAAGAACACTACAAAAACTTAAAGAATATCGTGGCTTCTAGAGGACAATTACCAAACAAAGCAGCTTTATGGTGTCTCTCTAAATTTACAGCAAAAGACACCCACAAACTTCCCTTCTGCTTAACAACAACGGAATGGGACAATCTCAGCAAAAAAATATGGACTGCTGCACAGCAAAATAATAAGGCAGCAATTCATGCAAGCTTAGCGTGGTCGCATATATTAGCAATACTTGAAATACAAGAAAAAAGCTTCTGTCTGGACGCAGGGAGGGATCGGGGAGGGGGGGAACCTGGCTTTCTTGAGCCGAGAGGGACAGAGATGAACCCCATGCTGCCAGTGGAAGGGTTTCCACACCCCCCCACCCTCAGCCCCTACTCCGTCCCGTCCCGGAGAGCACAGGGACCCCCCGACCCCCTCCGAAATGCCTCCAGCTTGGGCAAGCAGCCACCCGGAGCCAGGGGCCCCAATCCCGCCATCCCCAGCCCGCAGTTCCCGGCTCCTTCTTGCTTCTCTGTGCACCCCACACCTCCCCCCAGCACTGGCAACAACGCGCACTTTCTCGGCAACACAGACGCGGCTGCTCAGACAATTTCTGGCTCGCCGTGGCTTGCACGGAGCCTGCGAGCTGCGTCTGCGCTAGTACAGGACTGTTCCCACCATCGTGGAGAACAGAGGGTGGAGGGAAGCCAGGACATCAGCCCACATGCTGCCCCGGGAGCCCCATTATGCTCGCATCAATTCACGGAGAGCCATTCCCGTCCTCTCCACCCCGTGGACGCCATGGCCACGTGGAAGAGCACACGCAACTCAGCTTTTCCAGTGTCCAAAACCAAGCCACTCCTTCCCTACGCAGACCGAGAAGGAATGACGTCACCCAGCATGCGTGCCCCCTTCTCTGTGGAGCCAGTCGTCAACCACAGCTTCGATCTGCATATCAATCAAGCCAGCTCCAAACTGAAAAGCAGTCAGCCAAACCCAGCCAGGACATACAGCATGCAAGGACAGACAGCAGTCACAGTTCCCTGTCCCTGCACAGCACCGATGCATTCCAGACCACCCCCAACTCTGCCTGTGGCTGCAGGCAGTGACAGGACAGCCTGCAGTCAACAGACAGCAACACAGCCCACTGCCTTTGCTGGCAGTGCCCAGACCAACGGATACAGCACAGTGCCTGAACTAAGCAGTCCATGGGATTCTAACATTGCAAACAGCTACACACAATATAATACCCCTAACATAACCCAGTGTGAATCTTTTTGCCCTGGTAACTTTGCAAATATTAACGGTTTGTCTCCTAGCTTACAGGAAGTGGGAAACCAGTCTGAAGAACCACCATCGCCTGTTAATACATTTTCTCCAAATAATCCATTTAAAGATGCATTAACCCTTACTAACCCCATCTTTTCCCTCACAGAAAATTCTCAGGGCAACACATGTGATAATACTGATAATACAGTGAATTGTATATCTAATTTAGATGTATTGCAAGCTTTTCCTGTATTTTATAATAGAAACCAGGCCCCTACCTGGGTCCCACTAGCTGTAGAACTTCTCAATGATGCAAAAAAGGCAGTTTCTACTTATGGTATAAACTCCCCTTACACCATGGGTTTATTGAATTCCTTCTTTTCTGCATTTGTGTTAACACCAAATGATTTAAAGGATATTGTAAGAGCGTTGCTTAATAGGGTTCAGGTGACGTGTTTAGATGAATGGAAAACCTTAATTAGGAAGTATGCACATGAAACAATGGCAAACACACGAAGGCCTGTAGATTTGACCATACAAATGCTCTTTGGTGAAGGTCAGTATGCTGATAACACAGCTCAAGTCCAAATA
>JAWWEU010000001.1:70860175-70876843 GCA_035583155.1 Acropternis orthonyx
AAGGTCTACAGCCTCCCGAGGTGCCCCGCTGCATCGGAGCGGCTCTCTGCAGTTTTTCCTGTGGATCCGGAGGCACCGAGACAAGGCGGTCAGTCCTCTCCTTCTTACAGCCTGGTTGCCGTTGAGGCGCCCCGTCGTGGGAGCCGAGCACCGTCCCTGGCCCGCTGCTGCAGTCAGACATTTCCCTCCTCCTCCCTGTGCACGGATGCCAGCACCCTCTCCTAGCCCATCATCTCCGGCCGCCCGTGCCCTGCTGCCAGAGCAGGTGCAGCCCTTGCACGCACCAACCCAGTCCATCAGAGCCGTTGCCAATCAGGCGGGGTCCCGTCTGACTCCACTCCCCTGCCAGTTGTCCTGCCTGCCGATAGCCGGTGCCCCTACTGCTTCATCCACGCGGCCCGGGAAAGAACAGCGTGGCTGCACCGCAAAGCAACAGTGCCACTCACTGTCCGTGACTAGTATAACAGAACGTTCCAAACAGGTTTTTTTTTTTTTTCTTTTCGTGTTCTTTAGTTCTGTTGTTTCATTGGTCCCCAGTTTGTGGGTGTGTGAATATATATATATAGAGAGAGAACTGTTTTGGGAGCTGTTATTTTCCCCCTTTGCCCTTTTGCCGTTCATCTAATTAAACCTATTCCCTAATTTGAAATCTACAGTGAGTCTTAGTGTGGTTAATCCGGGGAAGTCTTTTGCTCTCTTGGCCCCCAGATATCTTAGTTTTCTCTTTCAAACTAAGACAGGAGTCAACAGCTCCTCCCAGTTTTGTGTCATCTGCAGACTTGCTTATTATGCCTTCCAGTCTTGCATCCAAGTCATTTATGAAGATGAAAAGCACAGGGCCTGAATTTTATGGGCTAATGTACTGGAATAGCTAAAGTGCTTGGAAGGACCTTGTGCACAGGAAGATAGATCATGAGCAGAGCAAAATTTTATGATTTGAAAAATCCTCAGTTTCCTGCATGAAATGTTTTATTGAAATATTTCCATTCCAGTGTATGCTGAGATTTGGATGCAATTCTAAATCAAGGTTATGATTAAGAGATTAGAACATATCATCTTTTTTCCAACTTTTTGGAAGAGATCATTAATTGGAGGTCATCAAAGAGCAAATAAATAGTCAACATTAAATAAAAAATTACAGATCTTTCTATGTGCTGATTCATCTAAAAGTGAGCAGAGTTTATAATTTTCTATCTTAAAATATTTTTTATATATTTATCAAAGCAATGTAATACATAGACAGACTGGCTCTGGCACTTAAGCTGTGCCAGTTTGTTGTAGTATATAGCACCTCAGGGTGACTTTCTTTTACAGAAGACCAAGATGTGATTTCTTTTGTATGTATCATAGGATTGAGTCACCATTCCTGAAGCTCTTTCAAAGACGTGTAGGTGTGGCACTTATGGATAAGGTTTAGTGTTGGTGCACTTTTAATGCTGGGTTAGTGGTTGAACTTTAGAGGTCTTTCAGAACAGAAAAGATTCTATGAATCTGTGTACTCATTTCTGAGAAGGTAGGAAAGACAATTAATTAGTTTTAGGGCAAATATTTGCTGTTTGACAACATCACACTACAACTTCATACAAGATCTTTTATTCATATGATTAGAGTAAATTTTAATCACTTTCTAAAACATAAGATCCCCAATGGTAACATACACCACATTGACATTTTAGTCAGTCCTGACCCACTCTGACATTCAGGACTAAGACAGTTTTAGTCAAAGAACATGATTCAGTGCAAAAACTGATATTAATATACTTACAGCCAAACAGCAAAGTATATTTAGGACTTATAATTTTCAGCTACATGGTTTCCCTTGGCTCCAAGCTCAGTTTGTTCCTGTCGTGAGTGACTTCAAAAGCAAAAAACTGTGCATGTGGCTGAATTTACAATCCAAGTTCCTACTTTTGGCTCATACAGGGGCATTTAGCATCCTCAGAGTCGCATTCTAAATTAACCAGCTTTAATAAAGGAATCAAACCAGATTATAAGGGGGAAAAAATGAGTTTCCTTTTGTAATTGTGGCTAGATTTCTCTCTGGTGTCCGATTTGACTAACATGCTGACTGAAAATGGGTCCAAGCTGCAAGAGTTTTAGAAAGTATTTTTCAAATTCAACCTGCTTTTTTCAGGAGTGATCAAATGCAAAGACTTGGTTTAGCCTGCTAGAGATATGCAAGTACCATAATTCTGCCATACACAACCAGTTTCCAAATAGCTTCTTTGTTTGTTCTAGCCTATGGAACTGTGCCTCTTATCATATCATTATACCATGGGAGCCATCAGAAATGTGATGTCGAAAATTAGTACAAGTGAAATTTTCCATATAGACATAAGAACTCATATATGCTGTAAAGTGTCGTATGCGGAAGAATATTTATTTATTTATTTATTTATTTATTTATAGATGGGAAAATAGATTATATTAGAAAACTTAGTGCAAGAATTAGCTTTGTGAAGACATATAACAGAATCAAATAATGAAGCATGAATGCCTATCACAAGTCAGTTCAAAACCTGAAAGACCATTAGGAATTGCTCTTAAATGTTGGGTGCAGAATTTGTTGGTAGAAAGCATATGCTAAACTATTTAAAAGGAAAAAAAAACAACAAAAACCCCCCCCCCCCCCCCCAAAATAACTGATGAAAATTGTAAGATAATTGCAGAAAGTCCAGAAAGAATAAGTTTTTAATATTTGTCAATGAAGTTGCTAACTGAGTTTGATTTGCTGAAATTGTGTTTTTCTAGGGATGCCTTAAAGGCAAAAGACACATGTTACAATTTGTTTAATGACTTAAGTAATGCTAAGTGATGTTTTTAAACTCAATTCACTGAAATCAAACACAATACATCAATTTATTACAATACTTATTAGTTTACTGAAAACTTACCTGCACTTCTAAGGCTTTCAAAAATATTTGCTCTTCAAGATGTTTGATCCATTAATGCTTTAGAAAAGGTGAGGCATCTGACCCACAAAATATCTGTAAGTGAAGGATGAAACTCTCAGTGTGTTCAGCAAGACATGAGTAATTTATGTAATGATTTAGCACTTTCGTCCTACCTTGATACAATTATAATAGAAAAAACTTCCCTGCTGACATTAACAGGTGTTACTGTAGTTTTCTTGAAGGTAGATTGGAGGCAATCATCAAGGAGTAAAGTTCTGCCTGCCACAGGCAAAGATTTACTCTGCCAGACAAACGTGGAAAAAGGACATTGCTGTAAACAAGTTTCATTTAAAAGCCTCTGTTATTCTCAGTTTGCTAAAGCTTTTCTTCATCCTGCTCATTCTATGCCCTTAATTAAAAAAATTCCTTTTTATATTCTTTCTAGAAAAGTCTGGCCCAAAAATTCGGTGCTGTAATCTCTCAAGTTTCTCTATGTATTCATATGTCTGTCATAATTTTCATCCTGGAACCTTATTAGAATAAGCACCTTGAATGTCTTGGTTAATACATTTAAAATCTGAATCAACGCATATTATGCATTTCTATTTATGTCTAATATTGCTTTCAGGGACAAAACAGACAAATAAAAAAAAAAACTCCGTAAAAATAATCCATCAGCCTATTTAGCAATAATAGCAGGGATGGACTGTACACAAAACTGCACACGCTGAAAAATAAGAAATGAGGCTTCAACAACTCATTTGACAAATTCTGTGATTGATGACTGGAACTAATGGTTTCAGTGTCGGAATGAGTCAGCAAGGGTTCCCTCCTATAAGGTTTCAAGATATAGCAAAGATATTGACACTGCCTTGAAATTAATTGTAGAAATTGAAGCAGAAAAGTGTAAGCAAACATTTCTCCCACTCAGGGAACAGGAAAGACACTGGTATGAGGTCTGAGGACATTGCAGGCAATGTTCTTGTAGTTTGCAAAGAAAGCTTCCAAAATTTCTTTTGATTATGCATGTGAATGTGCTATTTTTGAAAGTGTCAAAGTGAAATTCTTTGCTTGATAGTCACAAAACTGAGATTTAGAGTTGAACAAGAAAGTACTTGCTTCATCCTTATGTCTAAACGAAGCTCTCTGCTGACAAAATTAGATGTTTTGGGAAAATGTTTTCTATAACAGTTTAAACCAAGATGCTCCTTAGTCAGACAATATGACTCAAACATGGTAGTCTTGTCACAAGTATGACAATCAAAAAAAGGCCTGATATTTTTAACAAACTGAGAACTCATTTTCCCGGAGGTGGGAATGGTTTTTAGAGAATGAGGTCTGTGTTCTTTCTTTGCTGGATAATGCAAAAAGACAGCATTTATATGAGGAGCTGACAGGGAGTAGGATTTTGTCATTGCTCTAGGGCAGTGAGAAAGGCTTAGCAGATTTTTTGGTTTTGGTTTTTTTTTTTTTTTTTTTTTTTGTTTGTTTGTTTGTTTTTGATTTTTTTTTGGTGCTTTCTTTTTAAATATTTTTTTTTATATTCTTTCTGATTTTCACTGTATCAAATCAACATTTCCTTCTGCTTATTCTTGACCTTATCTTAAAGAGCCTTTTTGTTTTTCTAGAGGCTGGGTAATTGCAGAAGTCAGTAGTAGATTTTTTTTAATGACTAGCAAGCCCGGGAAGGATTGATGAAGCCTAATGTAAACAACTACATTTGATCTGTGGAAAGATGTACAAGTCTTTAGTCAATGGAGAAAAATATTTTAGGAAGTTATTGATCTCACCCCAAAATGTACAGCTATTGATCTGATGAATCACGCAATAAAATGCACATTTTTATACATTGTTCATAAATAGAACCTAGTGTGAAGAGTTCAGAACACAGACTGAAGAGATCTAAGCCAGGTAAGAGTTTCAGTCTTCAAATCTCATACTTTACTTTATAAACTTATATTACAAGTATGGTTAAAGAAAAGTTGTAGGATAGATTATAACAGAGTTAAAATACATTGGTTTGATACAGATGTTTTCATATAAATTATATTATAAATTATTTAGAACATTAAAAAAAAAAAGAAGAAGGCAAATTAAATTTACCTAAGGGCCGGATTGAGTTACCAAAACACATATGCTTGGTGCCATTTAAGATGTCTTGGGATAAAAATTATATTTTATATGTCGTGACAGTTCAGGCAAATGAACTTCACTCTGAATGCTTATGTTCACACAAGTGGACACTGCTCTAGAGGTGAGGTTCAGTTTGCAAACTGAGACACCTATATTTCATTATGTCTAAGCTCTCATTTTACTCAAAGGAGATCTAGTCAATAGGGCATTACATAAAATAGTCAATGGAGTCTAGACAGTACATCTTCATAAAATGCAAACTTAAATAGCTTAAATAGCAAGTTAAATAGCTCTCTGGAATTTATTGAGTTTACTCACAAGGTCTACTGGATATGGCTATCCTGATTGAAGAACTTTGTAATTCCTGCACTCATTTGAATGCCTTGGATAAGGTGGATCATCTGAAGTCTCTTTAAACACCCACAGAATGAAACATGAATCAAGTTTCTAAATTTATATTAGTCTCTGAGCTCAATCCCATCTGAAGGTGTTATTGATACTCATATGGTCAAAGATACACAATTTTTAATTCCAATTGAACAACAACAACAAAATCTCAAATTACTGAATCAACATGCTATGCCAAATTATATTTTTATCTTGTCCATGAAGGAATGATTTGTGAATTTAGAGACATTTTTTAATTTTTTGTAAAGGAGCTGGAGTGGGAAATTCATCATATGCCGTTAAGAACTCATCCTACATATATTTTGGTAATCAGTAGCTATATCCTTAATGAAAGAAATTAAGGCAATATTTTAAATAGAAGAAATCTACTGTTTTATTCCCCTTGTATTTTTTTTGTATGTCTCTAGTTGTGCTGGGTTTGTCTGGTTTTGAGGTAGACTTAATTTGCTTCACAGTGGCTAGTATGGAGATATGTTTTGGATTTGTGCTGAACACAGGATTGATAATACAGAGTTGTTTTAATTATTTGTTGACCAGTGCTTGCACAAAGTCAAGGCCTTTTCTGCTCCTCATACTGCTGCACAAACAAGGAAGTTGGGGATGCATGGGAGACTGAGAGGCAACACAGCCAGGAGAGGTGACTCAAACTGACCAAAGCATATTCCAGACCATATGACATCATGCTCAGTATATAAAGTGGAGGGAAGAAGGAGGAAGGGGGGGTACATTTGGAGTGATGGCATTTTTCTTCATGAGTAATTGTTAGGCATGATGGGGCCCTGCTCTCCTGGGGATGGCTAAATACCTGCCTGCCCATGGGAAACAGTGAATTAATTTATTTTCTTTAGCTTGTGTGCACAGGTTTTGCTTTAGCTAAACAGTATCTCAACCCATGAACTTTCTAGCATTCACCCTTCCCGTCCTCTCCCCAGTCCTTCTGGTGGGGGAGTGAGCAAGCAATTGGTTATTGGTTATGGGTTGGGGTTAAACCATGACACTAGTTAATATTAAAAATAAATCCTTACCTTTTGCTATTTCTTCTCTTTAAATCCACCAAGAATAAAAATAGTTACTGGTATTGGTGATAGTTTCACTTTGTATCTGAATATTAAGGGAAGGTCATATATGTTTATAGAAGAACATTAATGACATCAAAAAAAAAAAAAAAAAAAAAGAAAGGGTTGCCAACTATGGTATTGGTATCTAAAATGATATATTATAAAGAACTATATTAAGCATATATCTATGCAATTGAAGCTGAATTTGATTTTTGCAATACAACAGTACATGGATATGCAGACAGTAACCTAAGTGGCAAGTAATTGGAGGTGTACTGGAGGCATATTCAATAATTATTGAGTTTAACAGAGACCTTTTTTTTTTTTTTTTGGACATACTTTCCATATTCTTTTATGATTTTGTATATAGATCTATACATATATATATAATGCAATGAAAGTGTAAAACCATATCTTCATCTGCTTTGACTAGTACAGTAAAACTGTTATTGTTCACAAAAAATAAAACTGCCACTGCTCACATGACTTCTTTTCTCCTTAACTGTTAAGACTTTTCTACCATACATGTGTTGCATGTTTGAAAGTGTAAGATAAGGAACAGAAATAACAATGCTGTTATGTTTGAAGGAAAATGACTGTCTTGGATATCACTTGGTCCTGAGAAAATAATCACCCTTTAAGACACTGGCCATTAAAAAAGCCCAGGTCTTTTACTCAGAATGTTACTTTTTTCTTATTTTTTTCCTCACATGTTTGTCTTCCTCTCAAGATGCATAGAAATTGGTTTAATCACAAAGTGATTAAAACAGTCTGAAAATGTTGAACCCTCATTTAGATTCCAATTTTGAAATTCTGAAATAAAAACAAGATGGTGCATACTGAAGACAATTTCTTCAGCTTGACTATGATGACATTCATCCTGAACATCTCGATTTCAATGTAAGGCATAGAAAAAGTGTAATTTAATATGTGTCTAGTTCAAAGTAGTGAGACACAATGATCAGTGTTTGCACAGCTACTTATGAAACTCTTATAACACAGGTAGTTATACCCTTTTAATCTTAAGGGACTTGAATCTGAAGGTTGTTCCTTACTGGTTTTGGATCCCTCTAATTGTGTTGCTTCCACAAAATTGGTCCTACATGCATACTGATATTCTGATTGTAGCTTTTTTGTTTATATTTTTTAGTATCCTTGTACACCAGCTAATATCACATCAAGCTTTTAAAGCTTATAATCAGATCTCTATAATCGAACTATTCATACTGAATATTTAGAAATACAGAAAGTACTTTCTTTCCTAAGAGACACTTAATGACTGGCTTAATCATTTGTAACTCTTTATAAGGACTGAAGGACTTACAAAGTTATTTTTATTTCTTAGCATTTGCTACTCCATTTCTCCAGTGTAACAGAGTGCATCATATCTCTAAGTCCTGCTTTTCACTCAACTCAAATTAGAAAAGGAGAATAAACAATGATATAGGGTGGGAAGGGCATAACGTGAAAAGACATGAAACATAAGAAGGGGAAATATTTCCAAAATGACTATAAACTTGCTGACACATTGAATATGAAATGTAGATTAAATGTACCAGACTCCTTGTTCTCTAGTGATTTGTGAAAGAAATAAATGTGCAACAAAGTCAGGAATTAAATAGATCTTTGCTCTTGTCTGCTGCTCAAATGGACACTCTTATTCATTCTGCTTAGATCTCTTTTCTTTAATGGTCCAATTATCTCTCTTTGCAGCTGCATAAGAAAGACATAAGCTATTCCTACACTGCTAAATGTATCCACCCTAGGGAATGATCTCTGGCTCCAAAGTGATGCAGACTGTGTATACCTACCCTGTTTAAGGGTACATCTCCACAGAAAAGATGTGCCATGGGCCATACAACATAACTTTTGGTGCAGCAGTCCCTTTTGGGCTGCCCCAGGGCACAATAAAAATTTGGGATTTTTTTTTTTTTTAATTTTTTTTTTTTTTTTTTTGGCAGGGGAGAAGAGAGGTGGTGCATTGATTTTGGATTAGACTCTCTGATATAATGTGGAGGCTTTGCTGGAACTTGAGAGAGTTATATATTGTGAGATGAAAATGAAAGTAGATGTTGCATGCTCAGGTATGTTACGTTAGAATGCATGGAAGAGTCTGAGAGTGAAACATGCAGGAGAGCCTTTCAGGACAGGGCAACAAGAACAGATGAACCTGGTTTAACGTTGATCATTTTGCCTTTTATGTATAAACTCCTGAAGCGACATCTTACAACAGCACATGAAAAGAGCTTCATTTTTTGCAGTCTCACACCTGGAATCTAATAGATACAGAAATCAATCAATTAGTTAACTGAAAATAATTTATGATTTCTGGTGGCCTAGGCCCTGTGTTGGGACAGAGAGGAAGGGGATAGATGATTGCTTTAAGTAATTTTCATTACAACATTCTGAAAACCCTCTGATTTTCATTTGTTTCAGGTTGCTAAACTGATCTTTAGCTGATTCTTCCATTTTTAGCCAACACATTTAGGTTTTAATAAGAAATTTCTTCCTTTAATTCAGTGGTTTATTTTGCATTTTATCTATTCCAATTTTAGGCTGTTAAAAGTTCAGTGCATATGTTTAAGCAGGTCAGGCTCACACTATAGACAGAAATGAATGTGTTCAAAGGGTAAGTCATTTGACCTAGTTAGACACTCATATGAAGAATTATGTCTAGAGGTGCAATTTCACTTACACTGATTATAATAAATGCCTTACTTGGAATTAGACATTTTAAATCCTTAAAGATGGCACTGCAAGACTTTAGACCCTTATGTATTTATTTCTTTGGATTTTGTTGTGTTGTTTTAGGTTGAATGTATTCTGCAGAACAGATATATAAATAATATAGCATTTAAAAGAGAACACATAAACTTGTTATTTACATAAAGATTACTTAAGATTGCTTTTAATTTTCTTTTTCTTTCTCTCTCTTTTTTTTTTTTTTTAGCTCCTTCCCCCTGTGGATGGTCTCTGTGGCCTTCTGGTCCTTAGAGACATTCCTTTTTCATTTCCTTTGATTCTTAAACTGTGTTAGATAGGCTCAGATGCAATCAAGTTGGCTTTCTCTATCGTAATGCTTTGGAGGCATTTTCTTCTTCATTTTAAATTTGTCACCAGGGACACCTTTTTCTTCCACTCAGCCAAACAGATGGTTCTTATTTTTTATGTTTTCAATATTTCCACTAAAAAGGTCAAGATCATCTTTGGAAAAGTGAAGTTCTGTATTTTCTTCTGTTATCTTAAAATAAAAACATACAATTTTTTTTTAAGTTCTATAGGTTGTTTCTTTTTCTTCTCAAGTGTAACTACTCATAAATGACTTTGGCCCTTGCCATTGTAAAATGTGAAATTCTTCAAGACACTAATGAGATTGTCCTTTGAACTGCGAAAGTTCTTGGACAGTCTTTAAAGAAAAAAAGTGGATTTTGGACTGATTAAGATTAAACTTTATTTTGAAGTTCAGGAAAGAAAGTACAAGGTAGATTACATGACTTTGTCCAAATTTCACTGAAATTTTAGTCATATGATCCAACAACAATAGTATAACAATTTACAGAAAGCATGGAAGTATATATGTGTATAACTGTCCCGCTTGACTTGCAGTGCAACTTGATTTACTGCTAAAGTTGAATACCTGATGTCTATACAAAATTGCAGTATTTTGCATCTGAGATAGACATGCAGGAATATGCATATGTAATGATAGATGTGTCTCTACAGATGTTCTGTAATTACTGTAGTTCAGTGTTGAGGTTTAATATAACCATTCATCTTTTTCTCTGTAAAAAAAAAAAAAAAGGAAAAAAAAGCAGACAATATTAGCATCAGATTCATCATTAATCTACAAAATAGGACAATAGGAAATGGCCTCAAGTTTTTCCAGGGGAGGTTTAGGTTGGATATTAGGAAAAATCTTTCTACCAAAAGGGTAGTCAAGCACTGAAACGTGTTGGCCAGGAAAGTGGTTGAGTCATGATCCCTGGAAGTGCCATGACTAGATGTGGCACTTAGGGACATGGTTTGGTGGAGGAATTGGCAGTGGTGGGTTAACAGTTGGACTCAATGATCTTATAGGTCTTTTCCATCCTAAACAAATCTGTGATCCTATGACTCCATTCAACAGGTTCATCACACTGCATTTCATGAAGAAGGAATGCCTTCTCCTCACATGCAATCCAGTCATTTTTCCAAGCGTGACTAGAGAATCACAGGAGCAATAGCCTTTGCTTAAGAGCTTCAGACTTGTGCTGACTGGACAACTGCAGGTCCTCTAAATTTTGATTTCTGTATATTCTGTGTGCTACCAAACCATCTCTCACTGAACATTCTTACTGAATGTTCCTACATGAGTAGGGTTTGCTTGGGTTTTGACTGTTTCTGATAGTATTTGTTGTATGCCTTTTTTTCAGTGTTTCAAGTAAGATGCCTATCATGTGTTCTTTCTGATTTCCACTGGCTTTCTCTTTTGAGTATCTTGTGCTCAATATTTTTTAGTTCCTGAGCTATTGCCTTTACACTTCAGGCACTGGAATATCTATCTTGAAAATCTGCTGAAGCATACTACTCTTTAGCACATGGGTCTGACTTGGTAAATGCATAAAAGTGCTTTGCTTCTGGGTTTGTAATTACACGAGCCAGAATTCAGTGCTGGAGTTTATTTGCTCGCTGACCTCAGTGCATTAAGCTCTTTCAATGTTGCTTTCTCCTCAGTTATGGCATGTTTCATTTTCATACTCTTATTTCCATTAGCCCCTTGGCTTTGCCTCTGTGTACTACACCATTGTAGTTACTGAAATCTGCATGAAATGGGTTTTTTTTTGGCAACATCTAAATTAACTTTAATCTTTGCCCCTGTACTTGTGAATTACCACACCACTTCCTCCTTTTTTGTATTCTTTTTACTTTTGTGGCTAAAATCTTTTTTGCTGTTTGTTTTAATTTCCTTTGCGAGGTCCAGCTCAGCTTGATAGTTGGCAAGTTTCACTTTTCTCCGGCATATTCTGACCTTCAAGACATATCTTTCTGTTTAGTCAGTCTGTTCTTGCTGCTTCTCATAGACTCCTAGCTTACCACTTTAAATTCTTTTTTTGCACTGATGTGATCAAGGTCAGAAATGGGTAACTTGACAATCTTCACAGCTGCAGTGAAACATCTCAGAGAAGACTTTATTCACGCCTTGATTACTAAATGATTCCAAGCAAGAATTGAATAGTTATTCTGTTACTTCTTGTATCTTTTTATCTCAATCATTTTCCTTCTACTTGTAGTACATGTATTGGCTTTGCCTGTGATTTAAAGTAGTTCCAAAGTTCTTCTTCAGACAAGCTTTTAAAACTTACAGATCCACTCAACTTTCACTGATTTCCTTAATTTTTCAAGAATTTTATTATGAAATTAAAAATATATATTTGCTTTTATTTTTCTCCATAGCAGAACATTAAGGTATTGTGCTCATCATTATTTATTCAGAATAATTTTTCTATTTCCAGTTGTATTAGGTTTTTGTTACATCCTGGTCATACTTTTGAAGATGTCATTGTTTTTCTTGGCTCTGTTGTGTAAAAATATTTGCATCACACCATTTTTGTTGGAATACAATCTTCAATCACTATATGGTATAGCTTTTTTATATTAATCTTTATACTCTATATAACTGATAATTAATAAGAATTTTATTCAAATTTGATCCCAGTTTTTCAGAACAGATATTTTAGAAACCTCTTTCTAGATCTGCTTAGTACCTTTCTGAAGTGTTTCTACTCTATTTTGTCAAGACTTTCTCCTTCTATCTATCTACCTTTGTATTATTAATAGAAAAAATTTATTTCTCTAATGAATTCTTAATAAGATGTTCGACTGGATAACATCCCTGAGAACTTCTTCACACTTGTTCATTGCTTTGTCACATCATGATGACTTTTATTATCTCTACTTTTGAAAAATATACCTTTGAAAAAGCTGCCTCCCAGTATAGGAAACACATGATAAGTACGGAACAGTCACTGGTCCTGCTGATCCTGCTGCCCTTCCTACTCATCCCTTCCTTATGATGGAGAAACCTTTGGAACCCTTTCAGTAACCCACTTATACTGGTTTCTTCTGTAATATAAAATTTAAGAACTATTAATGTAAAATTCAGATCATATTACATATGTGTCCTCAGATTTTTAAGGATTCTTGAACCTCCTCTTTCCATCAATGTACTCATGTAAGAATCGAAATTCTTATTTTCACCAACCCACACCCCCAAATAGAAGGAAAAGAAAAAAGTTCATATTTTTGTTAGTTTCACACAGAAAATTAAGGATGTGTGAATGGAAAGCAAAGTTACAGAGCAGAAGGACATGAAAACAAAACAAAACAAATAACTGTATACTGCAAAACAATGGTATTTTTATTCCTCCCTTGTCCTGCTTTCTCCTTTCAAATGCAGGCTCAATCTCTCTGCCCTCATTAAAATCAAGTGATGTTGCTACAAAACTCCTTAGTAAACGTCTCAGTAAAAAATTTAAGAACTTGAACTCTGCAGCAGAACATAACCTTGCAGTTGCATCTCGAAGCCCTATTCTTACTCAAAATGTTTATTTTGTCATAAAAATTTGAAAAAAAAAAGAGGAAATAAAAACTTAGACCTTACAGTTAGTTTAATGAGTTACATATTAAATAGCCTTCACTCAGCAAAACTGCTGTGACAGAGACATCATTTGGTGATCTATCTAATGGGTTGAAAACCCCACTGCTCATATCAAAGGTGATGAAAGAAAATGTCAGCTTTAAAGTGACCCCTCTTGTTTGTGTCTTTCCTAATCAGGGGATTAGAAATGTAAGTTAGGATGTTGCAAAAGGACAAATTTTTTTTCAGTGAATGAAGTATCTACGAATTCATTTCTGGAATACTTTAGCAAATTTCAAAGTATATGGTTTATATTTAAAGGGATATTATTTGAAAATCATAATTTAATTCCATTTCTTTTGTTGCCATCTGAGATGGTTTTGTATATCCTCATTTTAAAACTGAAATTGTTTGAGTATTTTGCTGTACTTCTTGCAGCTTTTCATGTGGGCACAGAGCACAAGTAGACCTTCTCTACTCAACCATGCTGAGAGTAGGTAGCTGGTCATTAAGGATGGGTTGGTCAGAACAGGTCAAGTGCACCATGAACCACACTGATCTCTGGTATAACTGCATATAGAAACTGCACAGAAAACTTTGTTTTCTTGATATACCATCAGGACTCAGGAAAAGTTGCTGGGTTTTTTGGTCATGTTTGTTTTTTTCCTACCAGTAGCACCTCCTGGACTACTGTACCATGTCACATATGAACACAACAGTCTGGTCTTAGATGAGTCCTGGATTTATATGGAAGGATTTCATATGTGCATTCTTATGCATCTGCATGTCTGACACACGCACATGTAAAGCCTTAAGGTGAAATTATTGGTATGCTTAAACTTAGAGGAAAACTACTTCTATGCTAGGAACAGGTTGGGTGGGTTTTTTTGTTTGTTTGTTTTGTTTTGTTTTAATGTATCCTGCTTATGTGTGTGTGTGGCATCAACACAGAAATGTTGGATGACAAAAGTCTTAAACACTAGGAAGACAGAGTTGATATATGCATATATATAAACAAGATGATGGAGAAGCTTAAAATTGAACACATCAGAAATTATCTTGGACATTTCTAAAATTTAAATTGATGATATCTTCTTATCATAGTAGTTTTTCCTGTCAATCAGCTATCTGTAAATGTATCATGTAACATTAAAAAGCAAGCAAAAAACAACAACAAAATAAATTTTAATGCATTGATTACATCCTTGCAAACAACTATGCAGTACTCCAGAGTCTTTGAAATCTACATCTGTCCACAAAGATTAGAGAGAAAACACTTTATTAAACACTAGCCTAGTTTATGCTATTAAAAAGTTAGAAAGTACTCTTCGCATGAAAACTGTTCAATGCTCATATTTTACTTTATGCTGATACTGCCAAGAACCACTCAAAGTGGTCTTTTTTGCAAGTAACTTACAGTTAACCATATCAGATTCAGCAGGATTAACCTAAATAATCTCTTGATATCTAATGTGCTATACTTCCAAAGCAATTCAGTGGCAAAGACAGTTAAAGTCCACAAAATTCACATGCATTCCCAGAGGCAACAATCTTCAGGGCAGTGAGCATGGAAAATAAAGAATTCTTATTTGTGTTTCTTCCAATTTCTTGCCATGTTTCCTCATTCCAGCCAGAACTGCATTGCTGAAGATTCCACAGTGGCCATTAAAAGGATGACTGGAATTTAGTTCTCTTTTGTGAGCTGTGTGAGGAAAGAGAAAGGGCACAGTAAAGCTTTTATTAACCCAACTCCAAATCCAGTGTGTCTAACTAGGAAATTGTTAATTCAGATGGAAGCCAAAAAAGTGTCTATGCCTCAGTGTGGCTGAGACAGCAAAATCAATTCAGAAAACAATAGCTCTGTTTAGTAAGGATTCAAGGGAAGAAAATGTACCTAAATCAATTAATAATGCAGATAGTAAGACATTTATATGGCACAATATTTTATTAAAATGTCAAGAAATAAAAAAATCCATCAGCCTCTACAAATACTGTCTTTTCACAGACCAGAAGACCTACCTAAGTGATTTTAAAAATTTAAGTAATGTACTCTTAAAGGGCAGAAAGATTTATGCACTTTCTCACTGTTTCCCATGTAGAAATGATTTTGCTGTGCTTTCTGCCTTGTTTGCATTGCAAAGAATACTTATAAAGTCACAACATCTCAAAATGTTGAGCTCTTTCATATTATCTTTCTAATCACGCCCCTAGGATCTCTTTGCTGCCTACAGACTTACAGCTCAAGAGCAAAGCACAACGGTGATGATCAGCTCTGTAATCTGTGGCTGTATAACTGGCCTTTTAAAGTGAAGGCTGTACTGAATATGCTTCCAGTCCAAACTTTTTCTCATAAAACATCAATATTCTTAAACATAGAGACTTAAAACTGCTCCACATGTATTTTATTTAATCAACAACTTCTGCTAATGGAAATAAGTTGATTTTATGTTGATTTGTATCTGTAAAGGAAGGTGAATTTGCAAACCATGTGTATAAAGCCCTACATTTTTCATGCTGTTTTCAGGGATACAGCACTTTTTTTTAATTTTTGTAAGGTTGATCAGTTCTACATTGGTTTCTTAAGCCTTCAGATGAGCTGAATAGAGGACACAAGTGACTCTCTTTCTGATTAAGCTGGTCCAATCACAAAGTATCTATCCTTTTCCCTGAGTAACAAAGGAACCTCAGGGTGAAGACACACCTTTTTTAAGTATCTGAGTTAAGGGATGGGATCCAAGTACTAGAGATGTATAAAGTCTCCCATTCTTCATGCTTTGTATTATCTGCTTGTTGAGACTTGTAATGTAATTATTTTCACATTTTTCAATACTAATTTTTGTAGCAGAGTATGAATTTAGCATATTTAGTCTTCCTTTGAGTATGTCACCGCAAAATACTTTATTAGTGATGTGTAAGACATGCTGCATGTGTTTAAGAAGCCTGAAATAGTCCCTGTAAAAAAAAAAAAAAAAAAAAAAAAAAAGGGAAAGGGCAGAATGATGAACTTGGGCCAGTTTTATCCCTTACAGCAGGGTCAACATCCACATCTTCTCACATGCCTGATTATCTGTGTTCGTGCTCTCTGTCTCATCTGTGGCAGAGATGTTCTTAGGAATTCCTACATCTCCCCAAGCCCTTATTTGTTCCCAGAATTCTATCTTTTTCTCCACCCTTTCTTTCCAATTTTATAATCACAAATTGCATCCAATTTCTCCGATGCTGCCTTGTGGAGGTGGTAGACTTTGGTTTTTTCTTGATATTAGATTGCACACTAAGTTATACTGAAAGCAAGAAAAAAGAGCATACTGTGTTGAAGGCAGAAAAATTTCATGGAATAGATGGCAGCAGTTCTGAAAAATTATTTAAAAAAACCTAGTGTGATAGACTTGCTGTTATGGATTTAAAATCTTGGAATTTTTCTTTCATCTACCAACCCTGCGCCTCAGAGGGATCACCTCCTCTCTCCTCTTCAACCGTGGAATCTGGAAAGAGACTGCATGCCCCACAGAAAAGAGTTCCACCTGGCCCCCTCATGAACTGCTAACAATGAATCATTTGC
>JAWWEU010000001.1:70878886-70890368 GCA_035583155.1 Acropternis orthonyx
GAGAGAGAGAGAGAGAGAGAGAGAGAGCGAGAGAGAGAGAGAGAGAGAGAGAGAGAGAGAGAGAGGAGCGGAGAGGAGAGGAGAGGAGAGGAGAGGAGAGGACCTCTGGAAAAAGATGTGTGCTTACAACATACTTCAGGGCACTTCATTTCACAATTCTCTCTCAAATAACTGATTTCCTCATAACTGTTGACTTCCTCCTGACATAATTCAACCTTTCATTCCATTCAGTAACTTCTTCAGTTCTGAGTTTCACCAACCTTTTGTCATGGCTATTCTGCCATGCCTTTGTTTCTTCACAGTAATAAATTAAATGTGTGTTCAAACCTCCAGCTTTCTCTTAGTATAAAAAATTTTCAGAAGCCTCATGGTCTGCATGACAGAGGGAAATCTGTCCCTCTTATGTATCTCCCATGAACATTAATATCTTCTTTGTCTGGTATTTGCTTGTTGCTCTATGCTCCTCTAGATTTTGCATATTATGGTCTGACAGAGATGAAAGCAAAAAACTCCATCAGAACAATACATTTCTGTAAAAAAACCCCTATATTTTGCATAAAACAGTAAAGAGATGTTTGTAATTCAGATTATAGTTAAAAGTGTATAACTCTGTACAAGAGAGAATGGTGTTCACATCCGGTATCACAGCTGGTGTCACAGTCTATATCACTTCTTAGTTACCTAGGCATACTTAAATTTACCAAACTGCCTATAAATATAATGCATGACCTTATTTTAGATTTTACTGTCCTCCACTTTATCAAAATCGCTATTTGCTCATAAACACATCTAGTACGAAAATTGAGTGGATAAAATTAAATACTCTAATAATGAGTGAAAACAACTTTCTTCTTTAGCTGGACATCAATTTTTTCCCCATCTTCACAGTGTGGTGTCTGATAGCTGTGGGTTAATATACAAGCTGCCCTTTTTTATTTTTGTAAGCTATGCTGCTGTGATCTCTACTGTCTGATGTCCTTCATCTCTGATTTTCCTGCTACACAAAGATGTTTTGGCTGCCCAATATCTGTGTCATACATCTAGATGGATGAGAGCATTAGAGAATAAAGAACAGATCTCAAAGCCACAATACTGCATCTTGCACATCATATAGACCACTCCCATGATTGTCATCACTTACTCTATTGCAAGGCATGCTTAGCTTCTGTTTCATCCTTCTGTATGTGTTTTCAGATGCCTGTCTTCCCTTTCTTGTCAATTCATTTCAACTGGTCATTTAATGAGATGTTTTACACTGCTGTTTCTCTCAGCCATTATTATTTTTTTCTCCTGAGCCATGTGACTGACAGAAAGCAGAGTGTTTTGTGAATGGGTATCAAAGGTGGACCATAAAGAAAAGGCTGAAATGTAATCTATTTGCATAAACTTTCTTAAATACCACCTTTTTCCACTAAAAATGGGGGACTTCATGTCATATATGCAAGGACAATAAGTTTTTAAACTTCATAGGACTTCATCTTTATGCTTCATTAACTCTACTAGTTTATAAAAACACACATGTTAGTAAATAAAGAAAGGAGACTTTTGGACTCTAACTTCTGATTTTTTTCACCTATGTGAAATGTCATCAATTACAGTGTTGAGGGTTGGTGGGTTTTTTGTTGGTTTGTTTGTTTGTTTTTCAGTTTTGGGGTTTTTATATTTTTTTTTTTTTTTTTTTTTTTTTTTTTTTTTGTGTGTGGTTTGGTTTGGTTTTTTTAAGTGAACGTTTAAAAAACCTCTGGTAAAGGAAATAAATAAGATCTTTGTCAATTCATGGCATAATAATATGAGCTTCAGGTTTACTGAATAACTATTTTGGAATGCCTGAATTCAGTTGAATACTATCTTTACACAGAGTTTGGTGTAATTATTTAATTAATGGAAATGAAGTTTTGCAGCACTGAAGAGTTTGAATAGGTGTTGAAGAACTCTGTGGGTGAGACCCATAGCTTGGCTGCAGCTCAGAGGAATTCACATATTTGAATAATGAAATGGTGAATTTTCATTGCTTGTCTCTCTCTCTCCTTTCTTTCAGATTTGCAACATGATGGAACCAAAGAAATCTGTCTTCTGCCAGACAGTAAGAACCTAGGTTGCTGGGGTAACATGTTGACTGCAAAAATACCCTTAAAATAAAGGTGGCTTATTTCCAAGTCACCATTTTTTTTTGGCATTTGAGGTTTTTTTTTTTTTTTACATTTTTCATAGAAAAGACACACACTGGCAAGAACGGCTTATGGGAGCTTCCGTAATCAATAAATCTGTTGTTTGTAGAGGGATTATGAATCAGAAATCAATGCTAAGCAGGGGGGAAATGCACACCAATATTTCTCAATTTTAAAAATACCAAAACCTGTAGAAGAATTAAAGTTTTAAAGACCCTATTTAGAAAGCATCTACTTAACTAAGAATTGGTTGCTAGTATTTGCAGAGATTGTCACAAAGTTATTCCCAAATCTGCTTCAATGAAATGTTAACTGGGTGAAAAACATGGTCTTAATCTTAAAAGAGTTACACAGGATTAAACTGAACACTTTACATTGAGTCAAACAAAATCTATGTAGTTAAATATGAGTTCAGTCCTTTGGAAACATTCATTGTGCACAATGAGTACAGTAATGTTTCAAGTACAGAAGAGGAAAAATCTCTGGTTTTTTTTAGTAACAAAAATGTGATGCAGGGAGGGAAAAAAAAAAAAAAAAGCAAAACAAAACCCAAAACACACACACACACAAACCCCAAAACTACCAAACCCAAACTCTGCAGCACCTCAAAATATGTGATTCTCCTATTGCATAAGAACAACAGTGTATTAATGGTAATGATGCTATAGCAAGTGTAGTATAGTATAGGTGGTTGCAGAAAATGAAGCCCACTATGCCGAGGCGTTGACCAGCTTTCACTTCTTTTTCTATTAAAATTATTCTACAGGAGACACTGTGAAGTTGTTAGAGAGGGAAATCTTTTTTGAATTACAACAAAACACAATGTCAGTGACTTTTCTGGATCTGATAAAGATCTAAAGACTGTATTGTAGGATGCATCCTAATTTAGGTGCCTATGTCTTTGTTCAGTTTTGGGAAAGAAGAGGAAATTCCAGGATAATATGTCCACTTGGGAACAGTTTTCTGAGTGAATTTCATCCAATACACCATGCTGTGTGGAAAAGGGCACTTTGTGCCTGCCTTTTAGTGTATGATGCAGGGTTTAAAGCACTAGCCAGAAGAGCTGGAGCCTGGACTGTATTGGAATTGAAAACAATTAAACTCAGTATAGAGCAAGGCAGGAATCCTCACTGTGATCACATACCCCCCCCAACTGACAGAGTAGTCAAGACCATTCATAGAGGAAAAAAACTTTACTCCATCAAAAAATCAGTCTTCTTCCCTTTTGGAGCCAGGGATCATTTAATCTACATGGAAAGAAGGCCCCACCACTATGTGTGTGTAAAGAGAAACAGCCTAGGCTAAATAGAGGTGATCAGTTGTGCAATAAACCAGAGTATGTTGCCTGTGAGAATCTATCAGGTTATGCGATTCTGTTGGTCACAACCATCACAAGTTCCGGCTTCACCAGGTGCTATGCAGCATGGAGAATCTGATGTCCTGGGAGTGGATCAAGGCAATATGCCAGCTGCCTTGTGATGTCAACACACTGGGATCCCTAACTGTGATACAAGGCATGTAAGTGTTTAAGTCTGCAAAGATACATGCCAAGGAAGTGGGAACAACTGCGCGTGTAAACACAGAAGTTCAGCTGCAGTGCATGTTGGACCCCTGCCTGTGTGTTATGAGGTCCCATCCACAGGGATCCAGCTTATGGAAAAGATTTTTACTTACGACAAGTCAGCAAATTTCAACAGACAAGTACTCTATGCTAACTGGAGTCTCAGGTCCAAGTGGAAGAAATTCTTCCCGTGGCCTGGGGACTTAAATTTGATAGCCTGTTTCTTGAACAGTCCCCAGTAGTATTCTTGTATTGAACATCTGAGTTCTCACTGATTCATTTCTAAAATTGTGCAATTCACAGAAACGTCTGTTTTGTTAATGCTGCTGGGACTTGATTCTGAACAGTTCAGACTGGTATAGACCTGGCTATCAAGAAAAAAAAAAAAAGTGGAAACTCCAGTGTTCAGTGGTCTAAGCAGGGATATCATGAGTAATGGGACAACTGAATGTTAGGCTTAAAAAAAAATATAGAAATTTATTTACATGTTTAAGATCATAGCCACCACAGAACGTAGCACAATTTTAAGACTTCAAATTAATTCAGACTCAGGCAGTTAATGGTGCATAAATGCAGTCACAGAGCTTTCAGACCAAAAATTGTCTTATGCAGAGCCAGAAGAGTGTGCCTTTCCCTAACTTCCACTGTTAACCTCTGTGGAGCCAGAGCTGGTATCTTTGCAACAAAACCCATGGCAAACAAAGAAATACTGCGAATAATTCAAAAGGTAAACTGGAGCTCCCATTCTGCCTGCTTGTGTTTTCAACACAAATCCATTTTACGTGCTAATTGGATTAAAATATTAAATATATTTTGTATTATGATCTTTGTGTGTTTGCCATAAAACTGCCTAGCATATTTTCCATAAAACTGTGTTGTTTTTTTTTTTTTTTCCCCCATGGGGTGGGGGAGGGGGGAGTAAAGAGGTAAACATAGTTTTGTTTAGTCATATATCTAATTAATTTACTGTTATTAGTCACTCTAGAGACATTAGTTGATGTGTATAGGTAAAAGTTACAGGACAGTAAAGAACTCTTGAGAATTATTGAGGAAACATAATTTGCAAGAGTGGCATTCCTATTAATGCTACAAGCCCAGGATACTGCACAAATTTTTATAGAGCTTTGGAAAAGGGAAGACAAACTATGAGAAGATAAAAGCTTCTCTGACTGCGAGGCAGCTCTCTTTTTGTGTAGAACCTTTGTATGAGAAGTGAAAAACATTTCTTAAACTATCCAACAGGATTCTTAATGCCATGAAATTGTTGCCATCATTGATTGGATGAGGTGAATGTTGTTGGGCATAGAGGTCTGCGGCCAAAGAGCAAATGGTCCTTCATCCCTTGTGTTTTATGAGTTAGTGGCAGTATGAAACAACTTCTGATCCTGTTCAGAAAACGAATCAAGCTAAAGAGGAAACAGTCAGTGTTGGAAGGGACCACTGAAGGTCATGTAGTCCAACCTTCCTAATCAAGTGGGGTCCCCAAGAGCAGTGTTACTTAGGATCATGTCCAGAGGACTTTTGAATATCTCCAGAAATATTCAGAAGTTAAGAAGTGAAAGATGGTTGTGCTGTATTTCAGTATGTGCCCTGAAGAGAGGATCAGAATGAGAAAGTGAACAAAATAGGCACAAATAGGTAAAAATGTAGACACATTTAAGGGAACTGCTTTGCTAAGTGGGTTTAATCATTTGTGTACAGTCTTGTTCATATCACCTTTGGAAGTGAACAAGACAGGGATGGGAGACAGGACTCTGGTGTGGCAGTTTGAAAAGTTAGGCATTCCCTCAGCTATTTTATTTTAGCAGCATGGACATTATTGGCAGGGATTGAAAGCAAAGAAGGGGAACTGTTTAGCCTGAGTACATCCATGAAGGATGAAAGATGAGACTGGTATGCAACAGCACTACAGCATGACTGTGTAGTATTCTCTATGATGGTGTAGGCCTAGTGGCACTGCTGTGATACTTCTATACTGCTTATCTGTGGTGCAGCTACTATAAGAACTGCTGAAAACGGATTCACCTGGGTTTATCAGGACAATACAGGAAATCTGGGCACACTTTATTGTTCTCTTCTTTCATTAGACCTGTATCTGCATTAAATAAATCAGGATGAAGGAGAAACAATATCATGTTTATCACAGATGGAGATGAGTATACTGAAATATACTGAAAGTTAGATAGCTCCTTAGCTTCTATTCTGAGAACTGGTTGCATGGTGTGCCTCAAGAATTGTTTCTCAATTTTATAGCGAGTCCTATCTTTTAGGTAAAATTCTCTGTCAGTTGATCTCAGTGTCACAAGAGAAGTGTTGATGTACATTTTAGCTTTTCATCAGTGAAAAGGTGCTTATTGATTTCTCCCCTTTAAAACATATTATCACAGTGCTATCACAGCACTGGCACTGGATATAGGTAACAGTAGGATTTGGGAGCAATTAAAATTCCAAGTTATAGTGTTACATAGTGACAGAAACAAAACCCAGTAACATAATGCACCCACAGTGTGATATTGTAACTGAAAACCAGAAAGCATCAAAAACTCTATTCCTCTTCTTGGCATTCTAGGGTATAGTTCTTACAACATTATCTGGGCCATAGTATCACTCTGGCTTTTACACTGAGGAATAGTTTTCCCTGGGCTAGGCTAGAAAATATGTATATGAAGACATGGAAACTGCTAAGATGTTATGTTGGTGAACTATGAACTAAAAAGGAAGAAACCCCTCACATAGTTTCAAAGGAAGAAAACCTATATAAGTGAGCTGGAAATGTTGGTAGGAACATACAGACATCACAGCAGATCAGTATCAACAAAGTTTAGTATGCTCAGAGCAAAAGAATTAAAAATTATGATCTAACTTGTAAACTGGATGAGAAATATAATTTTATCTTATTGTTCTAGACTAATGAATACCCAATGAATAGTCTAAAATGCATTCTCTTAATACAGTTTTTTGTTTAATCATACTGTCAATCTGCAATCAGTTCTTATACATAATTATTACTCTATCTGCAGTTACTAAAAAATCTCGTGTTCAGTACACAAAATAGAAAATAAATGCAAATGAAAACACTTAGTGTTGTAGGTTTCTCTGACAAGCAACTCTGACAAACTACACTGTGCTGAAGGCAGCTCAAAAGTTAGATAAATTGAATTGGACTTTGGTGTATAGTTTACTTCATCTACTTATGAACTTCATGCACCATATATGAACTTCATCATAACCAGATTCTGACAGAGTGTATCTGATACAATGGAGATGACTTAGCACTTCAGAGGCCAATTTCTTTCATTCTAATGTAGATATCTAAAACAGATTAAAAAAATCACTCTCTGAGAGTGCTCATTTCTTCCACTGCCTGTAAAGATTTTCATACACAATAACTGGCTCACCTGTAGACATCTAAATATTAGTTGCCTAAGGTTAGGTGAGATAAATGTAGAGCTCCTCCCCTCCTTACTTAGATACTGCAATTCAACTTTTAAATTTGGATGGCTCTGAAGAGCCATCCTAGATTGTGTTCTCTCTTTTTCATTTTTAGTCTCATTTGGGCAGGAATTCTTTTATATTTATCTCAGATGAGAGACAGAACAAATAGATGTAACAAATAGATAACATAGGCAAGAAGACGACTCCCAGGTTTTTATCAGGTAGAGAAAAAAAATAAAATGAAGAAGAAAAAGTAGAATATGAAGAAAAAAGAAGGAAGACTAAAATAAAAGAAAATTTGAATAATTAACAATATATCACATTTGTCATATTGTTGAATAATTCAAGTAATATTTTATATTCCTTATCTTTTTTTTTTAAAAAAGGCATGTACTGTATATAAAAGGCAAAATATTTTCTTGAATGTAGTTGTTTGCACTTACACACTAATCTGTTGTTTTGCTACTTTGAGAAGAATGGGCACCAGAGCCTGAAAACATATCCACAAACATCAGTGCATTACTGATGCAGTCCTTTTAAGGGCATAGGTTTTAATCCAATGTACATAATCAATTTGTAATTATAGTTGCCATGAATAAAACTCTTCCTTTAAAGTTTATTGGTTTACTTGTTATCAGCTTAGTTTTTTGCCTTTTGTTTCCTTCATCAAATGGGTGAACTTAATACATCTCAGCATAGGCATAACATGCACTGAAATAAATCACTTTTTATGTCAGGGATTGGGCCCATACTCCCAATCACTACATAATAAAGGGATTATACATTAAAAAGGACTGTATGCAATCAAGAAGAAATCTTAATTAATCATAAATAGAACTGGTTTTGTGGAAATAATTTGACCTGACATTTCAAGGTTTGATCAGCACATCACAGAGATTAAAAATACTTTTGGCTTGAACAGACAGAGTCCCAGAGAGTCACTGCAGCCTGAAATACTTTAGGAAAGCTAGTGTGTACAGATGGTACAATGTCAATGTTTCTCTTAGTGCTTCCATTCCATTAGGAACCAATGCTGGACTCTTTTAACTTCTGAGAAATCTTCCAATATCATGCTGTCCTGGTCAACACTGAATCAACAGAGATTACAAAACATTAAACTATGACCTTTTATCCCATGTTCTGTGTATATAAAACACGGAGTCAGCTTCCCTTTGAAGTACTAATTGACTGTCTGTACCAATCAGCACCTAATCCCTTTCCTGAATGCATTCAGCTCTCCACAGTAACTGAGCCGGCCTTCTCTGGGGTCTAAGCTGGAAAGCACTTACAGTAAATGTGTAGTATGCAAAAGGAGTAATTGATCTCGGTCTTAGAAAACCTGTCTAAAAGCCACTAGACCTCATAATTCATGATTTAGTCTAACAGCAAGAAGATGAATATCAGTTAAGAGAAAAAAAAACTCTAAAAGACACTACATTAAAAAAATTAGCAGTGAAAAAAGAGACATCTGATACTTTCTTTTCTTCCCCCCACCCCCCCACCCCCCATCCTTTAACACAGGTTATTCAGGAACAGTGTGGGCCAGAAATTCACTGACTGTTCTGGGTCCTTACATTTAAGATTGGAGATGTAATCACAAAGAATTTGCTTCATATTGTCAGGCACAGCTCCAATGACTACCTTGCTCATTACAGGAACTGTTAATACAAGAACTTACAGATGCATTTTACCCAGTGCTGGGAGCACAAGCCACACACAAGTGATCGTTTAGAGCTGATAGCCTCATAGTCTAGGCAGGCAGTTGAAGTAATTTGCACTTATTTGATAGCAATCTCTGCTTCTCCCATGAAATAGAGATCAGGAAGCAGCCTACTTGGAATGTCACTTTGTAACATGTAAAAGAATGAAAGGGCATAGTAAAGGGGATTTGAGGGACATTCTCCAGCAAGTACTGTCTCTGTGAATTAGAAGACAAAAATGCCATAGATCACACTAAAGAAACAAAAATGCAGGACTTCAGGTACACAGTAAAAAACAGCAATTCATGTAGGAGGCAATCTTATGAGTAGTAAAAGTTTATGTTTAATGCACATTGACTACTCAGAGAATGATTTCTTTTCTTTGAGTGGGGAAGTAGAAGCATTTATATTTTCAGAGTGTGGTAAGTTTTTGCTACACCACAAAAGTCTTTTGAAAGAATGAACGTTTCCTCAAAGGGAAATAATAAACTGGTTAGTATTAATTCTTGGCATGTAGCATGTACGCCCAGCACTTATCCCTTTGCTTAAAATAGCAACACAATATTTTGTGTGTGCTTTTCTTTATGTTTTATATTGTTAAATTATTAACCTTTCAGTTCCAAGGATTTAAGACAGGAAGGTTTTATTTTCTTTCAGAGAGGACATGCAATACAGCCACATTTGCGTAAGAGGAACCAGACCTGCACTAGAGCCACTGGTAAACTCATAGGTAGGAGTATTTCAAATATACAATGGAATTGTCAGTAGAATTCTTGTCTTTGTTAGACTTCAGCATCAAGAGATGACATGTTTAGCTGCAAAGATTTCCTATCAAATATAGTCCTCATTTGTATTGATTGAAAACTTCTAAAATTGCCCACATCTTTGAGTGCTTCTGTTTTGAGGGTACCTGTTGTTCTATACCATAGGAAAAAGTTCAGTTGTTAGGAAACAACATTTTCTGGAAAAAATCATTCTAGTAGTCCCCTTTCAAAAACCTTTTCCAGCTTTTGGTTATACAGTCATACAATTTAATCAAATGTTAACTGAAATATTAAAGACAATTATTTTGCAGCGACATGTCATGGTTTCCAAGGGCAATTTTTTATCTTTATACAAGTCACAGATCTTAAAGGGGAATCTGATTTGCTGGTCTCTTCGGTGGTCACTTAAAACAGGTCTCTTCATGTGACTAAAATTGGTGTAAAGCCAGACCATGTAGCTCTGTAACAAGGGGGTCAGGACAGAGGGGACTGTAGAAAAATAAACAAATCAAGCAAAGTAAACAAACCCACTTTGCTACAGTTGCTTACACCTTAGCAGTTTTTTCTTCCCTCTGCTTCATACTGAGTAGTGACTCCCCAGTACTAATCCCTGCAACTGTTTCTTCCACTTTCAGCAACTATCTAAACTGTCTGTTTAGAAAAGATGAAGCCTAAAGCCTGTTCCCTGCTCTCATGTCCACCTTCCCCTGACCCTGTGCTTTGGCTCTACTCACAGTTCTTAGTTTAGATGGAGGACTTGGAACTATTCCCTTTTGACAGAACAGGGTTCATACACAGAAGGCAAGTCCAGCCAATAGCAGAGAGGGCACCCGATGAGGACTAGGGAGAATCAGTGTCTTTAGCTGGTTCACTGTAATTGCTGGACTTTTGATATTTCAGACCGACTTTTCTGAGACCTTTGGCTTTGTCAAGGAGATGATGCCTCTGTTCATGGAAAAGCAGGAGAGGGTGAGGTATGACCCAAGTTGTGCTCAGACAATGGCTATTTCTGATTCCTCTCCTGTGTAAGAACAGCATTTGGGGACTCCTCACTTTTCATAATATCTGTCCTCATCCTTCAGGAGTCCTAATTTATTATTTGAGGATTGTGGAAAGAAAAGTGAGTTCACTTTCAGCTCAGATTCTGACATATGAATTAGGCTTAGATTGTCAGTTCTGTGATGAGCTGAATACATAACAATAGGAACTACATCATTCAGTCCTGACTCACAAGACAGACTACTAAAACATGACAGAGTAAAGAGTAGAATGGATATATAAAAAGGATCAGCTTGCCGTTTAGATTAGAATGGGTCTAAAGTTAGTCTGAAGAGTGCTGGACTTTAGGCAATGAATCAAATCTTGTAACCTGAAGGAGGTGGATGAATCTAAATGACCTTAAGATAAAAAAGCTAAAGAATAAATTGAATATAAGATCTTAGTTGGATCTTGAGGAATTTATTTTATAATGATCACGTTAAAGGAAAAATCATAACAATTTAAAGTCAGAATTATCCACGGTGAATTGTTTCCCTGAATAGTGTCCTTACTGTTTTCATTACTAATCAATGATATTAAAAGTCAGTTTCTGATACAGTCACACATACCTCATATATTTGGTAGCTTGGTATTTTACTTCTTTCTTCTCCACAGGCACCCCCTTGTCAAAGGGGAGAAGCTTGCTGTGTGCCCTTATGAAGTTGTGAGCTATGCTGGCGGTGGTTTGTGTCTCCGGTAGGGTCTCCCATTCTAGTCATGTCTCAACTGAAGGGTCAGACAAAGTGTGTCCATGGGCAGGATGGGCTCGCTAGCCTCAAGGCAACCATCCTAGGAGAAGGACAACTCTAAATCCAA
>JAWWEU010000001.1:70907364-70927433 GCA_035583155.1 Acropternis orthonyx
TGAGTTGTGTGCTGCCGGTCCCGGTCCCCTGGGAACCACGTGGAGGGGGGAAGGGGGCAGAGCTTGCCCCCTGGTAAAGATCGCAGCAGCCGTGCCAGGGGGAAACCCACCACCCGCTATACTCATCATAAAAGGTTATGTCATTATATCATTACATCCAGTATAAATCTACCTTCTTTCATATTATAAACATTATTTCTTGTCCTGTCACTAAACTCTCTCCATTTTTCATATAAGCCCTTTTTTATACATTGAAAAGTTATAATAAGGTCTCCCTGGAGCCTTCTGTTCTCCAGGTTCAACAATCAACTCTCTCAGCCTTCCTTCATAGGAGAGGTGCTCCAGCTCTGATCATTTCTGTGTCCCTCCTCCATACTCAGTCTAACAGATCTGCATCTTTTGGTCACACTGCAGAAACTAACACCATCATGGCTAGTGTGGCACATACATTTCTACTTCTCAGGAGTGTATTAGACTCTGCTATTCCATTTCTGCTGCCAGCTAATGCCTGGATATTTCCTCTTTCCTACCTGCTTAGCTAGTCTTCTATTGAAATACATATTTTTTTTCTATATGCTTTCTCTGATGAGTTTTTCTACTTCCTGTGTTCTTCTTGAATGTTTCTTTTTCTTTTTCTCTATTTTTGGTTCTTTCTTCTTTAAACTTGCCACTGTATATCTGGCTTATTCTCCCTCACCCTTCCCCCAGTCTTGATTAGGAGAACATAAAAAGGGACATAGTCCAAAAAAGTGCATCTGGTATATTTTTTAATTTTGGCTCAGCCATCTGACCAGAAGTTGAAGAACGGAAGGATTGAAGCCATCTGGCATCAGCAGTGTGAGGAGATACTGCTGTTTTATTTTTTAATGGCTCCCTCTGAGCTTTACAAACCACTGATTCTGCTATTGCCATCATTTAAGTTATTCTTGCAGCTGTGGCTAGATGTTTGTCTTCTCCTTATCTCCTTACACTATGATAAAGGGAATATGAAATTATTAATTAAGAAATCATGATATTATTGATTTTTAATATTTATAACTTCATTGCATGCCTGATTATATCAAATTGTATGCAGGGAATTAAATATTCTCTAGTTTATTACTAACGTTTTATTGGATATGGTTTTCATCTTAATTTTGGACAACTATTGAAATCTAAAAACCAGACTTGAATAAGTTGAACATGGTACTAATTATTTAAAGAGGATTATGTTTAAAATGTATAATCAAAATGTTTCTTACTTCTGTATACCAGGAACAGAAAAAATTCATTACTAAAATTTACTTCTGCATTACCTTGACTGTGTTTACCTACTCAATATGATTTCAACAAACAGTAAAAGTAGAATAAGCAGTGTGATATTCAGCTGCTGTGCTGAAGTAATAAGTCTCTGCTTTTGCTTTTGCAATATTGCAAAATATTGCAGTCAACAGAGTTCCACTGACTTCCTGTTAGTCTAAACTAATATCAGCTCCTGGAGTCTACTGTGTTTGTGGAGGGTCAGCTAATGAAATAGTCTGCCTAACCTACAAGTGTTCCAGCTGAAATTAATTGTGGTATTGTAAGAGTGTGAGTAGGATTCATTTCAATGAATTACTACTAGGGGAAAAAAAAAAGGCAGTCCAGAATATAGAGGAATAATTGAGTTCCATAAATGTTAGCATGTTGTCTCATTTGAGACACAGCACTGATGTTATTGAGACATCCACATTTGGCCAACAAAAATATGAGAGAAAGAAATATCTGCGACTTTCCAGAAGAGCAGATGGCAGCCCAACAGCATATCCAAGAGTGTCTACAACAGCACTAGATACCTATCACTGAAGTAGCCCAAATTAATTTCTCTCTTCCAGTGAAGGCTCATCTTCACCAAATGATTCATCCTCAACAAAGATGACCCTGCCTTCATGCACTGATGGGGGGTAAACCAGAAAGAGTACCTTGGTCAAGATGAACAACTCAAAAACACCTGAAGTTAAGCAAGATAATTCTTGCTTTAATTGACTTACCATCACTTAATGGTAATAAGGATAAGTAAATATTAGAGAGAAAAATTATACAATTTGCACCTTTTTTTTTCCACTTAGAAATGTGTTTTCTTCAAAAGTATGACTAACATTAATAATGCCCCTATACTGACGGAGGAAAGAGTCAGCAGGCTGTAGTATAAAAGCACATCTCTAGGATAGGAGAAAAATAAAAATATGGTTCAGATAAAAAATTCTGGGTTTGTTGCCTTTAAAGTACTCTGAAAAAGCAATGTCATATATTTCATCATTCCTGTTGAGGCCAATGATGTTTTTACTGTCAATTTTATTGAGAGAATGACCTAATATAATTTTTTTTTTTTACAAAATATAAAGACATTTTGTCATTTAAAGCTATGTAACACATCTAGCCAAACTTCAGTAGAAATAGAAAGAAACTCTGTAACTTAAATTACAGATAGTTCTTGCAGTTATCTGGCAAAACACCTGAAGTCAGGAAAAAAAAAAAAAACAAAAAGAAAGAAAAAGATGCTTAAAAAAAGAAAGACAGAAAGATAAAGGGAGGCCTGGTCTTAATCTTCATGCCTGTCATTTATTTCTTTCACACAAAAAGTATGGGACACAGGTGGCTGAATGTCAAAGATCACACCCTGTCTGCATGCTTCATAAGGCATGGGACAAATACATGAAACAGGCTGGGTGAACAGAAAAATCACAAGAAGTGGGTGCATTTTTAGTGACCCAGGTCAAAGGTTGCCTTGCTTTTGGTGTTTTACAAATGTTTGATAGATTAAATACCCACCTCCCAAGGTTAGTAAATAAGCCATGCAAGTAAGAGTATTCATAAGAAATAAAACTTCTTTCAGTGTCCTTATTGTTAGGGATTAGGGTCAATTAGCACGTGTAGCACATATATGCTTTCAGTACACATGCATGCTCTTGAATTACCTTGGATTTTGGAAAACACATATTAAGATAATTTTGTCATGGTAAATTAACACCCTGGTAAAGGATTAAAAAGGATCTCAGGATAGATTCAATATCAAAAAGCATTAGAGGTAGGCAGATAGAATATTTAGATATCATCATCCAAGGAAGTGATAGTTGTATTTTTTCCTGTATACATGTTTGACTCTCAGATAACCTTTTTGAGTAAAAGTCTATTTAGTGTCATTTCTGCTTTACATTGGAATGGAAATATGTAAGAATAGTATGGGAGGCTGAAAGCCCATCACACTCCACAGAACTAGAGTGATTTTTTTCAAATTAATTCCTGTTAAGGCCACATTATATTCATCCTTGTTCCCAGTAGTCATCATTTAGACACATAAAATGAAATGCTGTGATTGTTTGAAAGAACATATTTTCACACAGTGGCAATATATATGAAGTTCTTGGCAGGCCTATGAGAGTACTGTAAATGCACTTGAGAAGCAATTAACTGTATACACAACTATTTGTACAAGTGTTGATCCTTATGTATATCTATACTGTGGCAATGTATCATTTCAGAAGAGATTGTCTTAGTTCTTTAAATAACACCATAGGTGCTGTTACAGTGACTGAGATTTCGGGTTTATCTATAACAGTTCTTTCTTTCTACCCTTTGGCAATTACTCAAGGTAGAAAGTATCTATTTCACCCAGTGATTTTTTTCTGCATAAACAGCTATTAGAATTATCTTATCCAAGAATCCACACTGTTTTACATCTTCTAAATCTATGGCCCTAACTTTAAAAATGCTTCTCAAAGTAAGCTTTTCTCTAATTCTCTAACCCCTCAAATTTTCCTTAGATAATTGGGAACTGTATGGGATCAGGACTGGACAGTATTATATGCTAGCGCAAAAAACCGTGCCATTTGAGACCAGATTTGATTGTGGCTGTGGAAGACTTTCATTTTATTATTGAAGATTTTAGTACAGTTTCCTAAGGAAACAAGGCTTATGCAGTCATAGTTACTATGTTCTTTAATATTTTTCTTCTCTTTTTTTGTCTCATTCTGTTCTTTCCTCCTAAAATCAAGAAAACTGTAACAGGTTTCAGTCAACTTGTACATAAGAGAGAGCTCTCTCAGACAAAGATGTTTCTTTAAGAAATACACAGCTAAAGTGATGAAACAAGATATTGGAAATGTTGATGACTGAAGGTTGTTGCTCACTCCAACAGTTCAGTCTCTTACTGAACACCAAAGAAGCCACGTATAAAGCAACTTTATGGGGAAAGTTTCAATCAAAACTTGCAATCAGCCATGAGAAGCAAATCCATAGGAAATCAGGTTTCATACGTTCTGGTGCGCACAGAAATTCCTGTGTTGCTAAAAATGGTTGAGATTTTTTTTTTTGTTAGACTTAGCAATAGAAGTGTTTTTATCAGGATTTACTGAATTAGACTGAATTAAACTGACTCCAATGAAAGATATCTCAACCTATTTTGCAGCCTTCTCTGAATTACTTAATGAATTTATGCAGCACTTTGCTCCTGAGAAACATGGTTTTTGGCTTCATGTTTTGAGTATTGGAAATTCTGAAAACTTTTTAAGTAGAAGCTGCAACAAAGGAAAAATCATAATGTGTCCTCTCTATAATTTTAATAGGTTCTCCACGTCAGGGAATCCATGCTTATCCATTCATGTTGGGATTCATAGGATGCAAGTACAGTGCCAGTTGAACTCAAAAGTTTGGAAGTGTCCTGTTTCATGCTTAGCCCAGCCTCTCTATCTCTCCCTCCATTCAAGTCTGCTTTTACCAAGCAGCTGATCATAGCTGTGTTTACATCCTTTCCTCAGGTAGCATGTCTTCTTTCCAGTCTTGGAGAGACAATAACAGCCTGGATGGGGCCATGGATCTAAGTCTATGAGATATTTCTATGTTCTGCTAAAAACTTGTGGAAATTGCTGTAGCTGGGTAAATTATACTACACATTGTTTGTAATAGAATTTTAAGGCTTTGTGTGAAGGATTAGAAAGATGCATACTTGTGGCAAATCACCTGATAGATGATTGTTTCACCCCCGAAGCAAAAGTAGCTTCCAAAAGCTATATTGCAAATGAAAATCCTCCCACACTCTTCCTGTTTAACTCTCAGTACATCTCTAGCTGCAAAATTCCTCTTGCTGGTTGCTCATTTTTATCTCTGAGTTGAAACAATATAACAAAGTCTAATACATTAAGATCCAAAACAATTTAAATCCAGAAATAGGTCTGGAAGTGATTATAAATAGCACACTATAATAAACATATTAGGTGATTCTTCAAGAAGCAAGAATGACCACTAATCCATAATGCAAGACCAAAAGTTTCATGCTAGGCTGAAGAAGCGTAATCCAAGGGACACCACCATTATTCACGTACTTTAAGGCTGTTGCCTTCCTGGAGACAGTTACAAAAAGGAATGAAAAACAGTGCAATACCAATCCTGTGTTACTCTCCAAATACAGAACAAGAGATGTGTCTTAAGATAAAATACCTGTGTGAAAGGTTGTGGTAGAACACAGTATTTTTGCCATTGAAACTATACATGTAAAAGCAAAAACTTGTCAAGTGTGTCCTTTTTAAAAAACTCTCTCAATTTCAGAAGCAGTATAGGTAGTTCAGTACATGCAAAGAAGTGTTGCTAATATAAACACTTTTTTTCCTACCATATAAAAGCCAAAACCAAAATTATTCACATAAACCCCAAATAAATTGTGTTCACATTTTTTACTGAGTTTCTTCATTTTTCTTCTGAAATTTTGATGTGTACATTTATTTCTGTGCTTGAACATATATGCATATACGTAGCTATTTGTCCATATCTGAAAAGTATGGATGACATCTTTTTGTATTGTTTGAATGACGGTGAAATGATGTTGTCCCACCATGACTTGAGAACTGTGCATTTCAGTCAACTGGTGATAAAATACAAATTTATCTTTCTCTTTCACTAGTAAAAAAAAAAATCTATTTCAAAATTATTTAAGTTAAATATCTTGAATACAAAATCGTGTAAAAGCTGGACCAATATTTTGTATTTAGAACACAGTAAGAATATATCTCATTTTTAGGAACACTGTTCTGCAGCAATTTGCTCAAAGATGGAAAGAAGAAGGGAGAAAGGAATTGCATGTAATGCACACTATACTGGTTATTACCCCAAATGTTGTGAAGATACTAGATGAAGAGAAGAAAACACAGAATACTCTTAGGGTATTTGCTGGAGAATATAGAAAGTGAATAGGGAGAGAAATAAGGACTTCTATCATAAAGTACAGAATGTTTTACATTGACAAATAATTTTAAAATTTAGCAACTGCATTCTTAAACAATATCGAGGAAGTGTAAATACTGCCTTTATAATTGTCTACAATTCTTTATATTGGAAAATAAAATGGAAGTGACATAAATTGACTGAGATCAGAAGAGACCTCTGAAAGCCTTTCGGTCCAGTCTTCTCCTCAGAGGTGGACCTAGTTAGACCAGGTTGCTCTGGACAATGTACAGTCAAGTTCTAAATATCTTCAGTGAACAAGTATTGAAAAATTTATTTGAACAACTTGTTTAAAAATTGTTTCTGTGAGTTAAATTTGATTAGAATTTCTCTTGTTCCAGCCCTTGTTAATGTCTTTCTCTTCTGTTGCTGTGCACTTCTGAGAAGAGTCTGACTCCGTCTTCTCTCCACACTCTTGCGTGGTAGTTGCAGATAGACATAAGGTCTCCCTTGACCTTGGTCTTCTTCATGCTGAACAGGCATGTCTCTGTCCTTCTACAACCTGGCCTCTAACCTGATTACCTAGGTGTCCCCCCCTACTCCAGTATGTCCAGGCCTTTCTTGTACTGGGGATCCCAAAACTAGACACTGTGCTAACAGTGCAGATTCACACATACAGAATACAGTGAAGCAACCACTTCCTTCAGTCCTTTGGCTGCACTCCTGCTACTACAGCCCTGAATTATTTCTCTCTGGAGGTTGGTACTCTGATAGCTCATGTTCAATTGGTTGTTCACCAGGACTTCCAAGTGGTGTTTTTCAGTGCTGCTTTCTAGCGGTGCAAATGGACTCTGTTCTGTCTTCTCAGAAACAGGATCCTGCATTTGGTTTTATTAAAGTTTATGAGGCTCCTCCTTCTGCAACTTGCGGAATTCTCTCTTAATAAGAAGCCCTCCACTTCAGTGTATCAGGTGCTTCCCCTGCAATTTGATATAATCTGTGAATACTTTTTTAAAAATTAATGAAATTAGTTTGGCTTAGTTTAAAAAACTAACCAGTATACTATCTTTTTAACAACTATGCGTTGCTTCTCTGTTCTAGCTAGTCAGGGTTTGCAAATAGAAACTCAACATCACCTTTCAGTTACAGATGTCAGTTTGTGGTACCGGTGGAACAGGCAATAGATTTACTGATAAATAAATCCATGAAAAAATAGTGACTATTTGCAATATTAAAAAAAAAAAAAAAAACAAAACCCAAAAAAAACAGAACAAAAACCAACCAAACAAAAAAAATCCCATCAACAACCACAAAAAAAACCCCACCCAAAAACCAAACAAAACCACCCAAAATCAAACAAAAACTTCACAATCCAAAGCTCAAGTATCTAGAAGAAGAGGAACTTCTCGTATGCTCAGTGACTCAAGCAGCAACACGCAGGATGTGAAAACCCAAGATTCAGTTCACCCCTCTGCATGAATGGTTTCAATAAATGCTTGTCCTTAACTTAAACTAACATAAAAGGCCTCTCTCAATGCCTGTTGTTGACACTGTTCCACTGCATATACTTGATTAAATATTTACTGGAGAGAGGCGGTCCATGTGTTCCCATCTCCTGAGCAAGTGTCCTAGCTAGAAGGCTGAAGAGCTATTCTTGTTCTCCATCTCAATCACATTTTGAGCATTTTATCTGAAGTGGAACAGTGTCAACAGGAAAGGTTGAAATAAGTTTCCTAAGAATATCTTGTAGTCTCACTGTTCACATCTTTGTCCAATTCAGAATGGGGATTGAAAGAGTGTAAATAACCTTTTGAGTAAATTGCCTAATCATCGAGTATTTTCAAATGTCTCCCTCAATCCCTCTGCCTGGAGTAACTGTTTATAAATTACTTAAATAAAGATTGAGATAACTTATAATAGAATGACTCTTACCTGACAGTTTGGATATTTTGTAAGCTGAGGGGTTGCTGCTCAAATCTTCTTAGGCAAAGGAAGAACTGAGCTGCTGAACAGGACATTTTATTGTGTTCATTTTATCCCAGTTAAGAAAAAAAAAAATTAAAGTTTATTTATTTCAGAAAAATAAATTATCATGTGTAAACCATGTGCTCCTTGAGAAAAACAGTTTTTGTCATATATTTACTGTCAGAACATAAACCTGTCACATAAATGTTTTTCTATAGGTGTAAGTGCCTCATATGCAATTACTTCACATCATGAAGTTAGATTTACTCTGCCTCACACAAGAAGCTGGAACTGTATTTCTTGATCCAAAGTATTTTCAGTTTCTGTCTTAAACTGGCACCTTAAAATTTTTTCTGGGTTGATGGCCTTGCAAAGTAATGATTACAGAAGATTCTGAAAGGGAAACAAACCTCCAAAAGAAACTGTGGTTGTTGTGTACTGTATCATTTTTGAAAATGCCTTGGAGTTTTCCATACATCTCATGTTGTTAGCAGTACCAGATTGGTGGTTTTGTCTGCAAGCCAGACTATAAATCACCGCCAATGTTAGGCATGATATTCACTATTAATGCCTTGTTTTCCCTACTGAAATATCTTTTTGTGCTTATTTTCTCTTGATCCTTGGCATTCTGGTGACCATCAATCAAAAGAACAAGCTGGACGTTCCTCTCTGTCTTGCCTCAGTGAACCTCTGTTTTTCTTGACCATTAACCATTCTCTGGAATGTACATTTACTGTCAGCATCTCAAAGGTGCTATATTCTGTCCCAGCTACACTCCTTTCCTGGCACTAGGTTGCAAAGCAATATTTCCCATATACTGAATGAAGAGCATGTCATAGGCTGTTTGACCTGGCCTGGGAGCCCACAGAAAACCACTGATGCACAAACCACTTTTATTCCACAGGCTTGCAGGAGCCTAGAGGGATAAGCAGCCTTTCTGCTAGGCTGAACACACCTCACACACACAAAACAAATATTCCTGCCTTTACTGTTTAATAGGTTTCATATTCATGAAGAAAAGTATTGTAGACTGATGTTTATCTAAAGATGTATCTTGAGAGAATTTTTCTTGAAATGTGTGAGAAAGCTTGATTGCATGCACCAGCTGTTCTCTTTCTTTACTAAAATGCAGTGCTTACTGGAGTGAGGAACAATCTGCATTATTCAGGAGCAAGGAAGTTTAGACTTTTTCTTGAGTTTCTGCAAAACCCTTCAAAAGGAAGGAAAAGAAAAATGGTTCAACACAAGTTCAATTAGATGGCTGAATAGTTCGTAGTGGTATTTCCCAGAAGGCTGCTAGTTCAAAGAATTTCTTTTATGAAATACATTTGCCAATAAGCTACCTTTCCTTATTGAACTGCTTGATTTTCATGGGCTGAAAGCTAATACATGTTTTCTCATATTGCTTTGAGAAGGGGAAAATGCACACATGTCAGTCTGCAGCTTTATCTTAGTCATGTTTCTTCACCACTAAAACAAGTTAATTTTGCCAAGCAAGAAACTGTGAAAGGTTAAAGATTCATGGTTCAAAGCATTCTCACTCATGATATTTACTTGTCCATACACTATCAATACAGGCACAGTAGTTCTTATTAATATTTGTGCCTTGATACTAAAAATAGTCTGCATGGTTATGTGGTTCTTTGTATGTAGATTTTATTACAATATTGCAAACTAAGGAATTGATTTTTTTTATGTTATTCATTTGGCATAATGTAGGTAACAGTAATACCCCTTCCAGTTGGAAAGGGTTGGAACCTCTTGCTTAGAAAGATCGTATTTCTACTTATCCAATGAAGTGAAATTTAGCTAAAACTTACTTGAATTATATATTAAAAAAAAAAAAAAACAAAAAACCAAAACCGAGATGAAATTAATTAGAATTAAGAACCAAAATAAATTTTTAGTCAAATGCCAATAGTAGAGAAGGAAGCTGGACAATGAACCAGATGATTTACCACTACCAATGTTTCAGTTTATACATCTACCATCTGATAACCATACATAGTGGTACCTTCTAGGTGCTTTAATTCCACTTTTACAATGCAAAATAGCCATAAACCTGGCTTAGTTAACATGTAAGTCTAAGTTTATGACTATGTTGTATTGGTAGAATTATAAATAGCAGCTGTCATGTAGCTATGAGTTTGATCTGTGCCTTCTCGGCCCTTGTCTCTCACATTTTGTGATCTAAGGAAATAATGGAAGCATGTGTGTAACTCTATTAGAGAAATCTTAGATACGTTTGCACCAGGTGCTAAGTAGTTGAATTAATTCACATATGAAAGTCCATATGTGGCCATAGTGACTTGTACTTTAGAGTGGGATTTCTGTCTTTCAGATGTAGATACCTAAGCATTGAAATATGAGCTTATCTCCCCAGGTTTCTTGTGTAGTTAGTGTACAGAAATAAATGAGTTGTTCTTCTACCTCTAAGTCGTTATTTCAGTTTGGGCTGAACTGCAGTTTAGATTGTCTGTTAAAGGCAGCCAATATAAATTTATTCAGACTTAAATTTCTAAATTTTCAGTATCTAAATTTTAGATTCTTCTGACTTGCACCCTTACTGAACAGAAAAGCGAATAAATGGCAGACACCAAATTGGATCAACTACAAAGTAGGAGGAAATGTTTTGCACCACAAGATTTTTCTGTTTTCTTCTTGTTGTTCCTTACTGAGAATATTTAATCCATAGAAGGGGCAGTGGAATTCCTAAACCCTTCATCTCCATTTTTATCAGTCCCACTGAGAACAAGACCAAGAATTCAATTCCTAACAGGCTATAAGAAAGAGCTGAGAATAAGTAAGCTGTAAATATGCTGGTCTTAGGTGGATATACTTCTTTAAAGGATTCATACACTTTTAAAATATAGATATTATCCTTTTCCTCCTTCATCACGTTTTTCTTTACATGGTGACTCATTCTGCAGTGCTAAAATCACTGTTTTTAATGGTAATACAATAAAAAATACCTCTTAGATATTTTAGAAAATTATAGTAATAACAGAACATAAAAGAATGACCTAAATTCACCTTATACACACAGAGCTTTGTCATCATCAATAGAGAAGGTTAATTTCTACAAATAACATTTTCTTTTAAATCCAGTTTAATAGGAGAAAGTTGATGCTATTAAAGATCTTGCTTTTCTTATAAGCCTAGGAAACACCATACTAATAAAATTTTCATGAACTTCTAATTTTATTTCCATACAAACCCCATGCATATTCTTTTCTATACCATAGGTTTGTTGACCTTTATGCATGTAGACAAAAGATTAAACTAGCCAAATTGGATAGCATTTACTTTTGTGTTTTTTCTATTACATGAAGTAAAGTTAGAGAAGACAACATTACATACTTGTTTAAGAAACCCTGCCTTGTTTCTTTAGTTTTCTGTACAAAAGATCTTGCTAAAAAGAAATAAACCATATACACTTAGGTGCCAGACTGCAGATGCTTCACTACACTCAATTATTAATAAATTTTTTTATTGTATAAATATATGTACAATTTTTTTCCTCCAACTCAGATGTTTAATTAAAAAAAAATTAAAAATTAAAAAGGTAATTTTGTCAATCTTGGGATGAAAACTATCTCATAGTCTTTGCTCTGAGAGCAGTTTACTAGATATACACCATGAAAGGTATCCACTCAGAGAATAATCTCTGGATGTCATGCCAGAAAGAGCAGATCAGTTTGCATTTGCACTGCTCAGTGACAGCACCCTATGGTACAGACTGACTGTGTTTTCCAACAGCGGCCTTTTCTTGGGGCCACTTAGCAGGTCCCAGAGATATAATAAATTTTTTCCTTTCCTTTCATTTTGTTTTGTCTTGTTTCCTTTTTGTTTTCTTGTTTAAAGTGTCTGAAATAATGCAAGGGTTCACCAGAAAATGCTCTCTACTGAAGCATAGCATGTTGCATCTTTCAGAGAATGAGTGTACCTGGGGGTGCTGGAATGTGAAAGACCTGCTAAGGATGATATTGGGGAACTTATCAAGCAGAGGTGCAAAACTGTGTTTCACTTCCGGGATAGTCTTTTCCAAAAACAAGTGAAAACTCCTGTGTTTCATCCTGGAGAAAGCTCATTGTTTTATTACAAGAAAGAGACTAGGAATTAAATTGTCTGTATAATTGGGATGATTTGGGGATTAGGATCTGAACCACATTTAAATGGAAGCGTAAGTTATTTGTCTTTGTAGGAACAGCTATTCTTCAGTCTCCACTCCAGGGAAGTAAATAGTTCAGTCCTGAAGGTTACAGGTCAAAAAGGAGCTCCAAGGAGAAAGAGACCTTTGTTATTCCTTAGTGTTAATTTCTATGCTTATGCTACTGACATTGAACTTTACCTACTTGATATTTTCACCACATTCCTCCTTCTTACTACTTTTTACCTGCTGTTTCTACCTTGTTTGTTACCTTGAAAACACAGATTCCAGTTTGTGTAGAACTCATTAAAAGCAAATACTTACTTTAAATAGTCTTGTAATGACTTCTGAATTGGAAACCGAGATAAAATTGTGTCAGTCCATTCTTCCTGTGGCACCCAAAATGCACAAGTCCAGAATGTTTTATCACTTATTTTGATTATGTCAAGTACTTTGACATATGTCTGTGTGATGTTGTCTGATACAATGGGCACTTCTTTCCTATGATAGTTTGACCAACTTGTATTGCAAATCCATCCCAATTCCATATATCAGCGTGGCTCCATGTATATTCCTCAGGTAGATTAACAACTGAGGATTCACCCAAGGAAGACTGAAATTTTGACCAGGGCTAGAGGTAAAAGTGGACCATTTGCGTTGCAGTTATTTCACGTTCACTTGTTTTATTTTAATTCTACCAAAAATAAAATTATAATCACCAAAACCACAAGTCTAATTTTTTATCCAAAGTGATTATCATATTTCAAATGTTATATCTATTTTGTTTTTCTTACCCTAGTCAATGAGGCAGAATAATCTTAGGAAAACAATTGTATAAAATAGCTTATAAGCCAGGTACCCAAACACAATAAATTATTCTGTAATTCATGGAAGATTGGGTGAATAACATGGCAGAAGACAGCACCACGTTATGGAAACTTTAACAGATTTCCTCCCACCAGCAGGAAACTATAGAACCTTTCTAATAGATAAGTCACATAATGCATCTCCTGTTAACTGTGCTCATATTTCTACTAAAATAGGTTGCATGCAACATGGAGTAACAGCCAGCCAACGATCAGACATACCTGCATTGACTGAACTACGATGTTGCACACGAATGGCAAGAAATAACTTTTAGGAGACCTGATGGAAGGTTATTTTTACTCACATTGGAGCTCTGAATGCTCAAAATTGGAAATATTTATGTCCTTTTAAAATCTTAAAAAAATAGTAGTGACCTGAGGTAATAAAAATCCATAGAAACAAACAATCTACGACTAATAAAAGGCAGTCTTATTCTTGAAGATATTTAATCCCCTAATTATCCTATAAACATTGAATGAGATGTTCATTATTTGCATAGTTACCATTTGCCAATGTGCTCTTTGCAGATCTTTTAGTAGTATCACTATGAAAAAAGGAAATGAACTGGAAAGCATTAAAAGATAATACTCAAAGTACCATTTAGGCATGTGATCCTCTTATGAACTTCACATTGAAATGTATTTACTAACTGCATAACAAATATGTAACAGGCTGTACAAAGAAAAAAGGAATTTTAATGTGAACAAAAAGCTAAAGAACATAGGTGTAGACTCCATTTCTTTCCAGTTCATGTGCAAGCAGCATTGAGGAATTTGCCTTTCTAAATACTGGACTTGCCATTTGGTCAATGAAGCTAATTCTCCACTGCGTTATGACTATGGCAGTCTTTTATGGACTTGAAGGCATTTAAGCACTGATTTATTTTCCAAAGTTGTATATAGCTGCATTGCTAACTGTGTAAGAGACAGTAACCAACTCTTCCTATCTTAAGATCACTTTCACAGAACACTTTCTAGTCTTAGCAAAGCAGGCAGTTATCATTACCTATTAGATGATGTCTCTTCTCCATGGGTCTTACCAGTTCTCATCACTCACCCAAGTAGCCCAGAAAGGAGTCCCATGACCTTCTGATTTATTTGCCCCCACCAGAGTCCTGGAGAGCATTTTGTTGTTCAAAAACCTTCTATGAACAAAAGAGAAAACACATCTAATATGAAAATCCAAGAGGTTATTACTAATACAGTTGAAATTTTAACAGTGTAATTACAGAATTATTATTAGCCCAGATGTAGTTATTACAGAAAATGAAAAACACCCAAATATTAATATACAGGTATTTATTATTATTATTTTTACTACTAGTAGTATGGGTGGGCTACAGTGCATCAGAAGCATCCCTATTCCTCCACTAGGAGGATTATAATGATATTTTCATCTTCCTTACTCTAGAATCCAGCTTTTATATGTCTACTAGCATTGCTTTACAACTTTATTGTCACTTGCCTGCAAGTTCATGTTAAAATCAGTTTTACTCTATATGGTGCATTTTACATAACCAAGTACTTGTTCTTTGTTCTGTGTTACCACTACAGTTGCTTTTGTTGAGCTCCAGATCTGCATTTTCGTAAGTGACCACTAGTGCTTTGTTTAGAGCTATGGGGTCTCCAACATTAGTCTGTATCCTAACTCAATCATCCCATGCCTGCACTCCTCTCCACTGCACATTGTGTCCCCACTTCTCAAGGCCTCTGTTTTCATACCAGGCCTATAGTTCTTATATATTTTGTCATAGTAATAAAAAAATTCTCCCACACAGAAAACTTCTGTTAATTATTATCTATATAAAAATTTGGTTACACCTTATGAAATGTGAAAACTTCAAATTAAGAATAGGCAACTTGTCTTTAGAAAAACTGCATTTACAGCTAAACCACATCAAAACAAGAGTTCCAGGTAAGACAAGAAAAGCTCAGAGAAAGGAAACTTGACAAGTTCCAGTCCTGAGGCCTTGCAAAGTCTCTACAAAGGCAGTGACTTACTACCAGCAATGGCAATACACTTTTTCTGGGTTGCAGGATGCGAGTGCCACATCTGCATTCAGACCTTTTAAGGAAGTAAATAGAATTAGACTGCCACCTCCAGCAAGCTGCTTATTTCTTAGGTGCTGAAACTTGCCTCAATTTAATGTGGTAATTAAGTTTTTAAACTAAGCTGAATGAATACAAGCCTTTATGCTCCCTTAGTGCCAATGTGACTACAACAGGAAATGAATAGCAGGGGATTAAAAAAGAGACAAAATCTAAAGAATTTTAGAAACAAGTAGCAGATTCTTTTCAAGACAGAGCTGGGACTTGGCTCTCTTTGAGGTTGAGATCCTTGATTTCTCAGCTACTGGCTACAGAATAATCCCCACCCTGCTGATTCAGTTTCTAGAAGAGCAGGACCATAGCAAACTGGAAAGAAAATAAAACAGTGGGGAAAACTAGAAGGCATTTTCCTTTGAACTTTTCTATCTTGAGACATATTGGTAATTTGTAAAAATAGCATTAATTTGGTAATTCAGTGAGCGTCGGTCTCACAACACCTTGGTAAATGAACGAGACAGGTTTTACTACATCTATTTTTCATACATGCAGATAAATGAAAGGCTAAATATTTAGATGGTAGTAGGCAAATAAATAAAGTCATGGTCTGTAAGCATGTGAGCATGCTGGCACCATGCTTCTGGTTTTGGGCTTTTTTTCTGGCTGGACAGGGACGGCGATCATGTGTGGTGTGTTGCCCAGCCAGTGTGTGCAGGCAGCCAGCTTAGGGTATGGGCAAGTGGCATTTGGACCTATCTGCACAAGCCTTCAGAGACTTACCCTGTGCTTAACTTGTAAGGCTGGCATTAGGTTATGTGATAAAACTCATCTGCACACACAGAGAGATGCTCAGAGAGACCATGGAAAGAAGGGGAGCCCAAATAATACTCTGCCAGTCTACTCCTAGGCCTCTCCCAGGAGCCATCAGCCCCTCACATATTAAGCTGAGTAAGAGAAACAAAAAGGAATTTCAAATTACTTTTTTTACAGTGGAAATTACATTGTATAGTTAGGTGACAATTGTTTGAGATATTTTTCTCCTTTTTTAAATAAACTGTATTATTTACTCTGGTTGCAGCTTTTCTTTCTGACTGCTGCTTCATGGCTATTAGTCAGGGATAATCCTACTTTTTCTAATAGACATTCTTTGACTAAAAATGCATTTCTCCTCCTTCCCTGAGTCTGATTTTGTGCTGTTCCATATGCAGCAGATGACAAATGCTGTTCACTATCAGGTTGCTAGTTTTAGTCCATTAGAACTTTTACATATTAGGAGCAAGATTCCATTGCTTATAGTAATGTATTCTATCATTTATATTTTTACATTTTTTGCAAAAGGCTTTAACAAATGAACAATAAGAGAGAGGCCAACAGAGAAACAAAAACAGTTTGAAAAAGGGAGGGAATAATTAATGACATGTTTTTGATTATGTGTAAATTATTTCTTATATGGTCCAGAAATAATCTGAAATTACTCCTGCACTTATCAATGTGAACAAAGGAAACACAGGGGAGTAGATCTCAGGGCCTGGTTACATTCCAAGCTCACTTGTAAAAGTCACTATGGGAAATACTGTGAAAAGACTTTATTGGTCTCCAATGAAAAAAGAGCCTATTTATCCAACCTCTAAAACATAGTAGATAACATGTACTCTTAACTTGCTCTGAATTTGCATCAATAAGAACCTGTTAGCTTCTTGAGAAACTCAGATGGCAGCTGATATGTGTCCCTGATATAAATCCCACTAATAATCAGGAATCAACAATTGAGCTTTAGAAAAACTGAATTTGTCTAAAAAGATGTATAACTTAATTGTCTGAATGTATGCTTAAGAAAACATATGTATATTCTTCTTAAATTCAGGAGATAGATATAACTACTATTAATTTATGACTACCATCAGTTCCATAACTTTCAGTCTAATGGAGTGCTAGTTAACAAAATGTTCTCGTCAGTTGGGATGGGATTGGATCTTTCTGCCCATCTGAACCCTGTGATCCAAAGGGGCCCAACTTTCTATTTCATAGTCAGGCAATATTTATTTCTTCATCTTCCCTTCACATCCATATGGCAGTGGAATGTGAGAAAATTAAGAATGTGTGTTATGAATTACAACATAATTTAGAACCTTCTGAGGCTGCAGTTAAATGTCTCTGGCAAAATAGAAGGTGTCTGGATTTCTGTACAGAAGTCTAGAGTGCATCCTTCAGTAGTTTTAGGAATAGAGCAGGACTTTTTCTCACACAAAAAAAAATTTTATTGATGGCTTGGCTAAATCTTCCAGAAGGTTTAAACCCCCAGATTTTAGTAATTATGTCTTGACAGGCAATGTTTTAAATGATGGGAAGTAATGTTTTCTAAAATAGAATGAGTTTCCTGACATCAAAACCTTTAAAAATAAGTTCTAGAGGGTTCAGAAAATGCTTCTGATCCTTTCATCCATAACACAACTTGCCACACAATTAAATATTTCAACACTCTAACCCTTTCCTGGCAGCAGATAGGAAGCCTATGATATTTGTATCTGTCAAGTCTATATTTAACTTTCATTCTAAATAAAATGCTTAAATACTTCTATTTAAATTTTAAGTTTTTAACAAATGTGATCAAATTAAGGAGAAAATTGACCTCTGAAAGGGTGAGCAATTGCCACTTAATGGAAAGGAGGATTATAACATTTCTGTTTCCCTATAAAAATGTATATTAAAAAAACCCAAGCTTGTTGAATATGAAAGCAGATTTTTGATCAAGAATTTGTATGCCTGGATTTGGTGGGATCATCTGAAGCTTTCTGAAAAACATATTTGATTTCTTTAGAAAATACTAAAGACATTAAATAGAAGACAAATACTTGTAATTGAAATCATGCTCAGATTCTTCATGTAATTTGGAGGAGTAAAGTTAGAATTCTACATCCTTCTGTTACATAATATGATGCTTCATCTTGACTGGACTATATTTTCTGTCATAAACTTGTTTCACTGTCTCCTAGCCAGTTCACGTGGCTCAGTTATCATGGTAAAAATCTTGACACAGCACTGAGCCTAGAGGATGGAACAGGCACCAAAAACCTTCAGTTCAGTATGGCAATATATCACAATAGGCCTATTTTCAGCTATGAAAAAAAAAAAAATTGTGATAATTCCCAAAAATCTGAAGAATTTGTTTTGAAGGTCTTTTGGGAGATTTTTTTTTTCCACTAGAGAAGGCCAAATTTAAAAATAAAGCCATGTTCTCATAAATAAAACACAAAGAAAAGCAACAAACAAAAAAACACAAGAAAGTGGTTTTATTGTAAGTGAAACAAAGTTAGAGATCTCAGTTTCCTTTCATTTAAAAAATGTCATCTTGGTTATGACAAGTAATAGAAAGTCATTATATTTTCTCAATGAACATAATACACTGAAAATATCTTGTTATTTTATACTTTGGACATGATAATTGAGGAAAAAAGCAACTTCTCTCTAGAAATAAATAAAATAATCATACTGTACTGAAAATATAACGAGGATGGAGAGAAAATAACACCTAACAGAGACCAATACTGTGGAAAATCTTAACAAAGGAACATAGTTTTAAGTGGATGTAACATCAGCTTGAAATAGCATTTCCAGGTGTTTGTTTCGGCTGGAATTTTCTATTTATTTATTTATTTATTTATTTATACTTTTAGAGAAAGGTTACCTGCAAAGGCTTTTGGGAATATCAGCTGCATAAATACTGAAGCGATTGAGTGCATATTCATTGCAGCTGAAGAAGCATTGTTTGAAGTTTGATCAATGATTTAGGTCATGGAGATGCTCAAATTCCTTCAAATTTCAGAGAAACAAGATTGTAGTAAAAAGTTGCTTGAGACCTGAAGTCTACAGTCCTAGACACTAATCCTTCAGTATGTAACTCGGCCAGAGAATACACAAATGACAATCATTTAAAAATGTAAAATTAAATTAAAAATCCCCAACCAATATCAACAAAACTGCAACGGCTGAGTGGGGATGTGCTCCCCCCATTGTCCCCCACCACGTGGTCCCCAGGGACCCTGAAAAGAGCCACACAGGGACCACAGGAGAGGAACAAGAGAGACAGCCTTTATTGGTCATGGGTAGGGATATATACAGGTTTTGGGGGGATCAAAATACTACCAATAAGGAGCCAGAGCCAATTTGAACTCTTACCAATAGAAATCTAGGGCTAACAACCAATAGAAAAGAGTAAATAAGGACCAATAAGAAAAATCCTTGAAACTTCTTCCAGGATACCACATACATTCCTGAGTGGTGATATAACAGTTATCTGGGGGATTTTGGGAAGGGGACAGTGATTAAGCTAAAAAAGAACAAGGAATCCATTTTGTAACATGCATTATACAACATTTTTAAGGCACTTGGGCTAGCTTTTTCTTCTTCACAAGTCCATTTCTTAGAGGACTTTTTCCATTCTAGATACTGCAGGTCCATTGCCACACAAACCAACTACTCAAACAAAACAAAACAACCCCACCCTTTTCTTTCATTCTTTGGTTTCTTTCTACTAAGACACACAGTCCCGAAACTTTCTTCTGACTTTCTACAGTAATATGGAATGCTTTGCACTCACCTTTCTTTCTCACACACAAAGACCAAATGCTTTACAAAGAGGAAGAAGCCAGAGTGGTGTTAATTTTTTGGTTTGACTCTTGGCAAAATGCCAACCACCTCCCAATGCAACAGAGTTTCAGTTAAAAGAAGTGGGGGGAAAAAAAAATTAAAAGTGAAACTGCTATATATACATATATTTACAGAAATTTACAACATATATATGTATAAATATAAAAGACAAACCAAAAATAACTTATTGAAACCCCCCTCCCAACGACACATGGGTTCCA
>JAWWEU010000001.1:70935823-70950770 GCA_035583155.1 Acropternis orthonyx
CGGGAAAACTGCAGAGAGCCGCTCCAATGCAGCTGGGCACCTCGGGAGGCTGTAGACCTTGGCTCTGAACACAGCACCGACCAAACCACGTGTGTGTGTAAAACCGATCCAAAACCAAAAGTAAAAAACGTTCCCTTCCTTCCTCCCTCCCCTGGAAGTTCTCCCCTCCGCACCCCCTCCCCTCCGCTCCAGGTTTCCCTCCCAGTCTGGGTGGGTGAGGGAAAGAGAAAATTCTCCAACCTCAAACCCATAACACCAAGTTAGAGCTAAATTAATTTTAACTGTGATTTTAATACTTTTCAATATGTCTTCCATTCACCCTGGGGATAAACAAGAGTTTCCTGAATTTTCATGAGCAGTGGCATATGCTTGAAATGGCAGGAGAAAGCTTGCTTTCCTGTGCTGCTGCAGTGTGGAGGGAAAATCTGTTTTCTTCATACATAGCTGGGACATGAATCATTCAGTACTATAATGGGTGTCTGAGGCCAGAACAAGAGAGAAAGACTCTGAGATGAAGTTACCAAAATGGTGAATGGAGGAAATGTCTTTTCAAGAAGTGGGACCCAGGGAGAAAAACTGCACAGGCAGAAGCAATAAGCTGAAGTGAAATGAGGACTCAAAGAGAGACTACACCTCTCCAAGCATGTTGGTCCAGTGAAGCCAGGATAAGCTGAAAAATGGGGATGGAAAGGCATTTTGGGTGAGACATCTGAATTCAGGAGACATCATGAAAGAAAAATGGGAAGTGGGTGGACAGTTCCCACATGGAAGGTGGGTATAGTTCTCATGAAAGAAAATGGAGACTGTCTGCCACAGGAAGTTCAGTAGATGTGAAGAGGGACCAGAGTGGGAAGTCTGAGCTGGTTTCAGTGAGACAGTACAGAGGGGATAACACAGTAGGGACCATCCAAATTTGTGGAAGTCTAAGAGGATCCCAAGTATCCAAACGAATGCAGTAAATTCTCAGTATCTGGTAGACCATAACTGAAATTCCTTCATATGTAGAAATTTCAACCTTATTCCAAGCCTCAGTCCAATAATATGTTGAACTACGGAAAACTCCTGATTTTAAGGAGAAATTATATCCCAGACTGCAGCTACCTCAGAAAAGTACTCACTGGAAATATATGCTTATCCTAGGAAATGTGTATCTTTGAGTGGAATAAAGTGGATAAAAGAGGTTAAAAAAATAAGTGAAAGTGAATGCAGCATAAAGTTTCAGCAAGACGGAAGTTAAACGTTTTCTGTAGGCTACAAAGTAAATAAAATCTCTGGCAGAACCAGAAGCGGGACTCAGTACTTTGCTCATAGGATATTCTCTTGCAACATTAGATTTCTGTTAATTGCTTGAAACATATATTAGGACAGTTATGATGTCTATAGATAAGAAAAAGTAATCTCTTTAGTTGAAAACATTTATATAGATGAATAGAAACTCTGAGATAAAAATTCTTCACTAAAAAAATTAAACATAAATATTGTGATTTTTTGGTATCTATGTAAAGAGAAACTCCCTAGAGATTCTTTTGCCACATCATTTTTGAGAAGAATTTGATGTGATAAAAGTTTTACCATATACCCATGTGTTGGCAAAACTGCTGTCATTTTCTGTGAATGATGACACAGATGGCAGAATGCTCCTTTCTGCCAGCTGAAGATCCATCATAGGATGTTTCCATGACTATTATTTGTTCACTTAAAAGTCTTTCCTCTTGCTTAGTGGTTTTCATTTACTGAATATATTCTGTTTAAATTGAAGTGGCCTAAGGAGAGACTTGTCTTACCACCTGCAAGGTTCACTATCATTCCTGGATATAGATGATCCAAATGCAGAACTTCATATCCAAATCTTTCCAATATTAGGGAGAATTGTGGCTTTGATCCTGGGTCAAATGCAAAACTATAACGGGTCTTTTATGGCTCCAATTTAGACACAACCAAATTCTGTTCTCATCAGATCGTGCTTCAAGAAGGAAGAAACTGTATGTGAGTTTGCCACTGCTGTGTATGAAGACAGTTCTGCAACCCAACCTTAATTTTGCCTCAAACTTTAAACCATATACACCAAAGTAATGCAGGTTTGAGTCTCACTTCCTTAGTCTGCCTGAATATACTGCTTATAAAACTGTGATTTTGAATACTTTTTTCAACACATCAGATTTCATCTAATTTCTAATACTTGCAAAAAAACCACCCCAAACCAATATGTTGGAATGCTATATGTGATGCACATATGTTAAAGATCCTTCTCACTCACTTGTAAGGTACCCAATTTGAAAAGTAAGTAAATGAATAAAAACAAAAACAAAATAAAAAATCTACCTTAAAAAAAAAAAAAAAAGAAAAAGAAAAAGAAAAAGGGGTAGGCTAAGCATTTAGGTTTTCCCCCACTTTGTTGGGAAAGCTCCAGAAACCAGAAGCAAATGAGGAAGAAGCAGCAGCAGAGACCACCAGCAAACAGCAGCTGCAATGCAAAACCACTCACAAGAGGGGAAAGGTTTGTGTAAACATGCAGGCAACCAGCAAACACTTCATCATAGTAAAGATTTAATCCAAAAGCAGCGAATAACTAAAGAGAAGATCTAACATTGTGACAGAAATGACCACGATGTTTTAACTCTCTTGAAATTTAGAAGAGGGGGGAAAAAAATTAATGTCTTTCAATTGTACAGAGATACTGTACTGATAAACATACTAGTGTTATTCTCCACTGAAAATAATGACCAAGAATTATCTTATGATCAAGATTTCTCTGAAAAACAGTGCTTTGAGAGGTGTTAAAGTAGCCTGTGGTTGCTTCTGATTTAAAAATTGTTCTTGGATATGATTTTTATTTTTGGAGGGTGATGTATCTCCTAATTACAATTCTCAGACCTACTCTCCTTTACTCTCCTCTTAAAATTCAGAAGCAATTGGTTTCTCTGGGAGTTTACACCAGAGCACTCGACAATCACTCTGCATTTTTTTGAATTTGGCTTTGAGAGTTGCTATATTTATTTCAGTTCTTTGACACCTTCCTATATTCAAGTGCTCTCTGAATGGCTAGTTCACATGTGCAACTCTTCAGTTTGTTCACAATAAAAATGTACCGTCCATCCGTGCCTTACTTGCCATCCTTTTCATACTTGTCTAAGGGGTCTGTCTCTTGTGGCTTGAGCCACACTGGTGTATCTACACTGCTAAGAAATAAGGGAGAGAACAAGTTCAAGTACTGGATTGTGATGTCTGATTGTAGCCTACATTTTAACACTTTTCTGGACCTCTCCATCTGCTCCAGAGGGGTCTGAATCAATACAGACAGGAGTCAGTGCTTGGCAGTGCAACTATAGCCATTTGCCTGGTGTGTCCCTTGTTGCTCAAGGATGGGCACCCAGCACTGCCCCTGCAGACTGACATGACTGATCAGCCTGCTCTACAGAGGTGCTGATTATGAGTAAGTTTACACTATCTCAAGACACTCCTTTCCTACTTATGTACATATTTTTTTCTTCTGCATGTCTTCTTTAAATCATCAGGGAAGTAATTAGAGTTCTAATACATAGAAAATGAGTGAGAGAGGATGACAAAGAGTTCTTTCTCTCTGCTGTTTTCCTTTATTCTTTTCATCTATTTTATCTAATTCCTGTTGTCCTCCAGGCATCTCTGATTTTAGAGGTGTAATTAATGATGAAAATCCTTCCAGTTCCTACATGCATGTGGTCATGCAAACACATTTTAGTGCTCTTCAAAGGAGGAACTCTGATACAAATAGGTATATACACATTAAAAAAAAAACAAAACAAAACAAAACAAAACAAAAACCCCACAGTTTTTCTACAGCATACTTTTAAAAACACTTCTAATATTTAACAGCAATTCAAATGCATATGAGTACCTACTATACAATAGTCCTGAGAATGTGACACAAAGTAGGCTGGATAAAATGGCAATCAGAAAAAGAAATTAGTTTTTCCAAGCAGAAGAAATGTTACAACCCAATGTAGCTCAAGGGCAGATTGCTCACCCACATTGCTTCCTTCAGGACTGTTTTGAGTTTTGGTTTTCTAAAAGGGAGTTTCCGTATGGTAATTCAGTGAAGAGTAAAGGAAAACTAGCCAAGAAGTTTATGAAATGACATGATTTGAATGAATAAAAATATATATACTCTTCTATTTGGAGGTAAGTTACATGAAGACTTAAATTTCTCAGATTAAAAAGATAAATTGAATGTAGTGTATTCTACATGTATGTTTAAAAACACAATCAGATTGAAAAAAAATTTTACTAAACTGAAGCATCTTTATAGAAGAAAGAATTAATTTGATAAAAGACTGGTAATGCTTATGTGTGTACTCACTACTGGAATGATACATTTTCAGTTGACTTTTGTTGTGTCCATTTTTCATGTTTACCTAATATGCACAATAAAATTTACGTGATTCTGGACCTGGATAAGATGTTACTTACCCAGATAAAGTGATACAAAAATTATTTCTTATCCATTCATCCATTAAAATAAGGCACACGGACCAGCTGAGACAGGTTGATGAGTGTTTAGCTGCAGGGAACTCTGATTTCCTGGGATGTGTCCACTGCAAGAAATGCCTCAAGTTATTTTTCAAACTATAGGATCAACAGTTTGATGGCTTGGCAGGGGGCTTTGGAATGGCAGGGACAGGTCCTAGAGGTCTCCCTGGCTTTAGGAGTCTTGTGACCCACTACATGGGGCAGTCACCGCTGTCTTTTGACCTAGAGACCCTGACATCTGTAGATGTGGTAACCTGTCACAGTAGGCTTTATGAGGCAGATTTATGCTTAAATAGTGTGCTTGTGGGTACTTTACATTTCCACTTCTATAATTGGCAGTATTCCTTTCTCATATTTGTTAAAAAAAAACCAAACCAAAACAAAAAAGCAAAGCATTAACCAACCATATTTCTTCACCAAGTTTTGTCTAGTAAATGTCCTGAATATAATATCTGAATATGCAGAGATTTAACAAAAATTTCAACCCCAACAACTGAAAAATTCTACTACTGCTTCTACAAGAACCAGCTGTAAGCTCTCTGCACTTCCGGTGATAATTATTTTGGAGAACGTGACATGCACAGGAGTATACATTTCCTGTTCCGCCAAGAAGGCAGTAACCAAAACTAGTGATATCATTATGATTCTCAGTTAAGCACATATATATATAAATATTTTTTTCCTCATTTAGATATTAATTGCACAGTTTTGTGTGTGATGCTATGAGTACAAACAATGAAGTATATAGGGCTTTTGTAACTCAGAGTGTTGAGATCTAGGATTTTAACAAATATATGATTGATTCACTCAGCTAATGCACTGGGAATTTATTCCCTCAAAATGCCAGATGAACTGTATGATGATTAGCTTAGTGAACTTATACATTTAGAATGGGAAAGAAAAGTAACCCCCAAAAATGTACATTTTGGACTAAATCAAGCCATCAATTGCTTACAGCCATCTAAAACTCTCTGGGGAAATTCCCATAATGTGGTCCTTATTGAATGATTTCTTGTTGTTAAAACAGTATTTATAACTTTTTTGTGATTAAGTATATTAGCCAAAAAATACAGGCCTAGATCTGTGACTGACATAAATTGCCATTTTCCCCATAAGATATAGGACAGTTACTCTGGACAGAACATCTTAGAGAAGCAGTGAACACAGCTGGCTACTGCACTTAGAAATCAAGGTGAAAACGCTTTGAGAATGAGATGAGAAATTCCTCTGGTCCTTGAATATGCACCAACAGGACATAGGATCTGCTGAGTCCAGAGGGAAAGAGAAACAGTAGAAGAAGCTCAGACCAGGACCACAGACGAGGATGACTCTGAAGCAGACCAGTAGATATTCTTTAAAGATGTCGAATTTCCCCTTGAAAAGTAGGAGAAAAGTGGTATTTACTGAAGCAGTTAAAAAAGTTGCAGACTTCTTTCTTTACATTTTCTGATATAAGAAACAGTTTGTACCCTAGCAATATCTAGCAGCTCTGCACTGCTGAAATCAGTCAGGTTTGTGGATTTGTTGTGATTTTTGGGGGGGGGTTGTTTTGGCTTTTTTGTTTGTTTTGTTTTGGGGGTTTGTTTTTGTTTTGGTATTTGTTTTTGCTTGTTTGTTTGGGATTTTTTATGATTCCCATAACATTATGATACTGAACTCATATGCTGAGAATTGCAATATGGAATACATTAAAAAAAAAGTCAGAACACTGAAAATATTTTTGTTACTGAAAGCTTCCGTAAGTATGAGATAGAGGAAGGGGATGAGGCGTGCACTTCTGTGACTTAAAATATGGGACTGGAACTGTGCAATCACTGTGCATTGCAAAACCTGTGGTAAGATTGCTTAACATTTTTCTTTATCTCACAAATGTGTATGTTGGAAGTAGGTAACAGTTTATCCCTGTCAGTTCTGCTAAATTCAGGGTCATGCCTTCTGAAGTCCTGAACAGCTGTAAAAGGATATTTGTGAAGCTTTAGATGATCATCAGTGCAAGCTTTTTCTTTTATATATTATTTTTCTAACCTCTGTCTGACTGAAATGCCAATTAAAATTCTTTATATAGCCATTTATTATTCTTCATCACTGTTGTTTGGCCAAGGCTCATTGGTTACTTTTAGGATTTATATAGTGTCACTGCTGGCAGTGTCTAAACTCTGAGTATTAGTAAGAGACAAGAAAATCTTAATGTAGCTTTGCACATTTCTTTTCATTTTTTTTTTCCTAGTCATGAGTGAAGCTCAGTTTTGAAAATGCATAAATGTCCACAAACCTTGATGCAAAGCAGTATTTAAGACAATTTTGTTTTGGTGCAAAATCATTTCCATTTGGATTCAAGGATGTTTGCACAGTGATACTTTCTGCTCTGGAACAAGTGGCAAGAGTTTTAATTTGGTTCTACACTATTTTCAGTTCTGTTTTAGAAACCACACACGCTAATTTGGGAGCCCTTTCTTTCCCTTCGCCTCCATCCCACACTGAGGTCAAAATTCTGAATGTACCATGATAGTGGAATATAATTCCATCCTATGGAATAGTCTATAGGAATAAAATCTGCAAGATCTTGTGTGGCACCTGAGTAGAAAGGGACTGCCTACTCTCTTACCTATTTCCTCACACTGACTTAAGCATTTAGCTGCAAATGTGTAGAATAGAAGCGACTGCTTCCATGCATTGATGTATTGTGAAGATGAGTTTAGGAACAGCAGCTCCATCTCCCTAGCAAAAATAAGCCCCTGAATGGATTTTACCATCTTCTGAATCTCTTATTTGGCAGGAAAAAAAGCTAGTGGCTAAACTGAAATTTGTTCCTTGACAAATAGATTTAGGTAAACACCGAATGAATATTAAGTGCTTTTAAAAGTCCTGCTTTAATCATTTGAGGCTATGACCCTTCAGATTAGCCAGTAGTGTTAAGGTGAACACTCAACATCTGGAGGATCCAGTTCTCTATTTTCACACAAGAGTCCAAAATTGTGACTGCAGAAGTGTTTCATAATGGATAGCAATTACAATACAGCAACAACAACAACAACAACAAAGAAAATAATTAAAGAAGACAAGACTTTGTGTAGGTTTTTTATCGTTCAAATAATTGCTGTTTTGCAACCAGTTGTTATTTGCTAAAGTGATCACATACATCACAAACTGGTTTTGCTTGTTCTAATAAAAATAAAACCATATCTTTCTTGAGGTCCCTGGAAAAGAGAGCAGAACATTGAGTATTCAGTATCTGCAGTGCTAAGCTTTTCAGTTTATTTTTCTTCTCCTATGTGGCAGTCTTATAAAATGATTGTGTCATGAGCATAAAACAAAATAGAGTTCAATATGTAACTTTTTTTGAAGAAAAGGTTTGTAAATGATAATGACTCATCTGTTATTCTCTACTAATTTCACAAAGACTTATTAAAATCTACCTGTACCTGAGGTTTTAAAGTTTCAATGACTCTAGTTATTCATAACTTGATGGGTCAGTTGTTTGATTAATTCCAGCCTTCCAATATCTTTTGTTCTCATTTTTCCTTCTGGCAGGGTAATAATTAGTTACATTATAGATGAGGATGACTGGTTATGTCAACATATTTCAGGTTGTAATGAGGAAAATATTTATAGGGGGATAATAAAGATAATGTGACTTCTGCTATACTTTGTGAGCATGTCTCTTGATTTATGCTGTTTTTAAAACTGCAGTGATAACATTCTTGGAAGCAAACATACTGAGGTCTTGTTATGCTCAGTGTCACTCTGAAGACATATTCCAGTTGGCCAGAGCCTGTGGCTGCAGCTGTATCTACTTCATTACACCACTTCTAGCACCTGCACCTTTAGGAAATAACTAAGATTTTCAGCTGACATCTTCTAGGCATTTATTTATGCTGCAACTAAAAATGATTTCAGGTGTATGCTAGAGGGGAGTGTTCTTTCGTTAAAGGCAGCAACTGATGAGAAGAAAATGTGCCCTAATAAAGAAAAGCAATCATTTGTATCACCCTACACAGGAGAAAAATTGAGGTTAAACTAATCTTAATCTAGCAAGCAGACAAAGATAATGAATTTCTGATATTTATATGACCATTTTAGTTTATTCTTACCTTTCTATTTTTGGGGATTGTTAGAAGTCTACAACATTGTAAGCTATTACATATTACACTGCTGTTTGTATATAAACACAAGATAATAAATTAGAGATATTGGCGCTGTCATACTTTAATTAAAAGCCTGCTTTCTTTCATTGTCTGAATTCTTCTTTAAAGAAACATACTTTCCTGACTTTACTCCTAACTCCTTACATAAGTATAGTCTCAGCTTTAAGAACATGAGTAATTCTACTGCTATCTATATAATGCTTAATATCAACCAAAGTGTAAGAGGTATTTGGAAGGGAGGTGCCTGCAGATGTTAGAATGCTCTACTGACTTTGTAGATATGGTGAAATGAGATTCCACATGGAATTAACATTTATTGTATTAAATATTTCACAAATATTGAAGTAACTTTAGCAAGCATTCTAATTCACTTTATTTCTCCCTTCTCCATACTTTAATGCAATATGTGGCCGTAAAAATAACACATTAACAGAATTGTGCTACTCTGGACTACTGCTACAGCACAGAGTAAAATTACCCTGTATGAATCTGTTCTTCTCAAGGATCCCCTTGGCTATCGGTGTTTCATAATTAGTCTACTGTTACCTGGAAAACTATTACAAAGTTATTCTAATGAAGAGCAGAGTGTAACCTCTGGCCATTAGAAGAGACAATTTAGTCACACTCCTCAGCTGTGGAGTGTTCATGTCCATATTTGGACAAGTTTAATACTTCTGTCTTAGATTCAAAACCTGTTTCCCACAAAACTTCTTTGGCTGCATTTTATATCAAAAACAATCAATGTCATAAATATGACAGACCCTTTGTATGTTGACTTAGGAAAAGATGTAAGGAAAAGTTTAAGATCCAAAAAAATTATACTTAGAGGTAAAATGATGAATGACACTAGCAGGACTCTCTACCTAAGATACAGCAGCTTGAAATTTATCTTGTTTACAAGTTATTAGTGGTAAGATTGAACAAGAAAAGTCTTTTGTTCTCAGTGCTGAAGAATGAGGAGAGCAGCTTGACCAAACTATTGAACCCACCCCAGGAACATGGAAGATCCCTGATGGAGGTTGGGAGCAGCAAGGTTGTTCAGGCCCTCTCACAGACGTGACAATCAGAAGTCTTGAGCAGAACAAACCAAAGAGTTGGTGACACCTTTTTCAGCACAAAGAACATTTTGCTAAGTAAGCCTGAAAACACATAACCTAAAAATTGTTTATGACTGCCATCAATCATTTTCTACTGTGAAAGGCCAGTCCCACTTTTGCACAGTGAGGACTTGTAGCATATTTCCCTAAGGTGTGTGAAGATCCTTCCCTTGAGTGGGGACACCCCTCAAATTTACTCCTCAAGTCTGATTGAAAGAGATTTTCCTACAGTCATTAGTATGGGTGGGTAACATCAAGCTCTACTTAATAACTGTTTTGCTAGATTTAATATAATTGCTTTGACATGATTGTTTTAATATAATGGCTTCAATATAATTGCTTCAATATTGCTTCAAAAGTAGTGCACTATACTTGAAGTTATAGCTATCCATACTGTGAAGTAAATAATTCTGATTAAGATTTTTTTATAGTCAATGTAATTATTTTAATCAATTTAAATAAATAATTCATTTTATTTATATAAATATATTTGTTTTCCCATCCTTGATCCTGTGGGAAAAAGTTGTAGAAAGGTTCAATTGCACCTGTATAGTCCTCTAGTCATAAAACATTAACAAACTCTAGGGCTAGGACTGGATCCAATCACACCCAGGCTTATCTCTGAGAAGGAGTTTAGAAAGTGAGGGGGTCATTTCTGCACCTTGTGACTCAGCAGGAGGGCTTCTCTGTGTGAAGCTCCCACTCTGCTGGTGACAAGGAGAGCCTATACTATTCTTAAAAATGTATTAATTGAAAATAGCATATGATACCTTGCTTTGTTAAAATATGTTCACTGAACTGCTTAAAAATGTTTTTTGTTAGAAGCCTTGAGGAAAATTATGGAAAATATGCATAGTGGTAATTGCAAACATTAAATGCCAAGCCATGTTTCCACTGAAGTTGGAATTTTTGAATTTCTGAATTAACAATTTGTTTCAATTACTCAAGCAAAAAAACCCCAAATGCATAAATAGATCCCCTGTTGGCAATAGCCCTTCTTGAAACAGAAGATTCTATTAGATGACCTTCAGGGATTGTTTCCAATTAACATTTCTAGGATTCCATGAGGAATACATCTTTATAAGTAGCTGTCTAAAATATGTCAAAATATGAGATAATTATAGATTAAAACTGAAAACAAATATAATAAAGATGTAGAAATTATGCTTCAAAAGCTTGAAGTCTATTGCAGAATCCCCATATATGCTAATAGTTTATGTACTAGTCATATAGACATTCTAAAAAAAAATTATTCCTTAAAAATAGTTATATATTATGGTATCCTTGTGATACTATAGATTTTCTGTGTATCCAGGATGAAAAAATAGCTGTGGTATCTCTGACATTGCATTATAAACCCATAGGTAATCTTTTATTATTGTTGTTGTGCAGTGGTTTTTGACAGTATGTTTCTTGAAAGGCATGTGGGTGTGTGTTATTTGTCTCTGCTACAGAAACTGAGATGTATGGAAATGGAAGTACTATATAGCATTCAGCCAGAACACATGGGCTGTATTAATGACTAGCTTCTGCGAGTTTCAGAAGAAAGAGGGTTGGAAGCAATTTTCTGGAAAACACAAAAACAAGGAGGAATGAGATGCCTGTAGTTCATATACTCCTTTATTTGTGGTTGAAGTAGCTAAAAATGCAATTACTTTACTAAGTACAGTTATAAGAAGAAAGCGGTATGAAGATCTGTATTACTGTATGTCATGTGAATTGTAAAAATGACACAGCAGTTGGTGTAGGACTCTAGAAGCTTAAAGGACTGATTTTGCAAGGACAGACTATGGATGCAGGTAAGTAACGGACTGAATATTTACTGGAGCTTGGAGAATCCTTTGAATTTTCAAATGCTCTTATATTGAAGGTTTAAATTCTGTGTTAACACCCAGTCTTCTACATAGTTTCTTTTTAATTACAAAAACGTTAAAGTCCCTTTGACTAATGACCCTACTATCAGTTCTATTTTAACATTTTCATTTAGTTTAATTAATTTAAAAGTGAAAGCTTATTTTGTTTCAGAAGTCAGCTTATTTCCTTTTCCTTTATTATCCTTAAAATAGTAATATCATATGGCATGAAACCTCCTAAAGCCAATATCTAAAGCTAAGTAAAGGATTTAATCCTAATATCTAGCCTAAACCTATCCCCTTTCCATTTAAAGACATTCCCTTTGTTTTATTACAGCATGCCATCCTAAAAAGTCCCTTTCCAGCTTTTCTTTCGACTCCCTTTAAGTACTAGAAAGCTGCAATAAGGTCTCATCAGAGCTTTTTGTTCTCCAGACTGAACAAACCCAATTCCCTCAGTGTGTGCTCATATAAAGAGGTGCTCCAGTCCTCTTGTCATCTTTGTGGGCCTGCTCTGAACCTGACCGAGCACGTCCGTGTCTTTCTTATGCTGGGGGTTCCAGAGCTGGTTGGAGTACTTCAAATGGGATCTCACAAGAGCAGAGTAGATGGGAAAAATCACCTCCCTGTAAAAAATCCACTAGGGGAAATTATGTGGCTTGGCAAAGTTACTGCATCTGTGTATAGAGTCTCCTCCAATGCAGCTAGAATCACCAGTTTGACTAAAGGGAGATAAATTCACAGAGAAACATTGAAACTAGTGTGTTATGCCTTAAGGTGGTGTATTGCCTTCTTGAATCACTAACCAGATCCTGCGGCACTCAATGAATGCACAGAGAGATTGAAGAAAATATATTTATTACAGTGTTTAATTTTTGTCTCAGAAACTCTTTGGAGTCTAAATTCAAAAAATCAATTAATTTCATACTGCTTAGGGGAGACCAGATCCTACTTCCTCTTGCTGTTGATGGAGGTATGTAAACTGGATACCCAGAAGTCAGTAAATTGAGAGGTTTGAGACTACCCTGAGTAGACTAAGAAGAGGAAACTCAGAAGCCCTGTATGTCACCAGGAAATCATACAAACTCATGAATTTGTTGGAGACAGGCTAAGTATGATCTCAATGTGGGACTTCAAATTCAAGGCCTGAAACCCAGAGAGGAACTGGGTTCCTATCAGCCACCTCTGGCCCTGCTTCATGTCAGATTCAAGCTATGAATTTAAAATTTCTGCCACTTTCAGTCAGGTAAGATAATTCTTGCATTCTCTAAAAATCTTTCTGTCCTATTCTAGCAGGTATACACATGTCTGATGGACTCATCTGATGGTTGTTGGCTCAGTTTGCTAAGAAATAGGCATGCATACTCAACTTTCAGCAACCCACATGGGTCCTCTTGCAAGCCACTGTGAAGAAAGCTTATCAGTCTATTCTACTCAAGGTGTTTATCTTTATAAAATATGTTACAGATTATTTTAATTGTTCAGAACTCTTTTGAGTGACTGTGGCAGAACAGGCCCACCCTGATAAGACCTAAAATCCAATCAGATAATGCATACTATGCAAGCCATCATGCAAGTTCAACTGCTGGTGTCAAGGTGCTGACTTGGTGTTAAATTATGTTAAAATCATCCTGGTTCCCCAGACTTCAAATGCACATCCTCCTTTTGCAACAGGATTTGATAGATAAGCTAGTCTGCAGGCTTATAGATATGTAACTACCTTATACAGTCCCCTTTCATACAGTCAGGTTCTTCTGACGCAACCCTTCTTTGGTGTATGCATGGAGCTTCGTCCCTTGGCTGGGGATGCCCTCCAAGGATACTCCTCGAGGCTGAGAGAAAGAGATCTCACCACAAGCATTGGTATGGGTGAGTTACATCAAATCTCTGCTTAATAATTATTTCCTTTTTCCAAGCTTTAATATATTTACTTGAGTAATTGTTTCAATATAATACACTATCCTATCTTATACTATATTACTTTATATTATACTCTACTAGTAGATTTTTATCTTTTTATATTATGTAGTAAATAATTCTGATTAAGATATTTTATCTGATCATTTATACTTTTATATGAATATTCTCATTTTGCCAATCATTAAAACCTGCAGGACAAAAAGTGCTTCAATCACAAGTCTGTAATTCCTTAAATTTAAACTGTTGACATAACCCGAGGCTAAGATTTTATGCAGTTGCACCTAGACTCCTCTCTGAGAACAGGTTTAGAAAGCAAGGGATTCCTTTCTGCACCTTGTGCTTCAACGGCAGGGCTTCTTTAATAAATTTTGCCTAAATCTTCTACTCCCACATGCAACAGAGACTTTTTAGGAAGAATAGCAATGCCTGAGAATCTGTGGCAGAGATAAAATTGTGTATGTGAAGAAACTTGATCCTTTAATTTTTAGAGAGACAGAGGGGTCATACAACAGGTGAAGATTTGCTGTGGCAAGTTCAGAGATCTTCAGAGTATATACCTCAGGCTATTCAGAGCTGGAATTAGAAAACCAGAGCTCCTTCCCTAATGGAGGAACCCCTCCCAACTTGTTGAAGAGTTTGACAGTGCTACCCACAGCTGAGTGTCTCTCTGCTGATTTTGCTAAGCACTGTAGAAGCCTTTGCTTATTGAAAGTATTCAATATACTCTGTTCAGCTGTCTAATAAAACGAAAGCACTGGAGTGCTAAAAAAACTCTGGTATAAACTACATCCCATTACTCTCTTTCATACATTCAGAATAAACATCAAGACAGCATTCATTTTTCATGCCTTATTTTAACATTTAATTCTATAAAAACAAAAAATCCAAACAAACTGACATAATGCTTTTGCAGGTACAAAGATCTGCTATAATGATTGATTAAATGTGAGACTTTCAGAAAAAAAAACCCAAAACACATTAGATGAACCCCAACCCAAAACATTCTGTGGAAACAGTATTCTCACTTGACAAGCTTACTTTCCTGTGATTTTTTTAACACTGATGGGAAAAGTGCTGTTTCTCATTCACAACTGTACCCTGATTTCCAACTTTTTGAAAGATTCCAACATTGTTCATGTTGTTTCTGATATAGAATCCAACACCTACAATCATCATCATCATCATCATCATCATGGCTAGGCTTCGCAAATGAAGATTTGGGAAGGGCTCTACCCACGCTTGCTGCAAGAGTGCTGATGGCTTAAAAGGCCAATGCGAGATAGGCAAGTCCGGTTGCAAATGGCACAGTGCAAAGTCTCCACAGGCAGGATTGACGAGGCACAGTTCTCTTTGCGTTGTCTTTTTTCTTCAACACTGATCCTGCATGTGCTCTCAAAGGAAGCAGCAGCATTATGAATGGTGTGTC
>JAWWEU010000001.1:70966490-70976917 GCA_035583155.1 Acropternis orthonyx
AAAGAAAGAAAGAAAGAAAGAAAGAAAGAAAGAAAGAAAGAAAGAAAGAAAGAAAGAAAGAAAGAAAGAAAGAAAACCATATGTTCAATTTTTGACAGATTCAGTTTCTCAGTTTTCATTATTTAACTATTGCTGAGGTCCCACACTCTTCCTGCCAGTTTTGTGAAGCCCAATCTGACAGCTCATCTACAAGAGTTTAGGGTTGAGTTCCAACCCCAAGTTAACTTATTGCTTAGTCTCCTTTCTGAGACTGTAAACAAGGGTAGCACTGGATACCAAATCTGACTGTGGTTTTGGTAAACTAGATATAGATTGAGATCAGGGCTTCTTTTAATGCTGGATGAGACACAGTTAGAAGATAGTAACACATTTTAGTCACTGCTGTCATAGACCAGAAACATAACTGGTAATATTCCAAATCTTGTTACAAAGCTTTTGATTATGTTATTTTACTTTTTTTTTAAATTGTACTTCACAATTACTGTTGTGGTATATTACATCTCATAACTTAAATTACTGAAAAATAGAGGAATGTTAACCCAGTTCAGAGACTAGAGAGCGCAGACAGGTTGAAGGCTACTTTTACATGCAGGTATTTAAATTTAATAGGTTATGAATATGTGGCATCTCCTTTGAACCAGCTACATTTTCTGTTGTAGTTTTGCTTCGGTATTTTTTATGGTAATTCTAGAGAAAAGCTTTAAAATTATGTAATGAAAGTGCTAACAAAGTTTATGTCTGGAAGAATATCAATTCCAAGTTTCTGGTTATAATTTTAAAATATGTATCACTGAAATCAAATATGTTCATCATAGCTGCCAATATTTTTCTGCCTAGAACTCCAATGACAGTCTACTACTTGAACGACACAAGAAACTAGTAACATCATGTTTTAATATGTTTTGCATTAGGAAATTAACCTAATTTTGTCTAGTATTTCCTTTTCAGTTGACAGTATATATTGGCATACACATCGTAAGTGAAACAAGGAATTCTAGGGAAAAATATGAAATTAATCTTTTGAGCTTGACCTGTGAGGGCTTACAAGTAGTGCTACTTGGAAAGCATTCTCCTAATGGCTTTATTTCTGTCACAATTTATGATTTTTAGAACATAGAGTTTTGTGCAGCAGTGGAGACTACTTCCTATTCAGAAGTGCATTATTCCACTTCTGGTAATGATGAAATAATGTATTCTATCTTATGCTTTTCCAGGTGCAAAGGCTGTTAAAATTCTCATACCTGGTGATGTCAGAGGATACATATGATTATACAGAATGCTTTTTCTAGCAATCACAAAAGGAACTGTTTGGTACGTTGAATACTGTAGAATCATAGAATAGTTTGGGTTGGAAGGGACCTTAAAGATCATGTAGTTACAACCTCCCTTCCCATGGGCAGGGATATCACTCAATAGATCAGGCCGTTCAGGTGCCCAACCAGCCTGGCTTTGAACAGCTCCAGGGATGAGGAATCAACTTCTCTGAGTAAACTGTTCCAGTACTACATCACCCTCTCAGTAAAATGTTCCTCCTAACATCCAATATAAAACTGCCCTCTTTCAGTTTAAAACCATTTTCCCTGGTTCTGTTACTTTCTGCCTGTATAAAAAGTCCCTTTCCCTTTTTCTTATAAGACCCCTTAAGGTGTCAGAAGGCCACAATGAGGCATCCTCGAAGTCTTTCTTCTCCAAACTGAAATACCTCATCTTTCTCAGCCTGTCTTCATAGCAGAAGTGTGCTAGTCCTTTTGCGGCCCTCCTCTGACCCACTCTAGCATGTCCGTACCTTTCTTGCACTGAGGATGTCAGAGCTGGGTGGGGTCTCATGAGGGTAGAGTAGAGGGTGAGAATCAGCTCCCTTGACCTGCTGACCATGCCTCATTTGATGCAGCCCAGATATCTTTGGTTGCCTGGGCTGCAAACGCACACTGTTGGCTCATGTCCAGCTTTTCATCCATTAGAACTCCCAAGCCCTTCTCCACAAGTCTATTCTCAGTGACTTCTCACAGTCTGTGCTCATGTCTGAGATTGCCCTGACCCAGGGGCAGCACCTTGAACAGGGCCTTGTTAAACTTCATGCAATTCTCATGGTCTCACATCTTATGTCATACATTACCTTATCATTACTTTTTTCTTAATTTAATTAGATTGAGAAACAGTAAATCTATCATTTGTATGTTTAAAGAATTCTTTTATCATAATACATTATACTTATTTTCAAGAATAAGTTATTTTAAGAAAGTAAGAAGAAATGTAGTGGTTCAAGTAATATTTTTTATTCTGAGACATGTTGTACCCAGCATCAGACCTAAAGAGAGAAAAGACTAAATAACACAACCTTTGAAGTGTACCTTCTCAGCTTCCAGAAATCCGCAGGCCAGAAATTTGCTGAACTGGAGCCTGGGGTTGTTCATTGTAGCCCTCAGTGAACATATACTCTGTACTTCCATAATTAGGTTATGGAGCAGCTTTTGCTTCTGGCTTCTACAGCAACCTGTAGCAATGGGTTCCCAACCTTTGTGTAAATACATTCTGCAAAAGTATGCAAGATAAAGGATAAGTGGTTAAGTTCTGTTTAAGGTAAGACTCTATCTTTTGAATGTATTAAGATAATATTTGCATCCTGTTAACATGAGAAATGTACAGAAGCACTACTCAAATCATACAAAGAATATAAATTGAGAGTTTTATAGATATTGGTTGTCTCAAAAAATAACCACCTACTACTCTTCTGAATGTATGTCATAATGATTCTCCTAACTTGTGCCCTGATTACTTTCCTATTCTGTGGGTTTTCACAAATTTTAATTGATTTCAGAGAAGTCCTTCTCCTGTACTCTGAGATTGCACCAAATGATGATTATAAACTCTTTAAGATAGGGCCATTTGTTTCTTAGTCAAATAGAGTACATAGAGTAAATCAGTTGCAGAGTGAACCAGCTCAACTATGTAGTACATTGGATGTAAACAGTTGTTTTAGATTTTCTTATCAGAAAGATTTATAATTGCTTATAAATATCCTATTTTGTTAAGTGTATTATTTTAAGGTTGTTCTTAGCAATAATTATTTTTTCCATAACATAATTCAATATGTATTCATCCAGACTCAACTAATATTCTTCTATTTTATTAAAAGAAAACCGCTAATGGATGTCTTCTTTTTGTCTGTCATGTGTGAAGATTGTTTCCGTCAATTGCATTTAGGTGTTTTGAAATTTGAGATAAAAATGCCGAAACCACACCTTTTATGGTAGCTTATTACTTAAACATAATTTGCTGTTAGAAAAAACTTTAATCTTGCTGGGCACATAAGGAAATAAATTTGGCAAAATATGATTCGCATGTAAATCATATTGAAACATTACATAAATTGTGTATAGATACATACATAGACATAAATGTAGTTGGAAAGCTGAACCGAGTATCTCTGGTAACAAACCTTCTCAAGGTTTAGAACTATAAGATGCATCCTCTTTCAGCTTGATTTTTTTTCAGGTACTCTGACAGAGGGAACACTTTTTTGCTTCTTGAAATCCAAATTGGTTACTGCACTTTAAAAGGTTTAGAGGTTGCATTAAGTTACATAAACTGAAAAAATGATGATTTATTTGTTGATGCTTGCTTGAAATTTAAATAATACATGTCTTCAGCTGTTGAGTTTTCAGCTTAATGTAATCATAGTGAAAATCATAAGCATTAATTGTAGTAAAGAATTAGGAATTAAATTAATTCAGTGACCACTCATCCTAGAGGCCATCCTGTAACAATCTATGTATGTAGCAAATGCCACATACAATCTAGCAGTGTCTCCATAAATATCATGATTGACTACAAAAATCCAGTGGAACTATTTCGTGTTATCTTGCTTCAAAATTGCGTTGAATAGGTTTCTTTTTAGGGCTTGCTCCAACTTTTTCTAGAATTTCTTTATTAGGCTTTTTGTGATAATATGTATATCAAGTTGAACTGAAATAACTTTATGAGTTAAAAGCTTATAAATAACAAAGTTCATCCTGTGTGGTAGGCAGAGTAAGAATAATTTAAGTGCATTTAAGTAAATCATTTTGAAGAAGAATAAGTTTAGGAGAGATGGAAAAATGTTAATCTTCAAAAAAAAATGCATCAGTTATGAATATCCTAGGATATCTGCACTATTGATATGCCAGTTACTGGTGTATAAATTAGAGGCAAACTTCTGTGTGTTCCAGACAAAAATTGGAAAAATGCTTCTTCTTCCAAGAAGCAGAAAAAATTAGATTAACATCTTGCAATGTAAAAAACATAGAGATCATGATCAGATAGCTTACTTCCCTTGCCAAATCAAGGTCCAATGTTTCTCTGAAAAAAAATGAAATGCCTGTTTGCTTTCTATTCTTTGAAAATTTTGGATGCAATAGCTTCTTGACAGGAAAACAATAAAACTCACAACATCAAATTGAACTAGGCTACTTATGGAGATTAAAAACTTTTTATTATGTTTTTTTTTTCTTTTGTAATATGTCCTTTCTAATCAGTAAGAACCACATCCACATTCTAGACCATATCTAGGCAATCATTCTTGGTGAATAAATGAAAAGCAATAAATGAAATGAAATGAGATTTTTTTGTAGATTTCTTTTTTTAAACAGTGTTCTCTTAAAGAAGATGCAAGGTAACATTACAGCAAGTTATGTGACGGAATTATTTATAATGTTTCTGGATTCTCTTTCATCAAATAGTAGATCATTCTTCAGCTTTTCTGTCCCTGAGGTCGCTGCTTAAATCTCTTTCTTTCAGAACAAATCTACCTCCAGGAAACCTGGAAGAACTTCACATCTTAAAGATCACTGTTCCTCAGTCCGATTTGGCTCAAAATTCACCACTCTTTCTTTAAGGAAAAACAGGTGATGATAGAAGTGTTACCCCACAGGCCTTTCTTCCATAGAGAAACAGTAAATGAACTTTTGACATTTGACCTGCACATGAGCATAGGAAAGTACTGTCTACTTATTTCATTTACTCAGCTTACAATTTAGGTGCCTTAATATGGAAGCATAGAGAGGAATGATGCAATACTCTGTTCAGGATATTTGTGTGTTAGAAGCCTGAAACATGGAAATCACATTATGGAAAGCTGGTGGGACTTCAGTTAAACATTTCAACTTAGAGGTACAGTCCTGTACCATGCTACTGTAACCTGAAATTCCAAATCATCTTTAGGTACTACCATGAAATCCTCAGAAATGTTAACTAAAGTTTGCAAATGCTTGTCTACCTTACTAGTATTGACTTTATCACAACTCAGAAATCATCTCTGATGAGTGGTACTGTAATGTATGCTATGTGAAAAGACAGAACAGTTGGGATAATGCATCTGCATAACTGTACACAGAACAGAATATCACAGAATATGCCAAGCTGGAAGGGACCCATCAGGGTCATCAAGTCCAGCTCCTGGCCCTGCACAGGACCATCCCCAAAAGTCACACCATGTGCCTGAGGGTACTGCCCAAATATTTCTTGAACACTGTGAGTCTTGTTGCTGTGACCATTTCCTTGGGAAGCCTGCTCCAGCACCCAAACACCCTCTGAGTGAAGAACCTTTTTCTGAAATTCAACAGAAACCTCTCCTGACACAACATCAGGCCATTCCCTTGGTCCTGTCACTGATCACCACAGAGAAGAGATCAGTGCCTGCCCCTCCTCTTCTCATGAGGTGGTTGTAGACTGAAGTGAGGTCCCCCCTCAGTCTCCTCCTCTCCAAGCTGAACAGACCAAATGCCCTCAGCTGCTCCTCATGTGGCTTCCTCTCAAGGCCCTTCACCATCTTTGTTGCCTTCCTTTGGGCACTCTCTAAGAGCTTAACGCCTTTCTCATATTACAGTGCCCAAAACTGCACACAATATCCAAGGTGAGGCTGCCCCAGTGCAGAGCAGAGCGGGACAATCCCCTCCCTTGACTGGCTGGCGATGCTGTGCCTGATGCCCCCCCCAGACACGGTTGGCCCTCCTAGCTGTCAGGGCACTGCTGTCTCAGATTCAACTTGCCATCGATCAGGACCCCCAGGTCCCTTTCCGTAGCACTTCTTTCCATCATCTCATTCCCCAGTCTGTACAAACATCCAGGGTCCAATGTACTCACAGTACAAAAAGTTCTTTGCTGTCAGTGCTTTGGTGCTCTGACAGGATGAAAATGCTGTATAAAATTTTTGGATTTGATTAGTTTTTTATTGTTTCTTTTTTTCCCTTTTATTTTCTTTTTAATGGTACAGAATGCCTCATTATGTTAAAGTGACATGCTTAGTGGATGAGAGAAAAGCTGTGGATGTTGTCTACCTGGACTTTAGTAAACAAAGTTGTAGCAAAGGGGGTAACACTGCATTTATTAAACTCTTATAATTGGAACATGGCCTCCTATGACCACCTAACTTCTAAACCTGAAAGTATAACATGCCAAAGTAACTGCATATCTGATGAATACATCTTTCTGAGAGGCAGTAGATATTTGGTGATCTGTATTCAAGAGGTTATTTTTTTATTTTCCTGCACATTGGAAAATTAAGCTTAAATCATATTACTAATTTCTTTGCATATTACTACATTATGGAAAGATTTAAAATCATGTTACTGTGTACTCAACTCTTATCAAACTTGTGTAGTATAAAGTTATGGAATATAAAACATCTTCTGTTGTTCATAGGAAGCAGTCTGGAAGCTCTGTAAACACTGAAACCTAAGTTAAAACTAAAGTGATCCTACTTAGTACTGTATGGCACTTATCAATTACATATGCAAAGAGAAAATGTTTCTTACAGAACTTGCTTCTAAATGAGGTTCTGTTTCTGGTTGAAAACTAAATCTTTTTAAGCTTCAGTGTTGCAGAAATCAGAGAAAGTAAGCTGATATTTTCTTGTTTAAATCATTAGTGTTTTAAACTACTCTTACCTTTTGTCACCCCCACCAGCTTTCTTTATCAACCAGCTCTTCATGTGAGGAGTCAGTGTTTCAGAGTCTGATTGTGAGGTTCTATTTCCTACCTCCCTCATTGTGTTTATAGTGAATGCACAGTTTGTATATAGAGAGAGGACATCAGAAACTTAATGACTTACTGGAGTTTAGTCTATGAAGAACTGGTTGTAAACAAAAATGAGAAAAGACCAATTTCCTTTGCACAGGAATGCTGTATGTGGGGTTGATGTGTTGTTTTGGGGGTTTTAAATACTCTTCTTGGAGTTTATTGCTTCTTTCTAAACCATTCAAACAAACCATAAATACTATATCTATGAGATGTAATGGCTCCTGAGTAGTCATATACATTTTCAGTTTCAGATGTCATTATATTTAATGGAGAAAAATCCTTTGGTAATTAGTACTTTTTGCAATCGTGCCTACTTGACTTAGCACAGAAGACCAAAAATAATCTAAGTGTTCCAAAATGTAATACAAATCTAATACAAAATAATCTAAATATTCCAAAAGGTTACTCTGTGTCCTGAATGTTGCTTGAACCTGCCATTGACAACACTGAAAAGAAGGTGCATGGCCACATTTGGGACAGATCTGTAAGTGACTACATCTTACTTGCTTCCAGGCTGCTGCTGACAGGGTATAATGTTGCTGAAATAAACTACCACAGTTTGAATACAGTTTTAAAGAACTCACTGCAGAAAATTCACTGTCTTTTATTTAGATGTTTAAGGTTTGAATTCAAAGTGTTTTATTTTTATAATCAGTACATCAACTGATACCTTTGAACTTTTGTGATTCTGTGATTCTGTGATTCTGAAAGTTAATTATTAAGTGGTACTAATATTCAGCAAAATAGGAGCTTTCAAAAATACTGGAGTCTTGTGATGTATTGTGGATTCAGTTGTGTTTCCGTTTGTTTGTGGTGATCACTGCTGACGTATCAGAATTTTCAAAATTCATTTAACATGATTTATCTTTCCTCTGCAGCATAAAGTTGCATAAAATTCAGAACACAAGCAGGGTCAGAATTTTCCTGGTTCTGAGACCTTTCTCTTAATCTTTAAGATTATATTGTTGTTGTCCTAAGCCTTCAGCTACTGAGAAGGAAACAGCAGGAAGAATTCAGTCTTCATACAGCCTGAATCCCTCTGACAGCTAGTTCTCTCTTTTCATTGACTGTGAAGGGAGCCTTGGATGATCTTATTTTGAAAAACAAAAAGGCATTTGAGGTGCAAAAGAATAGGTTACACAAACCCCTGTGAAAGATATATTCCCTCTCTCTAATCTTACTATTCATCGTATATGAGACAAAATACACCTTCCTTCTGTACATGTACCTTCAACAGGTGACACATAAGGCATAGCTGGCCTATAAAAGAGATTCAGGTAGCCTCTGGTCTGCTTCAGATGTTTCATACACTGTGCTGGGGAAATGTCAGGAAAACTCTGAGTCAGATAAAAACAGATCTGGCAGCAAAAACAGCCTCATCTTCACCTCTGTCTTCCTTAAGCATTTTCCAAGTCAAGAGGTCACTTGCTGCCTAAGTACTCCATGTGCACAGCAGAACTCTCTGCATACTCAGAAAGCCAGTGACTTCCTGGCAAGAGGCAGTCCTCTGTATCATTTGATCAGGGCATGTCTACCAACACATTCAGCAAGCCTGGGAAATGCAGCAATTTTTAAAATATGTATTAAAAGAATGCAATTATTACATATAGAGAGGGTTATTTCCACATTTTTCCTCCATGACACTTTATTTCTATTGATTAAGTTTTTAGTAAGCTTTCCTAGTTTCTGCAGACTGCCTTTGGAAGAGATGCATGTTGATGTATGCATGTTGTAATAAATCACATTGAAAAGGTTGGGGGATTCCAGGGACTTGACATTGTATGGTTTCTACTACAGGCAGAACTAGATTTACTCTAGCCTGTTAAAGTTAAACACAGCTCACTAAAAGATAAAGAACCAAGAGAGGACACAGGTATCTCAATACATTTAGAAACAAACTTTTAATATAGATTGGATCAGATTTAGGAAAACTCAAAATATATAGTTCCCGTCTCCCCTTAGTCCTTGAGACTTCACAATTTCTGTAGAGCAGTGCCTGGTCCTTTCTGAGGAAAGAAATTACAGATAAATATAATAAAATACTTGTCTCAGATCATCAGCTGTAAAGACAAGCTATGGATCTTAATATTTCTAGTATACAGTTTTAACAGTGACTGGCTATATATTTCAAAGCACTTATTAAGAGCAAAAGTCCATTCGAGAAGCTCAGAGAACACTTCCCCCCTCCCCCCAATAGATGATATCTCTGTTTGGAATTAAAATTACAATACATGAGAACAGATAAATGCATGCACAAAGCAACAGCAAAAACTTTTCTAATGTTAAAGAAAAAAGTTTATGTTTTAAGGCAATGAACTTGAGAAGATTACATAAATTAGCTAAAAGGTATGCTTGGATTACCTGGAATAGTGATGCCTGAATTTCCCCAACACAGGCTTTTAGTCTGAAATATCTGCACTGCTGGCCAGGATGTAAAAAAAATGATCACAATAGAGGCAACAGAAATAAAATAAAATGTATTAATAGATGTGAAAACACATGTGCAAGAAATGGCTGATTAATTCAGGCATCTGAGAGAAATGTGAAAAACAAAAATCTTTGCATGTTCTGTAAAGGGGACATTGGCATTGTTGTACGTACATTTTAAACAGCAGCCCAAGTAAGTCAGTTATTTGCCTTGGAAATGTTATTGGCAGATAAGGGGTTTGGGTTTGGAGAGGTTTTGTTTGGTTGTAGGTTTTTTTGTTTTTTAAGTATTTTTTTTAATGTAAGCCCTCACAATTAATGTAGCCTCTGCTGTCTGTAAAGCTGGGAGAAAAGTTATTAGCATTGCAGAGATGATAGAAAGATCAATAGTTTATCAGAATATCTGCGAACAGATAATGAAGAATCTTCTGTTTTCCTCCTGGAATTAAAAGAGAAGTGTAAATGTGACATGTCTCCATCCACAAAGTTAAACCAGTTTCTGAAGACGTGATCAGGTTCTTCCTTTTAAACTTTGGTTGCTTTTTCTTTGAAGTCGTTGCTGCTACAGGTAGTGAAAGCTGAGTGCATATTATTTTAGTTATTCCTCCTTCCCAAACAGGAAACAATTCTTTCATAACCCGTATTTTTTTTCATCTGATTTATAGCCTTTGTTTGCTTTACCCTTCTGTCCTTTCTTTCTAGGAAAAAAAAAATAAATCTGATGCATATCTTTGTCTAGGTTGCTTCCTATTCTTTACAATATTTGAAAAGCTTATTTTGGGAAAAAAGTTCAGACTTCAATGAAATGTAAGTCAAATATTCAAATGATCATTTTATTATTTCATCTTTGAAACATATTTGCTCTCTTTAATTAGAGCAGTGTTTGGTGCATTGCTTTTCATTAAAAAAAAAAAATATTTCTTTTTACATTCCCCACCCCCCCC
>JAWWEU010000001.1:70977017-71035671 GCA_035583155.1 Acropternis orthonyx
CTTGGCAAGGATAAAGTACTTAAACTGGCAGGACAGTTTAAGTACTTATTTTTAGGAATTTTGGAAGCAACAGGGAGAACATTTAAAAATTATATTTGTTTGCTTATTTCATGGATTACTTTGTGTCACCAAAGAGAACACAATCTATTCTTTCACTACAAAAGCATTTGTAATTTTTTCCCCATTGAAAACAATTCCTTAACTACAACACATCCCACTAAAGTCTTCAAGAAATTAAAAAAACAGTATTATTATGACATAAAGAGAATGAAGTACAAAGGCACAGAAATTGAAAAGATTTTAAGAAGGAGGGAGGTGTTTTTTTATGTATGTTTCCTATGCATCCTGTCTTTTTGTATATTAAAAAAAAGTGTTGCAAAAAACATTCTTACAAACATAAATCTAATAACGACATACCTTCTCTAGTATCTCTACATTGTGTCATACCTGGAGTTTTTATGCAGTGACTGCAAAATGTATTTACATTGTCTGAATTCTGTAGTATTTTGGGCAAAATCTCACAATAGATACAGACAATTTATTTCTGTGTCCTGGCACAGATACATTTGCTTTATGAAAGCTGGAGCATACTATGAATTAAAAAATATATATTTCTAATATAAAATGTAGAGATTAAGCAAATTATTTGTCTCATTGGAGTCAATCTTGCCTGTTCTCAGAAAAAAATGTATCTATAGCCTACACTTGATTGCTCCCAAGTTATTAAAAAAAAAACTAACCTCAAAATAACATAATGCACATTTAAAAAACATCTGTTATTGACTATGTGTTTTGGAGGAACAAGTATGCTAACTCAGACTCTGGTCAATGAGAACTTGGTGTGCTAAACAACAATATAACAGCAGATGTACAATAAAGGCCAGAAGGCTGGGATATTTTGGCTACTGCCTCTTCCTTGGTAAACAGGAAATGAACAACTCATGGCATAATCTGTCATAATATTTCTTTGTCATTCTTTGCCTGACTCCAGCATGAACTCAGTAAGACAGTACTTTGTTCTCTTAAAACATCCATATTCAAGCATCTAAGTTTCAATGTTTCTTTTGTACAGGCAATACTTTTGTACTGACATAAGAAAGGCAAATATTTTCTTTAGGAGTTAAATGTTTTTTAATTGTTCTTGTGGTGTTACTATACTTTCAAAGAGTTCTTAAACTACTGCTAAAGTTGTGTTTTGCATTTAATGCTTATGAACTGTATGAAGATTAAAAAAAATAAACTCAAAAATTCTTTGGTCTAGCCCGAGATTTTTTCTAAAAAGAGCCATTCTTCTTCTCACAAGAAAATAACTGCATCTGTTTAAAATAAATAGTACCTCCTTATTTTTCTCAATACTCTATTTTCCACCAAATACACCAACAATTTTATATGTTCTTATAATGGGTAAAATAGTTTTCTATACAACATACTACTATGGTAAATGAAATGTCAACTTTTCTATGCATTGTGTACTTGAAATAAGTTTTGTCCTTGTGTTCAGTTTTTTTTTCATCAACCAGTAATAAAGCATATTTAGTAAAGATGCCATTTCTGTTACTATTAAACAATAATTATGACATGTCCTACCATCCTCCATTTAATAGGGAGATATTGTTCCAGTTAGATGTCTCTTTCTGTGTATGAATGATGTTTTGATCTCTCAAAAGCTTGCTGTGGGTTTGTATCTCTAAGTTACATATCATTAGTCATGATAGACTGAAACATTGTGATGTAAAATTTATTCATAAATTTCAGAGCTACTTTGTTGCTGCATATGATTGCCTCCAATACTTTTGATTGCAATAGGGTGGGAGCAGGATTTCCTCTTTCTTCTGGGTAATGTTCAGTCTGAAGTACTTGGTACCACAATCGAAAGAGTCAGTAACGTGCTGGACATTATACTGTGTGTGTTCAATCAAGGCACACACCTTGTCAAAAATATATTTAAAAATTGTCATTCCATTTACATTGAAGCCCTTACCATCTTGCCATAATGCAAAAAGTATGAAGCATATTTACAAATTGCCTGGACAGCAGATTTTTTTTTTTCCCCCAGAACTGTCTAAAGATAACTGCAGTTAGTTCTGCCACTTGTCTAGCAAGACAAACAGTCGGCATAGACCTACATGCACTGTTTCAATTTGGCTGCAGAAATTGCATGCAACCTTGTATTTCCCGAAGAATTTTTTTTAAAGCAACTTCACTGTATTATCCAAACAACAATTTATCAACCACCCCGCCCCCCCACCCCCCCCAACCAAAACAAAAACAAGTGGTATATCCTGGCATTGAGCAACCTTCTCTTTACAAAGCTATATGATGTTTGTCACTCTTTCCTTACCCCACTTTATGGTAAATGTCTGCACTGATATTCTGATTAGGAGATGATGTCTTTGACTTCTGCAGGACAGAGCTTAGTAACTCCTGCCTTGCTTTGCAGCAGCTTTTAAGAGCTTTAATGACACTTTTTACAGTTACTGTTAGATGTTTTTAGATGGAACAAAGCTTCATTTCACCTTGCTCAAAGAAGAATATTTTGACAATCTCTCAAAAACTTCAGGGCTAATATTCAGTATTTCCTTTTAATAAACAAAAAAGATTTGACCATCTTCATTGCAGAGTTGTGTATACATAAATATTTTGTTTATATCTTAGATAATTTCTGGAATCTTCCTGATTAATAAAAACTTTCCTCCTTCCCATTGTTCTTTATGACTTAAAACTAGTGCTTCCTGTTTAGCAGTATAATAGGAAGGTATTTTGTTTTCCAGTTTTCTTGAGTTTTTATCCAAACTCTACTTAGAACAGCCATGCAGTTTAATAACAGTCATAAATGGAGCTATCATCATCCAGTTCTGATGTTTTACAAAACCCCTCCACAACCATATTTGTTTCTCAGAATTTTCTATGCAGTTTCAGTGTTTTTTATGTGGTTTTCAAATTGAGTTTTAGCAGCAATATTCTTAGTTTACCTTTATTACTATATACCACTTTGAATAATGCAAGTTAAATCTTTTATTGAATTCAGAAATATTCTCTATTTCAGCAAGAAATAACACACTATCTCATTAGTCTATGAGAAATAATCACCATCAAATATGACTGTGGTAATTCTGACATTGCAAGCACCAGTTGAGTTACAATAGCATTTACAATGCCATTGTAGTATCTTGGTAGCATTTATGCCATTTCAGCATTTTAGCAATCTATGTCAGTGCTGATTGTTCTATATGTAAAAATTACTGAAGGACTTAAGAACTGTGGTACACTTGAGTACTAAGAAGAGACAGGGTACAATTATACCTTATAATACCGATGAGAAGATTTTGTAGAAAGAGATATTTAATGTCTGAGTCAAAAGTGTAGGAAGTCTTTAAAGATATTTTGAGCGTATTCAGTTTTTTAATAAAATACATTTGGTTACTGGAATACCTCTATCAGTTTATTCAACTGGATCATTGAGTTCTTAATAATTTTAAGCTGCTATAAAACTATAGTGACAGACCATGTTTTTTCACTTTACAACATATTGCTCTCAAGAATTAAGCAATGAAATAGAATTATGCCAAAACCAACATGAATATTTAGAAATATCACAAAGAATTGATTCTGGGTCAAAAAGAGTGTCTACAAACTTTTAACTCAAAATCAGCAATTTTTTATTTACCAAAATAATTAAAAGAGCATCAGTGTATTTGCATTTTCATACACATGGCAACAACAGTATCAATTACATTTAAGAATGATGTGTTTAAATCTAATGTTTTTTTGTCTGTCACTCATACAGAAAGCAGTAAGAATATCCCCATGGTGAACACTTCTAAATTCTAGTGGAAATGAGGAGAATCAAGAATGTGTTTAACGTAAATATCACCAAGAGCATATAGAAACTATTCCTGTATGTATCTATAACTGCAGGACTGCTATTTATTTTAACTATTCTTTGAATTAACTTTAAAAGAAAGTCACTAATAAAAGCAAAAGTACTTAAAAGATTGAATAAATCATCTTTTTTAAAAAACTAATTCACAGTTTCATGATAAATACATAGTGTTAATTAAAATTTATTTAGAATTTCATTGCAAAAAATTGCCTAGAACTATAAAATCTCAAATATATGCACAAGGGTTTTTGATGTATTTATTCTTATGCAATGTGCCTGGAAGTCTCACTGGCCTATATGTATAGTGTAACATAATAAAATTTAGCCATTTATTTTATTTTCACTGATATTAACTCTGATTTATGTCGAAAAAAATTATGTGCTCTAAAAAATTTGCAGTCACTAAGACAAGAGCAACGCAAGTGCTTAACCTGGAAATACTTATGACATAAAATCATTTCCAGAATAGGAAACTTCTGTGAATTATAGTAAGCTGATAACCTGCTAAATTTATGGCATCTCATTTGTCCTAACTTTTTCTAAAGAGATTCAAACTAGGAACAACAGATAGAAATTCAAACCAAATAAATCAAAACCAAAGATCCAACATAATCTGTTAGCTCACTTTTTTCCAGAACATTACAACTATTTTCATACGTTAATTGATAAGTTTTAATACATATACTTCTCATGGCGAACTTTAATTCTACCATATCAAATAGTCATATTTTAGAAAGAAACAGTGATTTTCAGGTAATTCTGAACTACAGTCAGTTGCTTCATTTACTCAAACAGCAGGAATAAGATTAATATTAGAATCATATGAGTTTTTGATAGATTTAGAAACAGGTTTAAAGAAAGTAAATACGTCTGATGTTTTCACTGAAAACACATTGGCTACATAAAATTGAAAGCTTAAAAGCCCATTCAGACTGATTTCCCTCTAAGTAATGATTTCACTAAAAATGTTTGAATGGGTGCACATCTATATCTGAGAAAGTAGATGTATCGTAGCCCGACATACAGACTGTAAGACAATAGTAGAGGGGGAGAAAGAGCCAGGCAAATACACAAGATGTTATAATGGTCTTCAAAATCCAGTTGCTCATCTGGTGGGTGTTTTCCTTTTTAAATCATTCTAAACAAAACACTGGGCAACCACCCCACTTTCCAAAATCTGTGTTGAATGGAGGAGACTCAAAATCCAGCTCTGAATCAGGGTTCTGTGTCCCAGAGTCATCAATAATGTTGAAGCATAATACAGCTATGACAGTATAAGAGATGTGTATTTACATGCACTGCTCATGAAAATCCCAAACAACACTAATGGTGTTTTATTTGAGAGCCTTTGATGTTAATAAGAGATAGGCTTTTGCCAAGTCTGGCACATCAGACTTTTGAATTGTATAAAGGCAACAGCCACAGCAGCTTTGTTCTGCATGAAGGCTTACATGTTCAGAGAGATATTGTGCTTACAGTTGTGAACAGCATAAAAACATTTTCAGAGGCCATAATGGTGTTTCATGTCAGCTACTTATCGAACAGGGTTGACCGTCAGCCAGCTGATAGTTTTCAAACTAGTGGGAAAAGGAGCAATGGATTTTCTCCCTGCTTTTATACCAGTCTTTAGTTAGCTGGGGCCCAGCCCCAAAAGAGTTATTTGAAATTGCTATCTTTTACAATCTACTTAGAAATAAAAATTCCTATCCTTCTTCTTATTTTGGTTTAACTTAGAAAAAAATAATCTTAGAATCTAAATGGATACACTTAACTGTATATCCACTTTTGTTTTAAAGAGAAGAAAGCTAGACAACCTAGTCATAGCTGGAAAAATTATAAATCTTGTATACATCAATATATCTATATATATGGTTTAAAATTAGAAGTAATACAGTTTTGAAATGGTTTTAATTACATAAATGTATAAGTGTTTTGGAGATTCCCCCAACCCAAAGAATTTCCATTTTCAGATCAGTTTAAGTATCTGAAAACAATGTTTGAAGCCATCATTGTTTTACAGTCACCTGTTTAGGCATCTAAAGGTTACTTGTCAACACTCAGTAGCACACTCTTTAACTGGACAGCCTCTTTCACAGTGCTGTCTGGAGACCAGAATTGCTAGCTATTGGAAATAAGAATATTCTGAAATCACTTATGCTTTGTTTTTTTTTTTTTTTTTTTTTAAAAGCTCATAATGTCAACCTTTAAAGCTTCATATATAATCAGTTCTTGAAGAATGGAACTTTAATATTTCAGAATATATCACCTAAAATTAAAAAAAAAGAAAATAAATTGTATAACATTGAGAAGTTTTACATTAAATATTAAATACAGGGCAATTAAATTTTAAAATAAAATATTATTACATAAAAGATAAAATTAAATGTAATTCCAATATTGAATGTAAATATTATAACTATCCTCCCCCCAAAAAAGTATTTTTTAGTTATGTGCTGGTTTAAGGTAAACTGGCAGGAGAAGAGAACCCAACTCACAAAAGACTGCAAGTCAGAACTACAATTTAATAAAAAGATCACAGTAAGTACAGGGTTACAGAGGGAAGAGACCATTTGACCCACAGAAACACGTGTGTAACCCAGCACCCTGGGGCATCAACAGGAGGGTGTTCGTCAGCCCCTGTGCTGAGCCCCACCTGCCCCACCCTGAGTACCAAGTAAAATGAAAGAGGAAACCTGTTTGTGAGGATGATGGTCATGGTCTGGTCGAGAGTGGCAGTCTCAGTCCTTCTGAGGGTCTGGTCCTCCTCTGGATCCAGAGAGATAGAGAGATAGAGAGATAGAGATAGAGATAGAGAGAGATAGAGAGAGAGAGAGAGAGAGAGACAGACAGACAGACAGACAGACAGACAGACAGACACCAGTACCTCCCCCAGGGTGGGGAGTTTCACAATGGATGATTTACACTCTGAGGTGAATCGTGGCATATTTTTGGAATCCCTGATGGCCCATTAGCAGACATGACCCCTCAGGCTGTGTGTGAAGGTGCTAATGGCTCCCCAGAAGGGTGTTATCACACCTGAGTCATTGGTGTGAAGACAGGAAACCTTTCTTATCTCAGAGAAGTTCCAAAACACCAGGTTTGTAGCCTGAGGGGTCAGGTGTGCCCCAGCAAGCTGCTGCAAATGATCCATTGTTCATGAGGAATTACATAGACGGTGTAGAATACACAGTCTTAGCCACACCCACAAAATGATAAACAGGTCCTGGTCACTATAAACAGGACAAGTTAGCAAGATCAAATCAGAAAGTCTAAATGCTCTGTATTTCTGATTTCTTTCCCCCCTCCCCAAATTTATATTTTCTGAAATCCCCAAATTCAAATAGCCGTTCTTTTGCCAATGAACTTTTCTTGATCCAGTTCTCACATTTAAATTTCTATTGAGAGACAGTTTTCAGCCTTCCTAATAAAATTCCTTTGAATTTGTGTCTATATACTAATAAAATTTGGAGATCCAGTGCACTCGTGTCCTAGATAGAGAATTCTTTTCACTGCTTACATCATTGTACCTACATATTCTTTTGGGAAGAATTAATAGAAGCAGGAAATCTGCTAACATTTAGAATGGATAAATGAGATTACTGATTCAATTCCTTTCCTAGAAATACAGTTTTTAAGAAAAAAGTATATGCTGTGCCTAGAAGCACTACAGAGTAATGTAAACCATGCTTAATAATAACGAGCATGATATAAAGCTTAGGTTAATTTCCATTTTTCTCCCTATTTGATTTTTTTGTATTAACTCATTGGTTGAACTGATAGTGAAAATTTGATTTTTTTGTTCCAGAACAAGTGATTAAAAAGTCTAGCTCACAATGTTAGTGTGTGAGCTAGTGCGTGCACTTAGCTTGGTAGTTTTATATTTATAGACTATTTTGTACAAATATACATTAAAGAAGATACTCTTATTATAAAGGCAAATGTTAAAAAGTTGAAGAGAACCATTATTGTTGAAATTTCCTTAGCATAATCAATACCAGGCAAAATCAATGTTAGAAAATTGCAGCTCAAATGAAAAAATACTAAATGAATGAAATAAGTGAGGCAGGTGGCTTGTGTTGGTTAGTGCAGGCCAAAATCAACTGTAAATTGAATTAATTGTTCCACCTATGATACAAGTTAGATTCTTTTTAGAGTTCTTTGAGGCTGATTCTAATGATATTTTAGCAGTAATGTTGAATTCCTGCTTTATCACCAGAGACTGTGCGCATTCAGTATAACTTTGTGGCCCAGTGTGATAGTTTTCACATATGGGAGAGACTCTGTCTCTAGGCAAAGTGAAGTTGAGTCATGGTTAATATTGGGTTTCAGACAATTTTGATGAAACTTTGTAAACTATATTCTTTGAGTTTTCTGATATGTTTCAATGTAAATCACGGATTTTCACTCTTCAAAAGCTGGTTATGGCCTGGAATCAAAATGCAAAGGGTCTGGAACCAGAAATGTAAATAATCAGCCTTGGCATACTTAATATTTTGGCATAATCAAACATAAACATATTTAACATTTCCTCTCTACCTTTCAGTCAGCGTACTCTGACACTTGTTAAAAAGCGGGATTCTTGGAATAGTTGCCTCTTGTTTTGAAAACTGATTCTCTTGATAGAGAAATTGCTGTTGCTGATGCGAGTAATTGAATGAAAAATTAGAAAAACTATCTCACCAACTCAAGCACTGATGTGGATGCATGCCCTTCAGGAGTGACAGGGAGAACAAAGTATTTCTTCCCCTTCCTATCATGTTAGCTTCATGATGATATTTTTCTTTGCTTTCTAACTGAGGCATGTAAACAGGATGGGTGGAGTAAACTGTGAAGTTCTTGTAATTTAGTGTGGCTCATGTAATGGAGTATTTTGGTCACTGTTGTTCTAAAGTTGTAGTGGAGGTCATGAAATGACTTTCTGGAAGAGTGACAGGGAAGATGTTGGATAGGGTTCAGAGAATGACTTCATTTTCTTAATTTTAAACATCTACAGTATATATGTCTACACTTGTATTAGCTTCCAGTTGAGAGAAATAGGTAAAATGGGAAGTAATCATATACAGCATTCTTGTTTTAGGATGAGATAAATTAGTCCACACAATCTCCACTGGAGACAGCAAGATTAACTCATATATAATAATGCTGCTTCAGATACCTAAAGTTACATTCAACTAACTGTGTGTCCAATGTCCAGTTTAGGAAACACTAAAAGTTTTCTTCACTTCCTTCTTTTACCTTTAGAGAAGGACCCAAGGTCACTGTAACACATCTGGGATGACTATGGAAGCTGCTCTGAAAGCAGAGCCCTCTCAGGAACAGCATGATCTTTACTACCAAACTCTTTCTCAAGTAGTCTAGTAAAACTGTGGGTAAGTTAAACCACATTTTGTCTTATACTTCTGGACTGAGGCAGTGAAAAGAAGAAAATAATCTAATTTCTGGTCACATTATTTTTTTTTTTTTGTTGTTGTTTTTTTTTTAATTTCCTGGTTGCTTTTTATAAGTATGAATTGCTGTATGTTTTAGATTGACTTTAAAGTCATATCATGAAGTCATATCAGTTTTTGATACTCCAAGATGATAAACATCTTTGGAACTATATCTTTTTTTAAAACACTTCAGTATGCTGATAATGTTCAGTAATTAATGAAAGTGAGTAGTAGTTACCAGCAAAATACATTGTGCTCTGCTTTTCTCTTTCCATCTTCCATCCCTTGTCCCCTTGTCTGTCCCCATCTGTCCTCTTGTCACGTCCATTCCCCTTCCCTTTCTTTGCTGGAAGCAGTAACCTCAGCCACAAGAACTAATCTTGGAGAGACCTGTGATCTTGTACACTTGCACAGTTGCCCTGTGCTTAACTTGCTCCTTCTCAGGTGGTCTTGACAATAAATGAACAGAGATGAGTAGAAACATGAATGTTTCCCATCCCCAAAACTTCTTTATGAAAGTAGTATTTCAGACCTCTCTCTTTAAAATTTAGTATCCTATGTGTTCTTCTACTCCAGATGTGTCTCTGACTTCTAGCCACAGGGGAAGCCAATAGTTTCTCTCTGGCAAATTGCAGGTTTCCGGGTGAAATAAATAGAGAAAATTATTTACAACAGATATTTTTTCTCTTTCCTGTGATTTGCTTCTAATGTCTTTTCTTCTCAACCTGGGTTTCCTCTTCTGGATTTTTATCTTATTCTCTGAGGGGGCACTCCAACATCAAATGTCACTGCAAATTGAAAATGCAGTAAGCTAAAACAAAAGATGAGAATGCTCATCCAAGCTTACTGTGGATTCTTGGATCTGCTAAACTACTTCTTAACATCTTTTCTCTCAAAAGAAAAACTCATGGTTTCTGCAGGTCCAGATGTTAGGGATAACACACACCACAGGTAGCAATTTTATAACACAGTCCAAATGCAAATAGACCACTGACCCTAAGAGTTGCATCTGCCAAGACTTTGATATTGTGAAAGACTTATAAAATCCACATTGTATTAAAACCTTCAAATTTCTAGTAAGAACTGTGGCATTGGACTTGTAGTTATGATATTTTTTTCCCCCTTTAAGTATGTTCCAAACATAATTTTCTTTTTCAAAAAACATCTGTGAAGTAGATAATAATTTTCTTCATTTTTGCAGAAACTCATGAAAACATTGCCAGAGCATAGAGGGAGTTAGTGTCAGGGATAAATGACACAATGTTTTATTGCCATGATTAGATCAGAATTCCCAAGAACTTCATGATCCTGAAAGAAGCTCAGTCTAAATGCAGGATATGGAAAAGGATGTGGTATGTTCTAACACACACATACGCACACACCCACTCCCATGCATACAGATACTCTTGAATATTACAGTAGATGCCCTTAGGACACAGAAGACTTCATTTGATCTCACCTGGCTTTGGGTCTGATCCTGTCTATATGATGAACAAAAGTGAAAAGCAAGCATAAATTCTATTTTTACAATTAACATTTTGTTTCCTCTTTTTTTTTTTTTTTTTTTTTTCTGCAGATCAGATCCTGAAGAAATAAGGGTTAACTACTTGAAAGGTGATTCCCCCTCAGAAAATAATAATAATAAAAAAAAGATGATTTAGTGGGACAAATAATTATGCCTGAAAATTTGTAGTACCCACAAATTCTACAGACAAGTGTATCTAAATTAATTTTCAAACAATCTTTAAAATATACTATTTCATTTTAGAAGGAAAACATAACACAGTAGCCATTTGTTTGAATAAATGCCTAAAAGTATATCAACTTCTAGCAGAGTTTCTTTGGTATAGGAAGCCAACAAGTCCCATCCACAAAATTCTTTACATTTTTTTGGTGAAAGAATTACCATTTCTAATTTCTAATGACTCTTGGAAAGCAGGTTAGATGCCCTATCTCCCGTGCTAGTTCTCTAATCTTGCATGTACTAAGCTAATTACCCACCGAAGCTGAGCATATTCAGCACTGGGCTCTTTCCCAGGCTCTGTGCTGCACTCTCTCAATGTGGGCTGCCAGTCTATCAGCTGTTCGTGGGGCCTCAAACAACAGCTGCCAGCAACTGCAAACATCCGGCCTCAACTGAGAGGCATAAAGAGCCAATTGATAGGAACAAATGTCAGGATGCATAGGAATGCCAGCAATTAATTCCATGAATTTTAACAGTATTAATAGAATGAGAGAAAGGGGGGAAAAAAAAAAAAAAAAAAGGAAGTTGTTAAGCTAAGTGAAAGTGCAGTATATTGACATTTTGCTCCTGGTTTCCCCAAGATGATTGCAGTGATTTTTTACTGGAGTCATCTTGGATTTAATCCTTTCTGACCTTCATTTCCTATGCATCTACTCTTGCAAGCAAGTTTCTGCAATACTCTGATAAGCTGCTAAGCCAAAAATAATTTGGCTCTAGCACTGGACTGATTTGTTTTCTTGTCAAAGGATAGATAAACCAGTTATTCTGCCTCCAAAGCATCAAGTGATAGACTAAACGTATATCTTGGACTTACATGACTGTGAACTGATACCCCTGCCAAACCAACCCTCTTGTTGAACTGCAATTAGTTATTTTTTGAAATACCTTTGTGATAGCTTAGGCATTGGAGAAAATGAGCATTGCTATGCTGGGAGAGGTCTCTTCTGGCTGATTTAACAGTGCCAAATCAGGTACAATCTCTTAGTAAAATATTTTCACAGTCAATCTCCCTTTTTAAAAATGAACATGAAGAAATAGACAAAATATATTCGTTTTGTGCTGCTAGATACAACTAAGGAGCTGTTCTGGGGCTCATGATCAGATATTGTGACAGACTGGTTCTGCTACAGCTAATGCAACATTTCTAAATGGGTCACTGTAAGACTGGAATTCATGAATGAAGTATGTTCAAACAGAGGAAAGCCACATTTAAATGGTTACATTAGAAACTCCAGTGAACAAACCCAAGACAGTTCAGACTATACAGTTTTCTCCAGTGTCTGTGCAAATTCAGAGACAGGAGCAACAGCATAAGCTTGCAATGGAATATCATCCTTAGCTCTCAGTTTCCTGGCAGTCATTCATCTGAGTCACAACTATAACAGTGTTTAGTTTTTTGATTCCCCCCTTCATGCGAATCCTGTGTTTTTTTCTTTTTTTCTTTTTTTCCCCCTTGTCTTTTGTGGTGGCTGTTTAAGTAACAGTTTCTCTGTATCATATACACTTGTAGAAACATGTTCCACAGGTATCTTAAAAATACATTCATTTTAAGGTTTGAAACACAGTCTTGTCTCCATTAATAAGCAAGCCCAATCAATGCCTCTTTAGCCACACATCGGCTTTTGGCCAGTAAACTAAGGTTTTCTTGCTTTGGCTCTGGAAACAAGAAGGGTAAGTACACAGGGTTAATAATTCCAGCAGGATACAAAGCCCAGCTTTATGCAAGCTGCATATGTAGTAGCAGAAAGGCATTGGAAAGGCACATGTAGGCGAAGACTGATGTGGGACTAGATAGTCTAATACTGAAAAACATTTCCACCCGCCTCACTGTATAGAGGAATCACAGAACCATACAAAGATAACTTCAGATGTCAGAATTTGGCAGATTCCTGCGAATAAATTTTAACATCCCCTTTTTCAACAGTTCATTTGAAAGCTTCTACTCACGGATTCACATTAACACTTACACTGTCTGTTTTTCAAAACAACAGATATCCACAGCTTACTAATTTCAGTAAATCAGTCCATCTTTAATCTCTTTTCTTCCTGTTAGCAGGAAGATTCCAAATTTGTATCTGTGTCTTCAGTTGAGTTTTATTTGCTATGAAGAAAAAAATACAGAATATGTTCTTAGGGTTCTTTTCCCACTATCATTAGAAAATAATATTTTGGTCAGAACTTCCCTGATTATTTTGGTGTTTAAGTAAAATGGAGGTCTGAGACTGAGCATGGCTATTCTTACACAAGCAAACCCCCCACTGAAATTGAAGGCATTGTTTTTCACTTGATTTTGGGTATCCACATTTCATCTGAGTAGCTACTTTGAGTCCTTTCTATTCAACAGAAGAAAATAGACCCCTTCATGGTTATTCAAAGTTACTGAATTTTGCTTAGGTAGCTAACCTTGGGTAAGATGAACTGTTGCTCATACCCCTGTTCTTTACCTACAAACGATCCCTAGGTGAGTAGCAAAGATGGACCAGTTTACATTGTGGGGAAATTACTTCTACCCTCAGTGTCAATGAGCTTTAGTGGTGAAAAGAGGTCCTGGAAAAGAACATAGCTTCTAGAGCCACTTAGTCATACTGATCAAAAAACTTGCACATTAGTTGGTTGCATTTTTCCCCTAGGACACGAATTTTATTCTGTGAAGCCAGTGGGAACTCTAGGAATTCAGACTCCCCAGGGATTAAGTGCAAAAACTAGTATTTTTTTATTGGTTCACTGAGGCAGGTCTCTGCTTGTCTGTTCATTTTCTCCCTGCTTTCTAGTTCTTGACATTAAGGTTAGGGCATTTATAATTTTAATGCAGAAAGTATAAGATCAGGAAATGGAACTTAAACACCACGCTCTCCTGCCAGGGGAGTGCAGTTGTATTAACTACTGAGCAATGCATAGGCCCTCCTGTATTTCTCACTGACATAGTTTTTGCACAGTGACCCGATATTTAATGTAAGAGTCTTCCCACTGCAGCTCCAGCTTTGCACACAGACTGCTAATTAAGCACTCTTCTCAAAAGAAGAAATGAACACCAACAGCCCAGGGCAAACTTGTAGTGTTCTCTCCATCAGGTTTTTTGGAAATGGTGGTCCAACGGATAGCTATGTAGTTGTGTTTCACTTGGTGCTGTGAATGTGCTTTAAGTGTGGACATTTCCTCTCTCCTTCCTCTCCACCTTTCCGTCCAACATATGCATTTCATGAGAATTAGGCACAGGGCTTGATCCAAACAGCCTGAAGCATGAGATAAGCACCAACACCTTAGCTCAGACACAATGGCAACATCTGTAAACAAGTACAGTAGCAGAACTTTAGGCATCTGGGTACCTAAACACTCCTGCTTTAAACTCTGTGGTCAGTGACTGTAAGTCACTCATGATTTCTCTAAATAGCTCACTTGTTTAGTTGTTCTTTTGGTTTTTGTCCTTAATCATCAAACCAGTTTGGTTTAGCAAATTTTAGCAAAATCCTTAAATGTTTAGGAAACATAGAAGTTACTGTGGAGACATGCATAAATGTATCTGGCCTATACATAAAGGAACAATGCTGCAGTGTCTTTTAAAAATAGCTTTTTACTTTAGTCTCACACATTAAGTTTTCTAAACTGACTTGTGGAATTTGACATCTATTCTTATGTTCTTTTGATAAGTACCTAAACAGGATGTCCTTGCAAATGAAATGAAAAGGAGCACTGGAAGACTTCCTCCCTCAGGAATAAGTATTAAAATTGGCAGATGGCTTAAGTGGAAATACACAAGAATGCAGTTTAGCCAGTACTTGAAAATCATTCTAGCGGATATTGCTGAGATAGATTCATGAAGCTCCATCAGACATCTTTCTGCATTGAATCAATTTTTAATGGCCTCAAGCAAGAGTTTTATTTTATTCTGTCCTAATTGTTGCAAAGCAACCTTATCTAGAAATAAAAATACATAAATATCCTAAAGTAATAATATTTTCAGCTAATTTTATATCACAGGAATGGTAAAAAAAGTTGTTGACACACCCTTGCTAGCGTTCATTTCTGAAAACTTCATGCAAGACCTTAGGCAACTTATAATTGAGTTCAAATGTATGTGTGTATGGGCAGTCATTCATGTAAACATTACCTTTAGTATATTTGTGTGTATGGAGAATGTTTATGTATAATAAACTCCATAAACCAGACACTTATATTTACTTATGCAGTTCTGATTCCCTCACAAGAGTTGTGCACTTCAAACATTTGCTTTGTAAGAACTCAATTAGATTCTCTGTCCAGTGGCGAACAAGCAAAACAAAGCAATGACAAAGTGCCAGAAATAATATTTGCTCCTGCTCCACATTCTTCCAACATTAGCTATATAATGGGAAAGTTAAATAAATCTAGTATTTACCGGCCCTCTAGTGGTAAAAAGAGAGCTTTCAGGAAGAGGTGCAACCAGATTCCAACTGAAAATACACGGACTCATAAATTATGTAAGAAAAAAAAAAAAAAAAAAGATAAAATATTGTGGTTTTGTATATATTATGTATGTATTTATAGATAGATGGTTCTGGATTGGATCTTAACTGGTTTGAGGTTGAACACATTCCACTGTGCAGTGCTAACATGTCTGAAGACAGTATTGTCACTGTTTTCACAATAAATAAGGCCTGGCCTTCCTTGATTGAAGCATAAAACAAAGGAAAATTCTGTGCTGAACAATCTAACACTAAGAAAAATAAATATCTTGACTAACTGTCTTTAGTAGACTTATATAAGAAAAGAGACACATATCTGTGTCTTTGCAGCAAAGAGGGAAGAAATGACAATAGGGTTTGGAATTGTTGGCCATGATTTTGAGTTACTTGTTCTAGCTCACTGTCATTAACTCTCAGTGTAGGGGGAGAGGTGGGAATATTCTCTTTGCCTCTACATTTCGTTAAAGGAAGGGGGTGTTCTTTAATTGTTAGTCACCTCTGTTGCATTTTTTTTCTGTTGTAAACTTCATATTGTTGCAGGGATCCTTTTTTCTTTTTCATGGAGGTCTAGCTGCTGTGTGATATGTGCTGCTATGCATACTGAAGCATTTCCCTGTGAGGAAATTGTTTCTTCCCCTTCCCATGAGAATTTCTGTGTTGCGGTATCACCTGTTCCGTGCCATCTGGAAACCGTGAAGTGAAATAAAACAGCATGCACAGGTGCTACAATTTTCTATTTAATTGCTACCATACAGGAGAATATATAAGGGAGAGAACTTGACTTTTAAATGCTACAAAGACAGTTCAAAAGATAAATTAGATAATAATGTGAATGAAGTTACTTATGGAAACAGTCATGATAGGCTTAGTGTTATGTAAGTGCTAGGATTTTCCTTTTCAAAGAGTGAAAAAAGGTTACCTTTCTATCCAGGACTCTTTTATGGAACCCAATTTGACTTCCATTTTATGCAGAAAAGAAATTCTGATTCTCTAAATAGTAAGATATGAGCTGTTCTTACTCTTATGTAGTGCTTTTCATCTTAGATTTCCCCTATAATATATGAAATTATAATTATTGAAACTGCATTAAAATATATTAGGAAATACTGAATATAATAGACCATGTTTTGTGCATGAACACAGAAGCATAGTCAAAGTATTTCAATTTATATTATATACTTGGAAAAAAGCTAAATCTGTAATTTTTTATACAACTAACTAGAATGGGCCCAGATAGACTCAGAAAAGAAGAAAATATATCCATAAACTTGCTGTTGCAACCTGTGTTTGCTGTAAAATGATAAAAATGTCCCCCTCCCCCCCTTTTTTTTTCCCCTAAAATCAGAATTTCCTCAGCCTCAGAGCTCTACAAGTAAGGAGAATTTTTCCTTGATAAAAAATAAGTAAAATCTGTTTATTCTTGTCAATGTTGAAAAGCCATAATTATGCCGTGTATATGGATATCTCTGAGAGATATGCATGTTCATTTGTTTAGATGAAATAGATGAAAAAAAATAGATTAAAGGCATTAAAAGATGGGATCGAATGTTCTAAAGTGAAACAATTATAATGAGGAAAAAAAAAATCTACATTTTGAATTTCAATGTCTCTTTTGACCAGTTCTGTGACTTCTTAACTGCTATTTTAAATTAATTTATTCCATAGTGTCTTTCTTGAAATTTCTAACAACAGAAGATACAGAAAAATATGTGTAGGTTTTGTAATGCTGAGGTATATTTGAAGTTTTTGCTGTCACCAATCTTTTGCATCCCAATTTTTAAGCTTATTTGAAATTCACAAGAAAATTGCCATTTCTATTCCATCTTAATTAAAGTTTTCAGAAATATATTCTCAGCACAATTCAATAAGGAAAGTAAGATGAGTCACAGTGTTGTGGTAAATGTGAAAGGCTATATTATTAAATTTTAAAACCTTTTTCTCAAGTGAGGACAAAAAATGAGAAGACATTTTGAGGAACATATCTCTGTAAAAGGACAATACTTTCACTTGCTAGAGTACTGAGCTGAGAACAGGATTGTTAGCTGTAAGCTGCTGTATAGTTAAGCATGAAGTAGTTGTGTCTGTTTTCCAAAGGAAACTCAGATTTATTTTAACTATAAAATCAATTTAACTGTTAGAAAAGAAGCTCTTAATAGCATTTATTTTAGTATTTTCCTGGTTAATAATATCCTTACTGCTCTGACATCAGGGTGAGCAGCATGCGGGATTGGAAAGGAAATCAGCTTGTTTTTGCTGGGGTAAATTTGTGGGTGTAGACTAAGATCCTTAGGGAATGCTAGCTGATTTACCACCTCTGGAAACAATGGATTCTCTCTCCTCAGCCACATCACACCACAGGCTCAGGCTCTTTTATTTCTTGTGCTTCACAAGAGATCTTTTACAGTACTATGTGTGATTTTTATGGCTGCAATACGTATAATGACCTTTCTTTACGATTCTGCATCATCAAAGAAATATCAAGTTGACATGGATTTATAGTGATGGCTATGTGTGAATGAGAGTGTTTTGAAAGTGTTGGAGTTATATAGCAATGGTACAGAATATTACATCCATAGAGATTTTATTTTTTTTTATATGTATTGTAAACCCCAATAACAGTTTCTAACATTAGGAAAATCTTGTTAACAGTGCTTAACATTAATAATATGACATTGATTTTCTTTGAGATAAGCTGATTATATTTCTCTATTAAATTTACCTCCATTATAGATTTCAAGGTCACAAAATAATAATACTCTATTTAAAGAGACGCTATATTTTATATCACAATTAAAATCTTTTAACAAAGTTTTATCAGGTGTTAACTCTAGTAAAGTCAGTTCAGTTAAGTTTTAAAGTAGTAATTGACAGACTTCAGAGCCTCAGAGTTTGGATTAGGATGGTTTGATATTTGGTCAGTTTCACAGCTATTAAAAATATTTGTCTTAATTAAACACTAGAAGATTGGCAAACCTTGTGACAAGTGGTCAGCTGTGAAAATTTACTGTATTCTACCTCATTTGAAGCCACAAATACCTTGCAAACATATCAGCACTTCTCTTTTCAGTATCTCAGAAATGAAATAACAGAAGTCTACCAAATGAATTTAAATAGATTTAGGTGATAATACCTATCAGGTTTTAGTGTACAGAGCCCATATAATTTATGGCAGTTGACAGACAGATAAGATGATAAGATCCCTCCTTCTCATGTAACTAGTAGTTAATCCCAACCTTGATTAGCTAAATTCTTTCATTAAATTTAAATTACAAGTGAGATTACTGTACCTGTTTGTATGCTTATGGTCAAGTACTTGCTCAAAAACCTTACAAGATCAAGATTAATCAAAGATTGTCGTGATTACTAATTTGACACTAACTTAAAGAAATCACCAGTTTCTTCAAAACTTCTAGTTCTCCTCAAAATTTGGAGCATTTCTCCCTTAGTTTAAGCTTCTAAGATGTGAATGTTTCAATCTGAGCTGATCATAACAGGTTTCCTCATAGTCTATGTAGAGAAACAGGGAATTGACCTGAACTGTCTAAGGTTTTAGATCTAAAGATGAGACAAGCTGTGCTCCTGAAAAGTTTATGTTCCTCTGCTGACAACACATTGAGCACAAAGAATTGTAATAGATGCTGATGACCAATTTTAGACATTTAAAATACGTGTGAGGTAAGTCTTCTCCTTGGATCCCCAACTTTTGGTGGTTTTATACCAAGTGGTGAAAAAAATGTCTCTCATGTCTCTGTCTATCTTTAGTTCTAATTTTGCAGTAATAGGCTCATACTCAAAGAATGCTAGTCATTCAGGCATCTGCAGTAAGGAATTTTACAAAACCTAATATGTTCACAGTTTGAAATTTTCTTCTACTGCTTCCTTAATGTATTTTCAGTTAAAAACCATGCTCTCATAATGCACACATGACATATACACACATACACACATATTTAAAAGTGACTGTCACATACTCAGTCCTAATGTCATGAACACTTTTGTGCTATGTTATTTTTACCTGCTAAAATGTTACGCTAGCTTTAAACTAACTTTAAGTTTTTGCTTGATTAAACAATAAAAAATACACAATAATTCATATTTTAATTTAGCTTAGTGCTTTGTTGCCAGTACTGCTTTTCAATTAAAAATGCAAATATCCTGAGTTCAGTTCAAGTGACTTCCTGTCGTATGGAATTTCATCAGTGTTCCTATCTGCCAACATACCAAAAATAGCATATGATGGATAGAATAATGACTAAATTGCCACAGAGTATTGTACTGCTTAATGATGAAGGCTGAGGCCTTGATGTTTAACACAGTTCCATGTAGTAAGAAGCCTCTGCGGTTCAGTGATCAAAACCAAAACTGGTTCAACAAAATCAGAACAAGCAACCACAGAATTGAAGCCTTGCCACAAAGCGCTGAAATGCATAGGAAATTTTGTTAAATGAAGCACATGATTTCACTGAGTTCAGGATGAAACTCACAAGAAGGTGAAAAAAGTATAAATGTATTATTGGCAGGTAGACTTGTTTTTATACTGTGAGACCCAACCTGATGATTGCATGACCAATTTAAAGAACTTTCCACTATCATGTCTATAAAATGTGTGGAAACATTCTTCACCAACAAAAGGCATTTTATGACTTGCACAATAAAGCAGGAACCCAGATGAGGACAGGTATGCAAAAGGTATTTCAGTAATAGAATGCAGCTTTCTGAACTGAAGGTGTGACATAAAACTGACTGCAATGGAACTGTGAAGTATTGAAAGATTTTGGGTGTCAAACACTTGCTGTTATCAATAAGCTGTGTTTAAAAACATTGTAAATTGATCTTTTGACATCTCATCATTCCACTGAGCAGCAGTAGTAGAAAAAGTAGAAAAGTAGTAGAAAATCAACAGACTAACCAGTGATATAGAATGACTTCCATATGAACACTCCATACACAGATAAGGAATCTTCAGCAAGGGAGAAGTATGAGTGATATGCAACAGAGGTCTTTAAAATCCAAAAGGGACTGACACATGATCACCTGTGATTTTCAAACTGAAGCACAGGGTTGAAGTGCAAAATGATCCTTATTTGTTAGTAAAATTGACTGAGGAGGAAATGAGACAGATATATAAGCAGAGCCATCATAAAGTAAGAAAAATCATGAAATTATAGAATCATTAGGTTGGAGGATTACTAGGAGAGGAAAACTATTTTACAGCACTTCTTAGGAAAAGGCTCTGAGGTTACAGGGAATCAGAATTTCACTATGCCATATTTTTATAATGAAAACAATGAAATTAAGATGCTTAAATAGGAATTAAGGTTGCAAGACGTAAATGATTCATCTTCTATTGAGCAACATTAAAGTATCAGCTGGAACTCAAGTCTGGATACTGCAGGACCATAGTATGTGGTCTAAATTCAGAATCTTAATGAAAACAAGAAAAACATTGTCAAGTATGGAAAATGTAATATGTGAGAAAAGAATGAAAGACATGGTGCTGCTTATGTTAAAGAACAGAAGATTTATCAAGCTCACAATAACACCCATCAACTACATAAAAGAATTTTCCAAAGAGGAAAATAATAATTTGTTTTCCATAGCTATGTAAGATAGGAACTGTAATAAATTACTACTGTTTGGTTGGGGCTCTTCTTTTTGTAAATCGATCATGTTTGATATAGGAAAATTTTCTAATGGGGAGGAAATAAAGAACAGAACATATTCAACATATATTTTGTGGTCTACTTCACTCAAACACTGTCAGAAATACATATACATGATCATACCAGCACAAAATTAGACAGAGACAATGATTTCTGAAGTAATGGTATTGTCATTTCCTTATGATTCTTACAAGAATCTAATGACATTCATAATGTGTTAATAAAAAAAACGAAAATAATGGAGCTCATAGTCACAGGATAGGATTGAATCCAAAAGTATGAATAGCTTGACTAAACATATTTGCCTTTGAGAGTAAGTAGAACAAGCAGTGTTTATATAGAATTGGTGCATCACTGAAATAGGACTGAAAACAGTATTTTGAGGCAGGATTTTATGTTTGCAGATTTCTACATATACTTTTAAAATCTTTCAACCTGAAGATACCTTCTGGAAAAATATCTTAGATTCTCTGCTGTTCATTCTAGTGTTTTTTATCTTTCTTTTTCATTTACTTATCCTATTTACTTGTTTAAAAAAAAATAAAACCCGAAAACAAATCAACACAAACAAAAAAAATTAGTTTTCTTTATGTTTAATACAAAATATGCATTCTATTAAGCATTTTAAATAAATGTAATTCATCATTCTAGATTTCACAGATTTTCAGTAATATTTATTTTGTACTTGGCGTCTTTTTCTCTTGGTAAAATGTAAGATTTCAGAAAGACTATAAGCAGTGTTCTGCAGAAGATCACTTGATGTTTCAAGAATAAATTATTTATCCTAGTTGATGTTGAAAGTTCCATTCAGCTTCCTCTTCTGGAATGGGTAAAATGTAAAGAACACAGATGAAAATCTGAGAGAAGTAGATATTTATTCAGTTTTTTTGATGGAGGTACACACAATTTATTCCTTGAGGGAGTAAAGAGGAAGAAAAAGGAATGAAAGTTATAATAGCATATCTCCCCAGCAGATGGTTCAAAGAGACAGTGGCCTTCCAAAGGAACTCAAAGAATAATTCTCTGTCAACAAGGGAGTTTGGAGATAATGCAGTTGGAAAGGCCCCTCATAGCAGAGGAAGTAGAGGCCTGGGAAAGTTGGTGAAAAGAGAACAAGTGATATCAGCAAATTGAAATGTAGGGTGCAGTTATTGGGAAAATAAGGAGAAAACCCTGAGTTTATTAACTAATTTTTCTTATAAGAAGAATACAACACTTTTATTATTAGACCTCTTAAAAACTTTTGTATTCAGAAACAATTTTTGTAAAAGGATCAGAAAACAATCTGATAGAATATAGAATTTTTTAAAGTAAATATCAAACTTTCATGAGAAGGAGGTCTGTACTTTTAAAAATACGAATTAACAAGAGGAAAGCCTCAAACAGGGTGTAAACATTGTTAGATAGAAATGGAAATGAAAAATTCGATGCTTCTGAGGTGGTTATGATACTTTGAAGATAGGGCATATGGAAAAATCTTAAGACAAGAATTTCACATTTTTCACCAACTTGAGACCCAAACAATGTTTAGTATGCTTCCAAATGCAGTGACTGAAACTAGTTCATCATAAGAAGTATAAACTCTGAAAAGCAGGACCAGTTCATTTCATTCAGTGACTCAGTCTGAATGGAAAAAAATCCCTATTGCTTAGATTAGAGGCACTTTCAATTAATGTAAATAGTTATAAGAGGACACATCTTTGCTGTATTTGTATTTTTGTGCATATTGTTTTCTGGGCTCTTAACCCAGGGTGGTACGGTAAGACCTCAAAGTGACCACACTTCCCAGAGTACTTAGGGCCCCATCAGGAAATAAAAACACAGGGAATTTCTGTATGGACGAATGAAGATGGCCTCCTGCTTCTTGAAGCTGTGTTTGAAATGGCAAGATAGTGCATATTTATTCTGGATACCACCAAGAAATACTAACGTGGCACAATGTCACAACAAATATATCTCAGTTTACTGCCATCCAGTCAGACATGTCTGATCTTTGCTAGTAGTCAGGCTTACCTAGAAACAGCACCAGGTAAAAATAGCTACACAGTTTGTTGCCTGGAGTTGCCTGTCTTTAGTCCAGGTTGCACGACAAGGAGAAGACATCATGTCTTTTAATTCACATAACACTGTGTGTAGACATCTGCCCATTCTACAGCTATACAGGTAAGGAACATTAAATTTATTATTCACCCCAACTAATATACACTAATATACAATTCATTGAACTTTATATGCATAAAATGTAAAATAAATTTTTTATATGTGCAAATGTATGTGTGTGTATATATATTCATGAATATATAAGCAGGTACATCTCATCCTAAGATATGTGCAATCACATGAATCACTTTCTGTGATTCCTACAGAATCTTCTGTAGGGTTGCCTACATAGCATGAACTGAATATATCTTACACCACAAGCATGAGTTTTGAGCTTACTTTAATATACAGAACTATCATAGAATCAGCTGGGTTGGAAAAGATCTCTGAGGTCATCATGTTTAACCCTTGATCCACTACCACCGTGGTTACTAGACCATGGCACTAAGTGCCACATCCAGGTTCGTCTTAAAAACCTCTGGGGACGGAGAATCCACCACTTCCGCAGGCACCCCATTCCAAAGCCTGATCACCCACTCTGTAAAGAATTTCTACACTGTTTTTCTACTGGTTATTTGTGAGTTTACAAACACTTTGCTATTCTCATATGAAAGAAGGATTGCTTTGTGATACTCAATGTCCTTGTTTGTACTTTCTGAATTTATCTCCATTCTTTATTGGACACTGGCAAGAATATTGTCACCAAGGCTGAGGAAATGGTTGAGATACTTCATGTCTTCTTTGCCTTTGCCTTTAACAGAAAGACCGGTTATCCTCAGGACAACCAGGCCCCTGAGCTGGTAGACTGGGATAGGGAGAAGAATAGACCCCCTGCAATACAGGAGGGAGCACTTAGTGACCTGTTGAGCCATTTATATGCTCAGCAGTTCATGTAGCTGGGTGGGATTTACTGGAGGGTTTTGGGGGAGCTGGTGGAAGAGCTCATTAAGCCACTCTCCATCATTTATCTTCAGTCCTCCTTAACTGAGGAGGTCTCAGATGACTGGAGGTGGGCCAGTGTGACTCCCATCCTCAAGAAGGGTTGAAAGGAGGATTCAGGGAGCCTGACCTTGGTGCCTGGCAAGGTTATAGAACAGATCATCTGGAGTGCATTCACATGGCATATATAGGACAACCAAGGGATCAGACCTTGGTCCCCTGTAATCAATATTGATGAGACTGCACCTCAAATCCTGTGTGGTCCCTTTGCTTAAGGAAAGACGCTGGAATGAGTCCAGAGAAGGGCAATGAAGCCGGTGAAGGGCTGGAGGGTAAGTGTTATGAGGAACAGCTGAGGGAGCTGGGGTTATTTAGCTTGGAGAATAGAAGGCTCAGGAGTGACCTTATCAGTCTCTACAACTATCTGAAAGGAGGCCATAGCCAGATGGGGGTCAGCCTCTTCTCTCACTTAACAAATGACAGGACAAAAGGACATAGCCTTAAGTTGCACCAGGGCAGGTTAAGGCTGGGCATTAGGAGAAATTTCTTCACACAAAAGCTTCTCAACCATTGGAATGGACTGCCCAGGAAGGTTGTGGAGTCATCATCCTTGAAGGTGTTTAAGAAAAGTCTGGATATATCACTTAGTTTCATGGACTAGTTGACATGGTGATGTTTGGTCAAAGGTTGGACTCAATGATCTCAGAGGTCTTTTCTAACCTAATTGATTCTGTGGTTCTGTGAGTCGCTCATAAAGAATTGATACAGAAAGAGTATCTATCCATCACTTCAGAGACAGACAACAGCTAGAAAGACTAGCTAGAGAGAATTTGTCTGAGGGGTATCTGTTGCTCAGCAGATGCTCACACATGTCAGCATTACTGAGTACTGTGGCACCACTTACACTGTAGAGGGACCCAGCTGGTGTTGAGGGCCTGATATGTCAGCACTGTATGCATTTCAGGATGTTTCACAAATTCTAGGGTGGTCCCATGGGATGGACTTCCATTACAAGTTGGGAGAAATTGCATTTGTTCCAGGAGGACATCTTCCATTTTACTTTGCAATTTACAAATCCATTTAGCACTCACTGTTTCAGACTGCATTGTGAGGAGAGTGACTCCACAATAATCGAGATGTTTTTTCAAAACTGCATCCCTGATCTGACCTAAAACTCAGTTGTAGTTGCACCCAGAGTATTTTGCACCAGCAGGGATAGGCCTCTTGGCATACACATTGTGAGATTCGAGTACTAGACTGTTTAAAACTGACTAAAATTAAACTCTAGAAAGATTGAAGTTCTGGTCAATTGCGTGAAAGAGATGTGTTTCTCAGTGCTCTAAGAACTAGTATAAAATTAAATTGAAATGTCAGGAAGACAAATATGAGAGTTTATATGACTATTATGAACAGATACTTCAACTATTTAAGTGCACAAGATAGTGTGTCTGTTTATCTCATTAGTCTCCAGTCCCAATTAGATAAGATGAGAAGGAGATGGGAAGGAGAGGGGAAAGGGAATGTGAAGGAAAGTGAAGGAAAGAGCAAGGAAAAGAAAGGAAAGTGAAAAGAAAGGAAAAGCAAAGGGAAAGGGAAAGGGGAAGGGAAAGGGAAAGAAGGGAAAGGGAAAGGGAAGGAATTATATTTTAGCTTTAGGAGTGAAAATATAAATTATCAATGACTCGTAGCATTGCCTCAAACAGTTATTCTTTTTATTTCTTCAAATCACTTTTAACTTTGTTTTTAAACTTCCCATTATGTGATTGCTTTTGGGATTTTTTTTTTAACTTCTCTTCTACATTAATGCTTGATAACTGCTCAAGCATGCATACTTTCTGCTTTCGCACAGGAATGCCAACAATGACCTTCTATGCCTAAAAGAATTGCTGGACAGGTCGTTGCAGGCATCTGCTGCTTTCTGCAACAATTTTTTTTTCTTAAATATCTGTGGGGATAGTGGAGGAATTAATGAATTAAGGGAGGACTGTTATAAACAAAATTATAGACCTTCTCCATGTGGTTGTGAACAGGTTTCCCTAGGCTTGGCCTTGAACAGTTCAATTCCCTGCAGGGCAAGTTCACTGGAGTGCAATGGCCTGCTATTAGAGAGCTCTGTTTTCTAACACCTGGGAGATGAATGGAGTTTCCAGCTAGTAATTAGACACCTCTTGTAGGCAGCAGAAGAGTCCCTTTTTGTATGTTGTTTTCAAAGATGGCACGGGGGGGATGGGGCACCTGAAACATAGAAAGAAAAAAAGCTTCCTGTATGGTGTTTCATGTTAGCTTACACTCCATCAGGAAAAAAACAAAACAAAACAAAACAAAACAAACAAACAAAAAACAACAACAACAACAACAACAACAAAAAAAAAACAAAAAAAAAACCAACAAAAAACCAAACCAAAAAACAAAAACCAAAAACAAACAAACAAACAAACAAACAAAAACCAAAAAAAACCTGGGATTGAAGTTAGTTCCATATTAAATTTCATAAGGGGACATTCCTGCTGGATTCTAGATTGATTTTTTTACTCTCTTAAAACTCAATATCATATTACAGGTATTGAAAATAAATGTGTTTTGCAAGCTAATGGGTAATGAGGCCCTTAAGAGAAATCCCTGGACTCCTACATCTCTCTGGAGCCCAGAAAAGTTAGCATTCACTGACAGCTCCAAAGGGATTTATTTAAGCCTAAAATAAGTATTTCTGTGGACTTAATTATAGGAAGTGCTTAAGTTGCTGAATTCAAATGCCAAAAGGGATTCATTTAGTTCGAAGAGAATCTTTTCCTGTTCTGAAATTAAATCTCTCAGAACAGTTTGAAACAAGCAAGGAAAAAAGGTGAGTGAACATTACCTATTTTTTATGGTGCCTATTTTTGACCTTCACTTTATCCCTATATGATAAACCCCCCTTGTTTCTTGGGAAGCAGCTCTTGTTCACCTCCTTGGCACTTTCTGAAATAGGCATGACAAGCACTTTTGTTACAATAAGTAAATGTCTCAATGTTAAAAAAAATTAATAGTTTGAAAAATAAAGTTTATATGGCTTCTGTGGGTTTTCATGTGTATATACTGTCTGTGATAGCACAAGAATGATTGATTATTGGTTGTTAAATTGTACTTTCTTTCAGTGTCTCATATAACTCTTATGAGAGTGTGCATGCCAGAAATTCTGACAAAGTTCAGTTCCAGGGTCTGCAGAGAAACTCACTGATATCAGATATCGGGGCCCTGATCTCTTAGCAGATAGAAAGTCCTGGTAGACTGTAATTGCCTAAAGATTCAGTATCACTTGCAAACACAAAATGATCTGCCTTGACAGTCCACACATCTGTAGAGCAGCAAGGGTAGGCCTGTTTGGGGCAGTTACTAATATTTGAGGCATCCTTTGTGTTCAATTGGATCAATGCAACTACATATTATTGATATTTACTTATTTTTCTCAAAGTATTTTTTTTTTAAATTAGGGACTTAATCATGTGGGTTTTGTTTGCCCTACTGAAATACATGCTGCTGACTGTTCTTTCCTGGTGAAATAGAGCTAGTAAACACTACATGTCTATATTTTTCTCAGTTTATAGGATTAGGATTTATCTGTCAATTTTGCCCATTTTACCCTGCGTTCACCAAACCTTCTGATCCATGCCTCTTTTAATTTCTAAGGCACTCTCTCCCAGAGCTTCTTAATAGTCTAACAGCCATGATATTCTGTTGGTGATAGCAGAAGTGACTTCATAGGCTTTGATGTGGTAAAATAGGGTCATTCAATTTGTCGTTGATTTATTCTGAAAATAAAACAAACTCACTCTTGTTCTCAGGTCCAGACCTGACATAGAGACTAGTGTGTCTGACTTTAATTCTCTGAAATTCTCTGAATTGTCTTGTATCACCTCACTCTGAAGACTGTAGTACCTTAGCCAGGTGGAAATGAATGTCTCACCAATACATCAGTTAACTGAGCTATTCTGTTCCTTCAGTTCCTCAGGATGTCTGAGACAATTTGGTTTTCAGCACTTCAGTCTCTCTGAAGCTCTGTCACTGCAAGGCATGGATTCTGTGAAGGGGGTGAGAAAAATAGTGAAATTTTCACTTCTAATTAAACACCAGTTCCTTCAGCCCAGCTAAATACTGAATTAGTCACCTTGGAAATGAGCACTCTGTCCCAGAGAATGAAAAAGGTACTCTTCATGTAGTTTTTCACTTCTGTGTCTAATTTAACAAATGGACATATACATTGTGTTCACTTAATTGGAAATCTAAGGGATTGTGCAGTAGTCATAGCAAGCATATGAAAGAACATCTGACATAAGGAAGAGCTGCTCCTTTTTACTCTAATGTTTATATCTGCTTCATTAGAGCATAAAATACTTGCTGAACAGGCAAGTGAAAATTCATGAGGCAGAAAAAAAGTCTAGCAAATCCAGCTGTATTAGAATGAGATCAGTGATGTAGTTTGTACAGAATTTTTACAGTTAAAAATAATAAGAACATCCTAAGTCACTTTGGACACTTAAAAACCCCAAACAACTAAAATGACTTCACGATTCACATGACTTTAATGTGATTAATGTGATTTAATGTGACATTAATTAATCTGTCTTGCAATACGGAGTTTATATTGTTAGTTCCTTACACTCCATTTATCAGGTTAACATGCCTTTGTGCAAGAGATTTTTTGGTTTTTTTCAGCATGGGATCTTTTTAGCCATATGACTTTGAATCCTGCTGATCTTTTGCTTTAATGCTGATCTTTTTCTTTTCTTCTTTGTTTATAACCTTGACATTCTAACAATGTTTTTCAATTATTTATCCTTCACATTTTTCCCCATACACACGTGTGAGTGTACAGGTTAATATATACAGTGTGTTAAATAAAAACTTACAGATATATATTCAATATATATTATGGAATTCAATAGATTCTGATGCACAAAAACCAAGCTTCCAAGTAGAAGTCAGGATTCAAAGTGGTAGAAGCTAATGAAGTACTGCTGTGGTCAAGAGTGTGAGTTTTCAAGAGAAGAAAAGTCTCTATCACCACAACTTACAGTTATAATATTGAATATTGTATATACTCTCATAAATATATTTAAACTTTATAACATTATATATTAACTAATTATATAGAAACATATTATTTGTATATGAATTAAAATAACAACATATATCAATATTACATAAATAAATTAACTGAATCAACAATTATTATCTAAAATATTTTTAAACTCAATTTATTGTTTATAGCATTATTGTTCTTTTTTGCTGTTACTATGACCTTAGTGTGTGTGTTTTTACTGTATGACTAAAAAAGGGACATTTTTTAAATTTTGTTTTTGTATACCTGTGCTTTTTACTGATATATCTTCATGCAGGTACTCAGAATTTTGGAGACCAAAAGAAGAAAGAAACACACAAAGTTAGATGGGTATAATCATTGAATGCATGTTTGAAAAGATTCCTGTTCTGTTTTGAATTTCAGGAAAGTTGTGTTATTTCAAATTCTGAGGTGCATTAACTCAGTAGAGTTGTATTATACCAGGAAGACAAATTATATCTGACAGCATATATCTGAGTTTGGTTTTGCTTACTTTTGACAAATCACAGTATTAGAATTTATTTAGGAAAATAAAAAATAAGTAGAAATCTATGACTTTTAAGATTTTGTTTTCTTTGTTTCATGGCCACTGAACTGCTGATGTTACTCCCAGACATTCGTGCTCTCCTACTTAATAACTGGTATTTAATAATATAATCTGGAATTAGCAATGGAATAATTTCAGATTGCAACATTGGGAAAAGCAGAGGCACAAATAAGGGGAACACCTTGGAAGAATACCACAGCAGCTGCACACTGTGTAAATGCATTTGTAAAATACATAAAAAATCAGTTGGCTGATCTTTAGTGCTCTTTGTAAAATACAGTATGTCCTGTTTCAGGAACCAGAGCCAGATGTACATCTTAAAGAGAATTTGACCCTGTTAGTTCAAGGAAGCTGGAACAAAGCCTTTACAGAATTCATGTTTAAAATTCAGCCTACCATGCAGATTTTAATTTAGCCAGTTGATTATTTACAAATCTACAGCTTTAATTACACTGATCTCAGATGGATCAAAAAAGGTATTCCAAGTAGTAGTCTAACAGTATTCTAAACAAACAACTCCAATGAAAGCCTAACAAAAATTTTCAAATCCTAAAGATTTTACATTGTTTGCACAAATGTACAGCTGTCAGTATTCTTAAAATACAAGTCTAAGTAGAAACTACTTTTATTTTTTTTTTTTTAATAGCAAGAGTAAAGTTTGTCTAATTATTTGAAATGCAATTATTTAATGCCAACACCTTGAAATCCATGCACAGATTTAATGTCTGTAAACATCCTGGTTTGCAAAAGATAAAGCATTAACATCTACAGTGTGTTTCTAGTGAGAATTTTAATTAATTTTATATTTAATATTAATTTGAAAGATGTGAGTGAAGGTAAAAACAAGGCAAAACAAGAAGTCATATTATTACCTTCAGTAACATACAAAGAAACACTCTCTTTTTTAGAAGGCAGTCAGGGTCAGGATCCAATGTTGAAACATGATGTAATAACTGATCAATATAATCTCAGTGTTGTGGATACAGACAAATCTTGTCAAACTCTTCCAACTGCTTTAATTTCAGGCTTATCTAAACCATCTGGCTAATATCCAATTTTCTCTCTCCAGTCCCCCGTTCAATTCCCATTTTGATTATATAAACTCTATACACTTTAGTGTTTCAGGAAGGAAGTACTGTTTAAACAGCATGGTATTTATAGAAACTTAGCCTGTCAGTGATTATTATATGTCAGAAAGCAATAAAAATTCTCAACTCATTTTAACTACACTGAAATCAGTAACAAAATTTCCCACTGTCTGTAACATCAGGATTGTATCCTGTGTTACTTTTGTGTTGTAGCTTTATATGCATATTTTTGAGCAGAATTGATTGCACTGTGGAATCTGTTTGCATCTTACAAAAAATCTGAGTTCAAAAAGGGTAAATTATCCATGTGATGAGTCATAAAACCAAGTTTACTTAGCATACATAATTCCAGGACAAACCTTTCTGAGAAATCTGCCTATTTGGTCCTGCTTTTACTGACTTCAAAGTGCGAACTCTTGCTCGAGTCTTCAGTCTTGTTTCTTTTCAGTCCTTAAGCAGGTTTCCAAGAAAGATGATTTCAACCATGTAATTAAAGATCACAGTGTAAAGTAAAGAAAGGGGGGAAAGGTACAAAATAGTTTTTCAAATCAGTTTTTCCCACCATTCAGAAATCAATTATTTGATACTTCCATACTGACATTTGCTGATCAGAAAGGTCATACTTCACTCTTATCCTTAGTCATATGTTGATTTTTGATTCAAACTATATGATGCCCTAATCATGTATAGTAGTTCTATTACATAAATTCACATCAAGGTATTCAAGCCTACATGCAGAACAGAAACCTGTTTGATCCAGTCCTTGCTCATCTTCACTAATCCTCCAAATAAAAAGATAAAGTACAAAGACCTCTTAACACATATTTGGAGGGAAAAAAATGAAAAACTGTTATCAATCTTTTTAACTTTGTTTTATCTAGCTGCGATCACATGGCCTGTGTATATTCTAAAAAATTTAATCAGGGTTGTTTTTGTTTGGTTTGGGTTTTTTCCCCTAATTGTTTTGGAGTTCTTACATTTATTTATTCTCATCCAGAATAATGACTTCAGAATTTCCCATAAGAAGGCTGAGACACGAAAGATGATATATCAGGAAATGAAAACTTAAATGTCCTGAAGGAAAATGTGTTTCATTTGGAGATTTGGAGCAGATGTTTACATTTTTGCTGTTTTTGAGGAATAACATACGTCTCTTGCATTGATTTGTTTATCAAATAATGATATAAAATAAGATAGTTCCTGTAGTTTGTAATGAGAAACAAAACAGAGGTTTAGATACCAGAGAGAAGATATAAGAAGATCCATTACAAACCTCAAAATAAAGAAAAAGAGCTCCTTCAATTCATACCTTTGAGGTTCCTTTGAGATTGGTCCCCATTTTGTAAAAAAATCAGTTAATATAATAAAGCCTAGAAAAGGAGAAAATCTTCATGACCTTTACAGCTGTATCATGTTTTTGCCTCCTTATTGAGCAGAAAACTGTGGATCCCTAAAGAAATTCATGAGGGCTTTCAGGTCAGCAAGTCTTGACATAGATGTAAACTGCCTGTGTGTCAGACTCATTGGTTCAAGTCTTTCTCTTGCTGAAATTCTTGTCAATATACCTAGATCATCCCAAGCTTATACTGTTTTTGAGGAATATTTCCATGTCCTTTGTGAGAACAGCAAACATCACCAAACCCAGTGACAAAGGTTCCATACACTTTCATCTTTGTATCTTTTTTTATTTAGAAATCTCAAGAAAGAGACTGCTCTGAAAGGTCAAGGTACTATATATACTGCACAGGTGTCGAACCCTTCCCTCCCTTCCCTAGAGGACATGAAGATTTATGTGTTGGGAGTACCTTGTATGTTTGTTGGTTTTGGTTCTTTGTTTCTTTGTTTGTTCTTTCCCGTGGTATGGTCAAGAGAGAGTATAATGGCTCTTGAAAAGTAAACACATGACTATTTTATAGATTAATCCTGAGTATTTATCCCATTTTTCTGTCATTCATAAGGACCACCAGTAAGCTTATGGCAACCTCTTGGCCTTCATTAACCACATTGTTAAATGTCTGAAAAGTCTTTCCTTCTTGTCTTATTCTGTGTCATTTCATGGGTTAAGTGCCTTAGAAAATGGACAATTTTTGAAGAAGTAGATTATCCATTCATGACTGCTTGTGTGCTTCCCCTCACCTCCCCCATCCCCCTCAGCCGCCCTCCCCCTTCTGTTCTTTTCTTTGCCTTTTCAATATAAGATGGAAAAGAACAAAGAGATTTGAAGGAAAGTCAAGCTAATCAGGTTGAATTCCCTTCACCTCATATATACAGGAGTTAAATTCTGCAGTTCAGACTCTGAAGCTGTTCAATAAATTGAGAAGTGTACGTTGAGAGGGAAAATGGGGGGAAGCCAAAGAGAACATTCTTTTATGGTATTTTTTAGCCTCTGGGAAAGGAAAGCATTGCTCTCTCAGAAGAATCAGATTAACACTCTCCTTCAGGCACCTCATCTGGAGAAACTTTTCGATGGCTGACTATAATCACTGTCATCTGGAAAAGAAGGGAAATACTGTTTTTGTAATGAACTGTATGATTAATTTGGAGCTGTCCAGCAGGGTGTAGACTCATTGACAGTTTTTCATTCTGGTGCAGCCACTCTTCCTTCAGTAATAAACCTATTGAGATGATATGCAAAGGCAATTGTTAGTGCTGTGCAGTTTATGTAAAATATAAATGTGATATCAATTATAAGATTGCTTGAACAGTGAAAATAGGGAAAAGTACATGGGGATTTGTTTCTAAGAGTTTGCAGATCGTTGTGTTTTTGTGCTTTAGGCACGGAACAAGATCCATTGATTAATCATGACAATTCATTTGTTGTAAAGATAAGAATGTTCTGGGATTTGGTTTTATTATTATTACTACTTAACTATTATCTTTATGAACAACCTAGAAGACATTCTTACCTTAATTTTCCTCACATCTCTAATGCTTTACATACAGCCATTACCACTCTTCATCACCAACCTAATGAAAGAGGGGAACAGTTCAAACAGATCAGTTATTTAATCCTGTAACAGTCATTTTTTTTGCCCTTGCTCACAGACAATTATATTTTACTCCACAATTTGTCAAATAAAACAGATCATAAATAGTGTAAGTACAATTCAAGAAAGTTTTGTACTGCATCATTGCTACAGGTTTAGTACCTCTCTTCTTAAAATAAATATGACGTTTTCTTTTGTAACCAGGATCACTGTAACAGATCTGGTGTTTCTCTAATAGCAGAAGATAATTATTTTCTGACAATATCGTGATATAGTGACACTATCTGTTAAGTAGAAAATTTTCATTTAGTGTTACTCATATAGTGTTATTAAATTAAAATTAATTAATATTCTCACATTAATATTCCACAGGCTAGGTGTTTTTGGAAGAGAACAACAGAGAGCACACTTCTACAATGAAAAATAAAATGGTTTTTATTTTATAGTTGACTGAAGAGTCACAGCTTCTGCTAGAACAGTGTTGTATATTTCTGGATATTTATTTAATTTGTCACTCTAAAATGAACAAAACCTCAAAGTTCTTTAACAATGAAAAGAAATGTATACAGTGTGTGTAGATTGTATATCGTCATCTGGTCCTGCATTTTTCTGCACAGCCATAGACAAGCATGCATTTCAAATATATGTGACTCATTTTCTAACGAGATTTTAAAAATTCAGACTCTAAATGGTATAACATTTATGGAAAAATGCCAATTTTTATAAAACACTTTTCCCCCTCTTCAGTCCAAAAAGAAATTCTGAAATTTAACCGACTAATTTACATGAAATCTGTGTTTACAGGTAGTAAAATATCCCTAAAAAAAAAAAAAAAAAAAAAAAAAGTCTGAATATTCAAAACGCCATGTAGGCATATCCCTGCACCCTCCCAGAGCTCTGCTGAAGGTAATACACACATGCACAACTGGAGGATTAGAGACTAAATAGTGACGAAGCTAATTCTTGACATCTTAGCCTATATTCCTCACAACGGCTTCACACTCACTCTTGCAAGATTGATTCTCGGTCAACGTTTAAGACTGTAGAAGTGTTTCTAACCACAAGAAGGATTTGTATGCATGAGGTAAAGAGTTTTTGGCCTAAATATAATTCTGCTTTATTGATCAAAATTTCCAGAAAGGTTCAAATCAGAATCTTCATATTTTAATGCTGTTATCTAGAAATGTGGATTCACTTGGTTGATGGAAATAATAAAGGAAAATGTTTATTTTTATAGAAAAAATAGATAGGTATCCCTGAAGCTATGATAGCTTATACACATTTACGTAGCTATATTTTTATTAGAGCCCTGTTGGATGTTTAAATATGCCTGAACTAATTGACACAAACATAAATTCAGGTTTATGACTTTTAGTCTATTATATGCTCACCCAATTCAGCCCTGAGGTTGCCATCCAAAATTGATTACATAAAAATATTTTTAACACTTTCTTAATATCGATGATGTTATAAAGGGCTAACATTTCCTGAACAAAAGAAAAGAAGAAAAAGTGAGGTTTTTTTAAAGGTAATTAACATGAAGGTTAATCTTTTTATCTTTTAGGGGAAGACAGAGAATGATCTAAATATCATGTTTTAAACAATTTCAACTTTCTAGAGTTAAGAATTTAGGTAGCATCTTCCATTTGATTCAACTTTTCCCTCACTGAGTCTCCTAATCAAAGGTTGGCTTGTAATATTGCCTCTAGATATTTTGAGCAGTTTTTGCTGGGCAATTTAAGCCAGTGATACAAAGTCCAGAAGTGACTGTCAGTCAGATGCTTCATCTCATCTGTGTTTTTCTTTAAATGAGTTATTGTAGATTTGAACAAATTTATTTCAGTCAGTGCATGCAAGGGGACTGATGGGAGTTGATTCAAACTCTTGTAACAGATTTTACTTTTACAGTAAAAGTAATTAACAATTATTCTCTTCCAGGCTTCACCCTCTTCAGATAAATGATGACATCTCATTCATGAGAGCACAATGTAATATCCATGAGCAAAGTTTACAATAATTATTTTGCAGTAATAATTTGAGAAGGTTGAGGGAAAAGTACTTCAGGACTGAAGAAACTGTATTAATTAGTGACTCATTGCTTCTCATAAAATTTATGAATTTTTAAAAATGTCACTGTAAACATTAATCCAAAACCATCAAGGCCTTTGAGTACACATATTATGTATTATTTAATTTTCTACCTAGCAGTGTTGACCACTACTTATTAGATCATTACTTACTGAGAGTGCTATCTAAACTTAGTAGTTTCAATTCTATTTAAAACCCAAAGCATTTGGTCTTCAGCTTGATTGTGCTCTGAATGTCAGTGAGTCAGGATAGATTTGCTTTAAACTGACTCCATGATTTTACAAGATACAAATTGTTCGATACTTTATAACAATTATCTCTACAGGAAAGATCAGTACAAAAATTAACACAATAAAATTAGGCCCAATGCTTAAAATGATGTCATGCTCATAATAGCTCAAGTACTTCTGTAATGTGCAGGTTAATTACTTCCTGAAAGCTACCTAACACCAGCCTGATGCCTCTTTTACAACTATACAGCTGTCATTATGATTGCAATATTTATCTTTTTATACTTAGTTCTCATTCTTCATTAGAAGCAGAATTCCTTCTTTTGTTTTCCTAACAAAATCATGCTTAAAAATGTGTTTGTAACCCTTTTACAGTTATTGAATTGGAAGACATCTATTGGAATTAATTTAGGTCATTTCTTTACAGACCTTGCAGGATTTGGAGAAACTGAAACTTAAAGAATCTGAAATATTTTAATTGTTCCCTTGTCTTCTTTCCACTTAATCTGTAGTAAAGTTTTCAGACTAAATAATTTCTCTCCTACAAACCTAGCTACAGTTTTCAGACCTAGGTTAACTGTAAGAATTTACTTGTAATTTTGCCTGTAAGTGTCAGGTGATACCTGAGGTCTATTTTTTATACTGAGAGAGTAGCAAAGAGCTTACAGTCCAAAAAAATACCCAGTCATCATTATTATATCTTAAGAGGTTGACAAAGAAGAGTTAAAGGAATAGGGATTTAAATTAATAAATGGATTTAGATAGCTGTCAATCATGCTAAGAGAGTATTTGAAATTTATGGATGTCTAAACATTTTCAGAACTATTTTGCATCCTCTAGCAAACCAGAGAAGCGCTCAATATCCATAGGAAGCTGCATTTCTCTTAGTGGTAATGTACATTCAGCTTTTGGAATATTCCTCAAACTCTCTGACCCATACCTGAGCTTGCAGTGGGATTCTCATACTGTCTAATTCTAGGAATAAAGCCAATAATGCTTTCAAAGCCGGGCTAGGAAAAAACAGGGAGATGAAGAAGTTATCTAATTCCTCATGCCAGAAAGCCTATTGCCTAGGCCACCCACCCAGGCAATTGTAAATGATGGTTCAACTATCTCCTCTCCCCAAATCAGACTATGAGCTGGAAGTCAAGTCGTACATATCCTAGAAAAAATGTTTTGCAGGCGACGTGTGAAATTTCTAAGGTTGAAGCCATTCCATTAAGAAAAATTTTTTCAGGACAACAAGACACCTCTTCCTGGATAAAGTATACCCTAAGTACCACAAAACATATGACTTCTGAATGTGTATGGGCCTTCAACTATATTAAACTCTAGGTTCATTTTTCTAACTTATTATCATCATCTACCTTTCCTGGCTCATTATTTCTTTTCTCATCTGCCTTTTGCTCTTCACTTCCAGTTGCTTGTGATGAGACACCCAGATGGGCCCCAGTCCTTAGATTGCAGCTCCCCAGAAGACCTGAGGGCTCTCAGGGGTCCTTGTCACTGGTCACCATTTTGGCCCATTCCACTCAGACTGTGAGATGCTGCCTGTCAGATATTGCAACTGCACTGTATGCTGGCACTTATACAAATAATTTTCTATTTCAGAAAGACTCTTCCAAAAATCATATTTTTTGCAATGTTCTTTTTAATACTCTTCATATCTACTCTTTCAACACCTCTTAACTTTAATAAGGCTGCCTTAGTACTAGCTTCAAGAAATATGGGAAAGAAAATAATGAGAACTAGCATAGGACTTGCTTGGAGGAAATCAGAGGATATCTGTGATCAGAGGAGCTGCCAATAAGAAGAAACTATCATTGATGAAAATTTCTTGCAACTTGCAGCATTTCAAAGATCTAGTCTCCCTTGTCACCCCAAAAAATCTCACCCCCAAATCCAAACCAAAATAACAAAACACCCCCTCCAAAAAAACCCCCCAAAAAACTAAATAAAACCCAAAACCAAACCAAAACAAAAAACTAATAGAAAGCATGATGGCATTAGCAAGGGCAGGAGTATATCACACAGGGGGAGAAAACTGGATGGTGATTACCTAGATCTGCACATAAAACTGGTACCTTCTTGGTCAATGCAGTGACTCTGAATCTCTGTAAACCTCATTTATAATACAATATTGAAAAGACAAAATTTTCCCCTAGAATGTATAAGACTTCCCAAGATAAATGTGTAAGGGTTTCATTGTAATTTTGAAGATCTCCCACAGAACTCCCAAAGGAAAATAAGAAATTGAATAAAAGGAAAATACATCCCTGGCCATCGTTAGTGTTAAAGCACAGTCCTTCAATGCCCATTAGTATAAATTACATCTCCAAATTATGGTACAGAACAGTGAATTGGTGCTTATTTGAGTCAATGAGAACTGTTTTAAGCCATTCTGGTTATTTTCACTGAATCTAGGATAGATTTTCTATATCAGCAAAAGGGCTGAAACTGTAAAGCTGTGGAAAAATGTTTACACCTAAGTTAAAATAATAAAATTTTATACATGGATATAAGCAAACGTAAGATCATTAATTATACACTCAAACATGCCTTGTTCAAACAGAATCACAGAGTCATTTAAGTTGAAAATGACCTTAAAGAATATCAAGTCCAACCTTTATCCCAGCACTGCCAAGTCTACCACTGAATTATGTCCCGAAGTGCCACCATCTACATCTTTTAAATACCTCCAGTGATGGTGATTCCACCACTTTCCTGAGCAGCCTGTTCCGTTGCTAGACAACCCTTTCTTGTGAAGAGATCTTTCCTAATATCCAACATAAACCTTCCCTGGTGCAACTTGAGACTGTTTCCTCTTGTCCTGTTGCTTGTTACCAGAAAGAAGAGACCAATTCCCTCCTGGCTACAACCTCATGTAAGGTAGTTGTAGATAACAGTAAGATCTCCCCTCCATGAGCTTCTTTTTCTCCAGGCTAAACAACCCCAGCTGCCGCAGCTGCTACTCATAAGTCTTGTGTTCTAGCCCCTTCCTCAGCTTCATTGCCCTTCTCTGGACATGCTCCAGCACCACAAAGCCTTTCTTTAAGTGAGAGGTCCAAAACTGAACACAGGATTTGATGCAAGGGAACAATCACTGCCCTGGTCCTGCTGGATACACTATTGCTGATACAGACTCGGAGGTCACTGGCCTCCTTGGCCACCTAGACACACACCTGGGCACATTGCTGGCTCATGTTCAGCCAGCTGTCAACCAACACCCTCAGGTCCTTTTCTGACAAGTGACTTTCCAGCCTCCCTGCCCCAAGACTGTAGTGATGCATGGGGTTGTTGTGACCCAAGTACAGGACCCGGCACTTCACCTTGTTGAATTTCATACATTTGGCCTCAACTCATTGATCCAGCCTGTCCAGATCCTTCAACAGATCAACACCCCCAACCAAATCCCACCTGACCTTATCAATCTCAAGGTATTAAAAAAGTTATTGTTTCTCAATTGGAGTTACAGACTTCTGAACTCTGTAACAGTAATTTCCTTTAGACTGCCAAAGTTTTGAGTAAACAATAGCCACAAATACTGTGTGATTCTTAGTTTTGTTTTTTTCAAGGATACTTTTGTAGGTAACTCTTTTCGGGCCTCAGTTATCAAAACCTGAAAGGCAGAAAAACCCACTGGCAGTCCCATTCATTTTCCTGCTTCCTAGGGAAGTTCAGGATTTCAGGTTTCCTTCCACCTAGCTCTGCAGTTCCCTGGCCAGTACTTGCAAGTTTTCTTGCTTACCTCTCTAATGTGCCTGACCTAGATTTTGGATGCCCCCCAGAATGCCAAATGTCTAAAAATTAGAAGTCACAGACTAACTTTAAGGCATCTGAAGTTTTTCTATATGTTTAGCTTTTGAACAGGGTCTTGAAAAGTTTTAGATAAATTTATTTGTGTGTGAGCTTACTTGCAGAACCAGAGTAATCCTATAGCAAATAGTAAAATATTGTTTTCAGGTATGAAATGAGAGCACTGGAATCATTTATCTAGTCTGTCTTTACAAGAGGAATTAAGTACAAGAACAACCATACTCCTGAAGTCAGAGGCAGCTGTTCATTATATAAATAGTGTGTCTTTAAAAAAAAAAAAAAAAAAAAAAAAAAAAAAAAAAAAAAAAAAAAAAGTGAGGCACAGATTGTAAATTTATGCCTTTAGGTTTGGAAAAGATTTTCTGGCAAGTTGAGAAATCTGGAAAGCTCCACGAAAAAGAAGCAAACTGTGCTGAGATCTCAGAGCTCTCCTGTTATTTATTTACATCTGAATCAAATCCCAGTGTGATTCTCCTGAGGGGGATAGTTTTCAATGTGCAAATCAGATAATAATAAATCAATGAATACACCATACAGAGGCCCTTAAAATAGCAATGTGCATCACATGAAAATAATTTTATTGAAGCTAGGACCCAGTAAAAGAGCTAAGACCAGAATAGATACTGTACTTACTTTTAATTAGTTAGAACTCTATGTCTTAAATTACTGAACTGCAGAATTTCTCAAAGTTATGAATCATTTATAGCTTCCTCTGTCTTGGGTCACTGAATACTCACTGTTCATCAAAATATATAGCTGCATTCTTCTGTCACTCCCATAACATTTTCTCTCACTAATGCCCCTTTTTTAGATTATCACCTCAGGGCAGATTCAGTTTTATGTTATTGAACTTTATGATAAACAGCAGATGTACAGAATATTTTAAATAGAATAGCAAATATATAATACAAAGTTCTTTTCAGATGTACATTAGTAGATTATTTTTTTTAACCTTTTGTACTCAAGAATGCAGAGCACAAAAATGAGATAGAATCCTCATAACAGATGTGTTCTTGGCTCCAGCTAACTCCTCACAAAGGAGAAATATATTTTCATTTTAAATGCAGGATATTGGGTTGTTTCTGCTTAAGGCACATTCAAAATTTAAGTATTTGCAGGATCCTCTTAAGCTGTATTTTGCCTCAGCACTTGTTAGTGGCTGTTTTTTTCAGCAGAAGACTGTAATGGAAATTAATATATTCTACAAATATGTAGTATGAGATAGAAAAACAGTTCAGTCTGGGATTAATTTGTGTGTCCAGAGTTTTTCAGGCAATATATGTGTTTGATTTTTTTTTCCCCAGATGACATCCACAGATAAGACAGACATTTAGAGTTCGATGCTGTTACAAACAATTTCATCCTGTTGAACTGAGTAGGTTTCAGACACATGAATATTCAGTCCTCTACTGTACTGCAGATCCTTCGGAGACATTGAAAAATAGTTCCAAAGGTGGCATAAGCAGCAACAGAAAATTTTCATGCCAGGAAGATCTTGATATTTCATAAAACTGTTGCAACATTCTGTCCAATTTACCATTTGTGAGCATAGGGGAAAAAAGGAATACAACTGGGTATTTTCAATAACCACTAAGACATTACAAAGGTTAAGGAGACTAAAGGACTCCTTTAGTACTTTTACCACAAACACCAAGCTCTGTGTTACCCAGTGCATTCATCAGCTGCAATCAGTTTGCTACTTGACAGTGAGTTTCATAAACTTTTTAAACTACCCCCCCTAAAAAAGTGTTTAAGATTCTTCTTTGTGAGCATCAGGGTTCTCTATTAATTTAACTGATTCTGATAACAGTTATGGGAAGTCATATGGGCAACTTAACAGTAGCTACCGTAGGTTCAAAGTTCCCTCAGTCCTCAAGATTTAATTTCCCTTTTGTAATTGTGAGCATCAGCTGGAGAACAGAGAATACTCTGAATTGTAACAGAGACAAGGATTCATATTTCACATAGGATGAATATGGCCTTACTTACTTTCACCTGCAATAGTTCTTGCATTATGCTTAGTAATGTTTTTTAATGTACTTGGGGTACACAGAAACTTCATAAACTTTACATGAGATTTGCAAAAACTTTTCACTGATTTTAACAAGTTAAATGTAAGTCTCTTTGAGGTTAAGGAAACCAAGCATGTTTTGAATAGTACTGCAATGATTAATCTTCTCTGGAATTTGATATGAATTTAAATAACAAAAAATTAAAAAGTTGAATAGCCTAGCTATAGGACTGAAATGTAGCCTTTAACTTCAGTATATACAACACAGGACTAACACTCAATCAGACAGAACAGAACAGATATAGAAAGGACAAAGTAAGATAATTACCAACACCACAAATAACTTCTGGATTGCTTTGTAAGACTACCCTTGTGGTAATTGATACACCATTAAAAGTATGGAAAGATTCTTGTCATAAATGGAATATTGATGCTAATGCAGAAAAGGAAACCTTTACTGTGATATGAATATTTGTTACAGGTGGATTCTGTATTGTCACCTCTCTTGTACCTTCCCCTTCCCCAAACCCCTGTTGTAAAACCCCTTTTCCCACTGGCCCTTGTTAAACCTTACCCCATTGGTCATAACCTGGGTCTCCTTTCATAGTAAAATGACCATTCCCTTGAAAAAGCCCTGTAGCACCGGAAATAAACCTCGCTTTGCCTCCCCTCTCTCCGTGAGTCCCGTGCTGTGGCTCCTGGTCCCCTGGGAACCACGTGGAGGGGGGCAGGGGGGGGAAGGGCAGAGAGCATGCCCCCCGGTAATGAATGCAACACCCGTGACAGGGGGAAACCAATCACTGCTATATACCCTCACATTCAGAGTCAAATCTTCAAATTAATTTGTGTTAGAAGATAATATATAAAGTGTCTGACTCGATTTTAATCATAGCAGAAGGAATAAGAAGAGTAGTTACCATTCCAAAATACAGAAGTCTGTACCTACAAATAAGATATCTTCACTTTTACTCTCAAATAATCTAAATATTTATGCCAGGTATGTCAAATACAATATTTAAGACTTGTAAAACTATTTTCTGAAGACTTTGGGTCCTCAGCTGTGGATTGCAAAATTTCTTTATGTTCCTTTAAAGATATTTTTCACTCATCATAAATAAAATAAATACCTATGATATATAAAATAAATAAGTCATACTGACTGACCAAAAAAAAAAAAAATGAAAAAAGAGGAATATTGGGGCTTTTTTTCTTTCAAATTCACTATGTTGATATATTTTTTTTTCTATTCTCATGAAAATTTTTATAAAAGCTAGGATCTATATGTCTTCAAAATTTCATCCACCAACTCCTCTTGGATTTTCCTAACTGTCTCTGAGTTCTGTCTTTATTTCACTAACAGAGGCCTTTGGGACATGGAAGTAAAACAAAGTCTTGTGGCCAGTTCTTGCCTGCTACAGTCAAACTCATTATTAAAACCTGCTAATGTATCCACTTCCCTCCAAAGCACTTATGTTCCTTGTCTGCACTTAGTTTGGTGAAAGGCTGCTCCAGAATTTTGCCCTTCTCTGGATGCTTAGAATCTTTGCTTTAATTTCCAGACAAAAATTAGTCATAGCCAGTTTATACTCATTCTTTTTCTACTATTATTCCTTTACCATTGATATATCCAAAGAGAATAACAATTTCATTCCTAAGCCAAATTCTCCTTTTTTCTGTTTCATTTGTTCTTTGAGGGGAGCCATTTTACAATGTAACAACTCATTTGCAAGGTGCACAGTTGTGCACTATTTTAACAGAGGCAAAGATTCATACAATGACAATCAACATACCTTTTATTTTTATGGCAATATTTGTTCACTGGCTGTTGATGTAAATTCCGTTATTACACAATCAAAATTATAAAGCGGAAACTCAGCAGCAGGTCAATGAACAAGGGACTTAAGTCTAAGAAAATACAATTTGAGTTTAGGTTCTATTGAAAATTTTGAGAGTTGAGTGTGGAAACAGTCCATAATCTTGGTTAAAGAAGTGTAATAGAGCATGATAGAAATCTAAATTGAGTTGTGACAATTGACACCTGCGCTGGGAAAGACATTACTTGTACAGGAGTCTTCCTGTAGAACTCTTCCTTTTTCTTTTGGCTGTTTTTTCTGGAACAGCTGGGTGCTCTTTCAGAATCACAGTTTATTGCTCTTGAAGCTTTGGAGTGATCTGAAAGGTTTTAGCTACTTACCTATGTCTACCAATACATGCTTTCTAAAAGTGTTTCTCAGTTTGTGCTCTATTACAGCATTGCTTGAAGGAGAAAAATTATCTTGGATGGTGTAATAAATAGAACAACACTAACAGAAGAAGGTTGGAAAACTAGGAGAGTTTGCAGATTCATAGAATAGATTTGAGTGTGTGGAGCATATCTTGTGGTGGACAGAAATAATGCATATAGAGTTTCCAGTCTTCTGATTTCTTTTTTTTGCATAGTACACATAATTCTAGTCTCTCTGGTCTCGGGCAGACTTCCTACAAAGGCCTGTGGAGTAGTTAATGTATATCTTACTTTTCTTGCATCAAAGTATTTACCACATTGGTTCAAAGTAATCCCTTCCAGGAAATCTACTTTCCTTGTCTTTGAGGCCGGTTCCAAACACTTCAGAATAAGTGGCAAAAAAGTCTACTTTTTCTCAAAAAAGTCAGAGATCAGCTTAGACTCTGAAGTATAGCTTCCATTTATACATTCTCCATTGTGTTTCTAAAGAATGAATTTTTCTACTCCTTGAGTATTTTTGATTCACGAGCATTTCTGATCAATTTTTTTAGGTCTTGCCAAGTTCTGGCTATCTTGTGACAAATCTGCACCTTGTGAGAGAGTAATTATTGTTACGGAACACCGTATCTTCCCATTTTTGCCATTCATATTTTTAACAAATAGGAAAAATATCAAACCAAGATCTTTTTTCTCTCCCCCTTTATGGCTTATCATGTTTTATGTGTTTATAAAATCTATTCATTCATATTTGATGAAAAGTATCTCAGTTTCTTTCAGAATTTGTTTTCCTGAACCTTTTTTCAAAGCGACTGTTACTATCATGGCCAGATTGTTTCTGTGTTTATAACCTTATACATATTAAGACAGTGAAGAACACTGCATTTGTTGTGAAAATCCCTGGTTTACATAATACACTATAATAACACACTATAATATTCTATAACCAAAATGGTTATATTCCATAACCATAACTGTTTTATTAATGTTTACACATTGAAAAGCCATTTTCAGTAAGTTGTTCGTTGAATAGAATCCTTTTTTCCTTCAATTTTCTGAGACAATAGAGCTAGTTTACAAACCAGAAGCATTTGTTTTATTTTACATCTGTAATAAACCTTTTTTGTTTGGCATTCACCAGCAGTTTGAGCTTTCCAGATTTTTTTGCATTAGATTGTCTGTCCTGTTGTTCAGTATTTGTGCTTTTGACTTTGCAGTTCTATAGGCAAGATAATGGAAGGCTACTGCAAGTAACAGAGACAGGACTTACCTTTCTCTGAGACAGTTTTAGGGATAGGTTTCTTTAAAGGTGTGAGACTTCTTTCCTGTGTTAGACATCCAGGCCTCACAAAATGCCTTCTTCTTTCCAGTGATTTTAAGAGGTGTTTAGAATAACTGCTTCTGGTGAAATCCATGTCAGATTTCAGATAATACCAATATATTCATTCTCCCTACATTCAGTTCTTTAGTTAAAAAGAGAGTTTCAAAACAGCTTCAGAAATTTTCATTGATTTTGTTGGTCATGACCTTCATGTCCAGGCCACTGACAACACAAATTTCTCTGTTGTTCTCCCAATATTCCCATATTGGTGTGCTTGTTTTAGCTGGATATAGTTATTTTTCTTCCTAGTTGCTGATACAATGCTGTAGTTTTTGGATTTCCTGTGAGAATAATGTTGATAACATGTGGATATTTCAGTTATGGCTAAGTAGTATTTATTCTAAATCAAGGACTTTTCAGTTTCCCATGCTTTAACAATGAGGAGGTGCACAAAAAGCTGTAAGGGAGCATAGCTGAGCTGACCTAGCCAAAGGGATGTTCCATACCACAGAACATCGTGTTCAGTAGGTATACTGGAGGGTAGTTGACTGGAAGGGGATATCCACTGCTCGGGAATGGGCCGGGCATCTGTCAGTGGATCAAGAAAAATTGCATTTTGCATCACTTATTCTTGGGTTCCCTTTTTGTTGTGTCCCTTTGCATTACTTTAGTATTGCCATATTGATTATGATAATGATGTTTATTATTATTCTTATATTTTGCTTTATTTCAATTTAAAAACTCTTTTTATCCCAAACCACAGGTTTTACCTTCTTTTTCAGATTGTCCTCCTCATCACACTGTGAGGTGGGTGTGAGCAAGCAGCTGAGTGGTACTTCATTGTTGTCTGGGGTTAAAACCGGACAGCCATTTTTGGCCTAAGCGTGGGGCTTGACAAGTTGAGATAACAACTCTGAGTAGATAGCATTAGAAAAATTTTGTATTAAACATTCTTTATATTAGTTTAATAGTCACTTGTCACAGTGTTGATTTATTTTCTCTCTAAGTTGGTATGCTTGTTCTTAAAATTCTGTTAGGTAGTACCTTGCTTTCAGCATATGTTCTGTGTTGTGTTGTTTATCACCCATGGGAACTGAGTTAAGGTCATCATGTTGTACTTTGTTACACTGTCTTATGATCTGGTAGAATTGCAGGTCATTAAATCAATCTAGTATTTATAGTCATCACTGCTGTCATCTCTGTATTTTGGGAGCCATCTATTGGAAACTATTAACAATTATACCTTTTACCTTTTTTCCTGCAAGCCAACCTATAGAGGAAACACCTCTCTTCATCTTCCCATTCTTCTCCAGGCTAATTAAAATAGCTCTTGAGAATTTTTAATAGCCTTGGCATGCTCAAACCAGCATTTTCCTGTTGCTAAGCTTTCTGTCACAGGCTTATTTAAGGTTAAACTATTTAAGAATACCACATAGAGATCTCTCACAAGGTTGAATACTTCTGAGTTGCAAGGTGTGTGGAATGGTATGGGCAAGTGTCTAGGACAGTGGGAACCACCAGTGTTTTTGAGCTTCACTCCTGAACAAATGCAGAATCTGGGGAAAAAAAAAAAAAAGTTTGGTAAAAGTATTCTGTCACCTGGACAATTCCAGATAGACACAAATCTTTGCAATGTGTTGGGGCCTGGACCATACCCTCTGAGCCCTGTTCAACAATATTCCTTACCTTCAGGGGGAAAAGAAGGTCTCTGGATCTGAGAACAAGATGACAGGCAGTGCACCTACTTCAACTCTGATGACAGACTCTGCAGCTGAAACAGAAAACCAATCAGTGCAATATCAGTCACCCCTATAAATAAGAAGAAGTGGACATGAAAGTCAGGTCCTTTAGTAAAGGAGAGTGAAGTGGGGCCATCAAAGGAAGAAGGAAGAGGCAGAACACGAGGTAACCACTCAATTCCTATCCCTGAGTCTGCTTCAGGAAATGCAAAAGTATTTCAGCCATTATCCAGGTGAGCACATTATCTCCTGGCTGTTCCAGTGCTGTGATAAGGGGGCTAGTAGCACGGAATTAGAGGGTATGAGACCCAAGCAGCTAGGATCACTTTCTAAATAAGGTAATTGGAAAAGGGACATGTGTCCTTAGTCTTTGGAGGTGATTCCTGTTAAGCAATCAAGAAAGGTATCCCTTCAAGGAAGATGTTGTGTGTTACCTAGGCAGGTGGACCACCATGGGGAGAAGTATCCAGTACCTGATGGAATTAATTCTGATGGAGATGATTTAGTATTACCCAAGCAACAGGCACTTACCCACAGAACCAGGCAAGGTCCAATACACATGACTAATGTGGTGGAAGTCTGTCCAGAGGTGTGTCTTCATTGTATGACAACTCATTGTCAGTACTGACCTGGAGAGACAAAGAGATGCTGACAATTAGTCAAGTGGCTTGACACCTCCTTCAGTATGAAGAAAATCTCTGTCCCTCCCTCTGGACTTGTGTCTTAGCTGTGAAAAAAATGTCAGAACAGTGGAAAAAACTGCTCCAGATGTTCTGCAACAAACAGAAGACAGGTTCCGCACCCCATGTGTATGGATCAGTATCTCAGCCATTAACAGTACACATTCCTTTGTTCAAGAGAGAGTATATAGAGGTTACACATCACAGGGGTAGTCTGTGGTTTTATCTGTGGGACCATGGAGATGACATGAGGAAATGAGACAGAAAATCTACCTCAACCCTAGAGGCATAAAGACTATAGTGAAGCAGCTGTGGCCCTGCAGCTCATGGAGGTAAACAGGGGTGTAGAGATCTACCTCTAGACCATGGAGAAAATTTACATTGGAGTAGAGGGTCATGAAGGACTATCTCCTGTGGGAAGGACCCCATGGTGGAGCAAGGACTCCTCTCTCTGAGCAGCAGCAGGAACAACGTGTGAAGAACTGACCGTAACCTCCATTCCCCATTGTGTGCCCAGTTCCACAAGAATCTGGTTTGTAAGTAGATACCACAAGAAATTATAGTTCATTAATCTGATTCATATAATTTTTATTGAATAACCCTTTGAGGCCTCCTCAAAGTTCAGATTACAAGTTTAAGCATTTAATTTTGCTAGAATTTTTTTATATCTTAAAAATCTGGTATTCAGCATCTTAGTGATTCAATCACCTAACACTCAGTGTCACAATTAATGTCTGAAAATCACAAGTTTCTACAAGGTGCTATTTTATTTTCAGGAATTGAGACAATTCTATGTATTTACAACTTTCCAGGAAATAAAAAGTTCTCTCATGTTTTTGTATCATGAAAAAAACCTGCTTTTCATTGGCTGTTTTGGAAAATTCTGTGTGTCCTCAAGAATATATGTTAGATTTTGTATCCTTGTTTCCAGGAACTATCTCAATATTTCTTAATATCCAGTTTCTGTAACTGAGGTTTCCGTCATTCTTTAGAACAGGCATATCCTTAGAAGGTAATGTGATCCCTCAGAAAAAACGATATTTGTTTTTCTCAAGTGTAAACCATTACTCCTTAAGAAGTTTTAGAAACTTTTCCGCTCTCACCAGATGTTCTTCCGAAGTTTTATGGAACAACTGAAGTCATCTTAATATGTGACGATGTCTTAAATTCTCAGAATGTGGGTTAGATCATTTAGTGCCTTCTGAAATGTCCCTTATGCATTGACAGTTTGAAAGTCATTCTAAAGGACTGAAATAATTATTCACCTACTGATTTTCTTTTTTTTTTTTTTTTTCTTCTTTCCTAGTTTGGTGGTATCCAGATTCTCAGTTAAAACCATTAAAATATTTTGTTCTTGACATGGAGTCTCATATGGAAAGAAATCATTATCTATCATGTCCCATCTATCCATCCTGTGTATTTAGATCAGCATTTAAGATCATTTGTCTGTTTCTATAATTGCAACTGGATATTTTCAAGGCAATGAAAATAAGCTAACAGGAAAATCCTGCAGCAATGTATTTTAACTTTTTTTTTCAGTGCTGTCTTATGTATTAAATGAATTAAAATTCTAAATCTGAGTGCAAATACAGGTACTTATACTGTTCTTAGTGAAGGTTAATAATCTATGTAGACAATTTCTAGTTCTTTTCATGTGACATAATCATTTCTGGAGACTCCATTTTCAGTAGCCTTTGTCCACATATCAGCTACACAATTTATCTGACCAATCATGAAATGCCTCATTTATGACATAATTTGCCTTATGGGATCTATGAAAAGCCTGTGAACACTGTATAATTAAAAAATATTCAATTAGTGTCTTCACTATCAAATAGTTCCTAATGTGTTAAATCTAATGCAGGAATTAACATCTTAACTTCTTAAAGTATGTGTTTTTCTTCCCCTCTTGAAGCTACTTATCAGTCTGGGAAGCAACACTTATGAATTTACCTGACCAGGCTTTTCACGAGGTATTTTAACACAGGGAAGTTCATACCTTACAGATGAACTCTGACACTTATCATTACAGAAAACATACAGCACCTACCGTTAGCAAAGTATTATTTGGTTTTTGTGAGTCTATACCTTCCATGACATAAAGTCTATCAAATGAACACAAAATCTTGTTTTCTTCACAACTCAAAGTTTTTGACTAATGTAAAGGTGCTCCTGCCCACTTGAAGCTGATTCCATTCACTGTAACATCCATGAAAATAGTAGGATTTCAGGGCCAGATGTAGATGTAACCTGTATAATGCTGATCTGAGAACTGCATCCCAGCAAGCCTTTTACTGACAAGTAGACTGTTCTGTGGATGTGAAAGTAGCAACAGAAAAACAGACTTGTCTTAATTTCCACTCAGAAATTTATTAAATTTATTGGAAAATTGAAGGTAACATCCAGCCAAACACAGACATACCTTAAATTAATTTCAGCTCTTTGTCCATTCCACTCCACTCTTTCAATCAGAGACACAAAAAAATGTCAAACAAAACAATCATCATGTCACAGACATACAATAATATAGCACAGCTTCTTACTGGAGATATTGTATGAAAATTAATTTTAAAACTACAGTATTCTGAAATTGAGCTGAAAAGAGCAGCTCTTACTTGTTTATCAATATAATTCACAATTAATCTTGTTCTGAAAATTACAACTATTCTTGAGATATTATTATAGATGTGCTCTTTGATGTTTTGGACAAAGTGTTAATAAAACTGCACAAATCAATACTCTGAAGGGTAACTCTATTAGCTTCATTGATATATCTTCATTATTTGACTGTTAAAAACTTTTATTCATGTACTTTTTCAGTTAGGTGCAAATCCATTGTTTCATCTAATATGGAATCCTAAATAAAGTTTTGTCAGATATACCAGATCTACTAAATGATCTGTATACAACTGACCCCTTAGAGTATCCAGAAGTGAAAAGATACCTTAGACACAGCTGTTGACTGGTGTCTGTGGTGTCTATTTCTGGTCACCTTATTACTCCTGAGATATTAGTAAAGTGACTGTTCATTAACTAATTCCATTGTTTCTGTGGGTTCTAGAATTTGATTGACTTTTTAAACATCACCATTTATTCCTTAGTGTCCATAGAACAATAACACTCTGGAAGTTGTATTTAGTGAATTTTTAAGAGGACAGATTTCATCAGCTATTGCTTACCAACAACAAATGAAGTTGTCAAAATAGTTTATGGATTATTATGGGAGGGAGATTGTAACTAGATGACCTTTAAGATCCCTTCCAACCCAAACCATTCTATGATTTCATGATTTCTTTAATAAGTCACTTGTTTGTAACTTACTTTTGGCCATAGTTCTTTTTTAGTTTCAGTCTTCAGTTCTCATGTTTTTCCTTGCACTCACCCTTAGATGCATTAAGTAATTGAAAGGGTTACTGGTGCAGCTATATTTGCTTTCAACTTTCCTTTGTACCTGTTCTCAACATTGTGATAGTTTTTAACTCTGTCTTTAATATTGCCTACTTTAGCAATTTTGGAAAAATTATATAACCATAAATTTCTAATCTCTGGAGTCCAGTGTAACACTAACTGGAATTTGGCCTGTTTGAAAAAGGCGTTCCTCAGACTTTTGAGGTTATATCTACTACACATTATCTGATTACAGGCCAACATTCATTTTCAGAAGAATTCAGTTTTAGAGCAAAGTTCTCCTCTTGGATGAGGATATATCAGAATATCAGGCAGATAGTCTGTCTTTCCTGTGACTCATTCCCAGATCTGCCTTTAGCCTTCTCTGAAATATCTTATTGTCTAGATACTTTGATGTGGGGTTTAGAGGGCTTGTAGGACATTGTTTCCCTAGGCCAAAACATTCTGAATATAGTGACTTGCAAAGCTTTTTGAAATATTTAAGATCTGCTACAGTGCTCAAGTCAAATGATACTGCATATTTAATTAAGGAAAACTTCATGCAACTCACAAATTTTTGGAAAATAATTAGAATTGAATTATTAGAATAATGGAATCCTTTTTGTCTAAGATGAGATATTGGAAGTTGTGTCTTATAGTGTATAAACGTGCAGTTATGTATGAAGTGCTTCTTAAGACTAAGGAATTGACAAAATTTTAAATGAGATAATTGAAAGGAATGTAGTGTCATGCACACTTTGTTTATATTAACAAATGAGAAATTAAGGTGTATTTTACCATGCCTTTCTGCTGTCCATCTCATCACATATGATTCCTTAGCCTTTGATGGATATTTTCAGACAAAAATTAAAATCTCTCACAAGCTACCTTGTCAGCAGTGAAATACTAGATATGCAGAGAATTGCACTCTCTAGATGACATAATGATCACTTCATACCTTTTCTTTATTCTTGTTTTAACAAACTGCATATGGCTCTCTTTTCTTTAGAAAACACACTGCTCCATATGATTTACTCATCACCAGTGCTATGTAGGTTTTCTGAAGCTAGTTTTCTCACTTTTTCTATATAAACCACCAAGTAGAATGCACCAGAAAAACCACTGATGTAAATGCTTGTTCAAATAAAGTCCTTTGACTTTGTACTGAGGCAAAATAGTAGAACAGAAAACACACCTATAACTCTCTCTGCTCTGGTGATATTTACCTTCAGGAGAGGGACCAAATGTACAGCTGGGGACATGTATTCCACAAACCACATGCCCAGAAATATTTGTTTCTATGTCTACAGTGTTTCAGAATATATTCAGACTACTTCTGCTGATCAAGTTACTGTTGCTTATCAAATTATCTCTTGTGAACTGAGACAAGATTAATTAACGTACATGTACCTTCCTTCTCTAACCTATCACACCTCTTTGCAAGTGAAATGAAATTCTTTTTATATGGTGCTAAGCACATTAACCATTTTTTAAGGTTAGAAATCATTACTAAGATAACCAACTGACAAATGGTAACATGTTAGACTGCCAAAAATGAAGTAATTGCAATTGTGTGAGTGTACATTTAAAGTAATAAAGAGTTAAGGTTAAGAAAGTTAGGTAGAAAATGAACTAGCAAAGATTTAACTTTTAAAAGTAGAACTGCCAAGCACAAGCATCTGTCACTAGTTTTACAAATTAGTATGTCAGTGTAGTTGAAAGAACTGTAAAGGCAAAGGCTAGTTATTCAGACTTTGCAATGATGGAACGCTAAATTGGGTTCCACTGCCAGGTTTTAGACTATACAGATATGAACAGTAGCGATGCTCTGCTATGTGCACACCATGTTTGTTTAAGAAAACTTGTTTTTACTCAAATGGTTTATGATTTCATTTGCCACATACTTATACAAACAATAAAGAGACGTTCTCTTTTGTAGTTATGATGTGATCAGAATTGTTTTGCTATGATGACATTACTGTACTCAGGCAGGCTTATCAGTTCCCAGGTCTGGAGATAACACCATTAGAGCCTTTATTAGAATGACGACACTGAGGGCAACAAACAACTTTAGTGCATTATAATTTGAATGCAAAAGGACCTTTTCATGTTCTCTGAATGTCAGAATTCATGTATTACAACAAAGGATGGACAGAACACACTCTCACTGCAGAGCACACCAAGTGCATCCCAATGGGTAAATCTAGATGCAGCCACTCCTTCTTTCATTGAAATCAATAAATTTTCTTTCAGCACTTGCAAGAAACATAATGCTTTACAGATCTACTTATGCTTAGGCGACTGCTGCTTTTTGAGAGATTTTAGTGCATGGAGTCCGGCTTCCTCTTTAGAGGTACAAGGGACTACTCTCTGTATGTTCTTTGCCATATCTGCAAGGTCTGTGCAGAAGTCTTGGATACTATCCCAGCCATAAACAGGACAGATACCTAGACCTTTGTAAGCGGCCTTGAATGTGTTATGTGTAAGTGACTGAATTAAGTCCTTAATATTTTTTCCTATATGAAATTAGACAGCAGAAGATAATATTTTCCCTTTAAACACTGTAGGAACAGAGATCAGGTCAAGACTGTAGATACATGACCATATGTGCCTGTGTAGTCTGGAATGTCTAGCTTACACTGTGATCAAAATGCAAATCTAACTAAGAAGCCAGTAGAGACTGGAGAAATAGTTGTCTCACCCCAACAAAGACACCGAGATTTTGTCAGCTGAAAAGCTCTCTGTATCATCTGCTGTATTCGCTAGATCTCTATTGAGTTGATACTTACACATGATCTACAACATATAGCTCAGTCTGTCACTGATTAGATTATCCTAGACTTGGGTGAATGGAAAAAGGGGCAGACAAAAACTACTTAGAAAGAGAAGTTCATTTAATGGATTATTACATTACAAATAATTTTTCTACTGTAAATAATGCAGGAATATTTAAGAAATTTGGTTCAACAGAACAGTTGAACAGAACTTGCTCTTATAATAATAATAATAATAATTATTATTACTATTGTTATTGTTATAAAGTGTAAGATACTGGACAATGTAGCATGTCTTCAAAGTTTTACCCTTTCCCAAAGTCCCTCTCAAAAACATTCCCTTTATTAACATATTTGTTCTGAATGTAACACAGAAATTTCTATCAGGGTAATCACAGAAGAGAAGTTATTTTTAGCCTTAAAAGACATCTCAGAACACTGAAGACATTATCAACCAACCAACCAAAATCTCTGCTGCATCATATAATGTTCATAAATATAATACCATAGCACATACAGTTTGATGGACTAGGTTTATTTCATATTTAAAATAAAACCACGACACACTCTTTTTCAGTCTACAGTCACTTGATTTAAAACCAAAAATAGGTATTAAAAAAAGAAACAAAAAAGAAAAATATCATATTTTCTCACCTGTATTTATTTCCCCCTATATATCTTATTTTGTTATAATTTTATTACAGTTCTGTAATTGTGTCTTGGTGGTTTTGTTTGGGATTCTGTTAAAAAAAAAAAGTTTATATTTACAAGTAAGAAGGCAGTGTATAAAAATATTATTTACTTAAGTAAATTTCAATCACATATGGCTCAGGAAATTTTGAACATATTTATATGTAAATGAACAGACTCAAAATACAGGATAGGGTTATATATCCTTCTATCAGAGATGGGATTGTAGTTTAAATCCTTCATATAATGAAAGTGTAATGTGCTGAGTAAATATCCCTACCTAAAATAGCAGCAAATCAAAAACACACTTGGCATTTTTCCTCCTGCTAGCTTAGATACGTATGTTAAAACTATTTAGGAACTTTGACATAATAGGAGAGAAAGGGAACCCCCTAGCGCACAAAGTAAGAATTAAACATGGATGTTACCTGAAGTTGTATCCATTAAAGGTGTGCAAGATGGCATTCAAGCTAGATTTTGTAAAGACATTAAATACATATTTTGGTTTTGGGACAATCTCCAAACATTAAGACTAGAAACATTAATGGTGATTAATTTTATTTGTTCTTGTGAACCAGAGATATAATGTATTTCAGTTTTACTATCTATTAGAAATCATCATCAAGCTGAAAGACATTAGTTATTGGATCCAGTATGAACTCTAAAGCATAAAAGATATGTGGAACATGATAACCTTTTTTCTCATAAAAAATATTTTAAATTAATCACATCTAGAAGCCACTGCTGTGGTATTTTTCTCTGTGTGAATACTCTGTTCCACTGAAAAATATATCAAAATTATCCCTATGAGAAATTTCAAGGATGGAGCAAATACAGTGTTCAATGAAAACTTTAGTTGTGAGTTTCTGTTAATGAATACCTCCATCTATTTCTTATATTTGTTAATTACATGTCTTGAATGACTGTGAGCCCAGTTGTGAACACTTACCTTTTCATGTTCAGAGTAACATGTTCCTATTTCAAATGTTTCCTTGGTTCCTCATGCTCTTTCATAGCTTTACTAATACTTTTCTGCTTTTCCCTAGTCTTTCTTTTGTCTGATAAACATTCAACTACAGGGAGATCTATGGATGTACCAAAACCTTTTAACTAAACACTTGTTTAAATCATTATCAAACACAAACATGCCCTTGCAAATGAGTGGAGATTTCTAATTTGGTAGCTGATGTATAGTCATTTTGCATTCGGCATGGACAGCTGTAAAAGACAATACCACACTCCAGCACTGAAGAATCATGCATCTTTATTAAAGCTTTTATAGGGTGAAAGGTCTAGAGAGGAGGCTGCATGATGAGTGGCTGAGACCACTTGGCTTTTTTCAGCCTGCAGAAGAGGAGACTGAGGGGAGACCTCAGAGCAGTCTACGGCTTCCCCATGAGGGGAAGACACTGATCTCTTCTCTCTGGTGACCAGTGACAGGACTCAAGGAAATGGCCTGAAGCTGTGCCAGTGGAGGTTTAGGTTCACTATTAGGAAAAGTTTCTACCCAGAGGGTAGTTGGCCCTGGAACAGGCTCCCCAGGGAAGCGGTCACAGCATCAAGCACCAAGCACCAAGTTCAAGAAGCATTTGGAAAATACTCTCAGGCACATGGTGTCATTCTTGGGGTTATCCTGTGCAGCACCAGGAGTCAGACTCAATGATCCTTATGGGTCTCTTCCAACTCAGGATATTCTGATTCTGTAATTCTATGATTCTTTTAGACTACTTTGTATTACCTTTTCACTCCATTTTTATACTGTTTTTCACTGACTTTAATGAAGTTGTCTCTGGTTCCAACAAAGTTCATGAGATCTAAATTAACTTCTGTGTTTCTGTCTGTTTTACATACATGGAAAACCCAAATGCAATTTTCTTCTTTCCAAGGGTGCAGCTTCATTCTGTTTTCTTCCTGTATTGCTAATTGGACATTTGAAAAGCTATAGTGGTATGGTCTAGATCACATTCTATCTCATTGTGTTGACTTTTATATCACTTACAGACCTTTTTTTTTTTTTTTTGTATTGTACAGTTCTTAAATTAAGCATCACTTTTGCCATTTGTAAAGTTGAGTTTAACTAAACTGAAAGCCATGGCATAAAGTAATGTATATCCTAACAAGCATGCAGTGCAAGGAAATACATTTATTCAGAGATTTTGTTGTTGTTGTTGTTGTTGCTGTAATATATACCAACTTTTCTTAGATGGGTTAGTCTTTAGTTTGTTGCTCTTCATCTGTATGTTGATAGACCATATAATGTTTTCTATGTCTGATTCTTTTACTTAAGAGATCTCTGTTTCTAGTTAACCTCTACCTTCTTCAGACTTTTGCCAGTTATCCTATGCTGTCGTCAAACTTTTCAAAGCCTGGAAACACTGAGAGGAAATATTGATGCTGACACGTTTTAGTGTTGGGCTAGCTGAGAATAATGTATCCTCCTCTCATTATGTTCACTCCACCCTTTGGCTGCTCCTTATCAAGGAACATGCTGAAAAGACTCTAAAATAAATTTTTATACTCAGCCATCAGTTTGGTAAATAGAACTTGGAGGAAGCTTTAGAAATAGGTCTCCTGTCCATGTAGCAGTTAGAGAAAAGAACATCGTATAGCAAAGAGGAGAGGTGAAACAGAGAGGAAAAATACTGATGGCAGACAGCCAGAAGAACTCAGTGGTGAAGGAGGACAGCCAGGAAGCTGAAAAACTTAGAGGAAAGCCTGAGCATTCAGCCAGAAGCCGTGAGTTAAATAATTCTTGTGGGAAAGCTTGACTGGGAGATCTTAGCACTCTTAGCCCAATAAGAAGGAAAGACAGGCAGGTGCAGAACACTGAACCTCCTAAATCATCTGTAACCTAAGTCCAAAGAAAATAAAAGCCTTTTTAGTATTGGGAAAAAATGACTCTTGCTGTGCTCACTTGATCATATTAAGTACTTATACCAAAAGTATCAAGCCTTACTGGTAAAATGTATTGCATAACCTCATTCGGTGTCAAATCTGAATTGGTGTAAACTGTGAAAACTGCATTAATGCTGGTGAAATTATATTTATATAAGCCAGCTGAAATTCTAGCTCTCAAAATGCAAAATTGATTTATTTGTTTTATTACTGTTAAGGTGAATGCTTATGGGTAGCAATAGAAAAAAGAATGCAACTCATTAATGTAACTACATAATGAGGAAACGTATTTTAGCATGCATGAACAACCATACATGAACAATCCCTTGCAGAGTGCTTTGCTAATGTTCATTATGAATTACTAAAGTTAATTACTAAGGATGCAAATTAATGGCTATTTCATAACAACAGCTTCTCCAATCCTGACAGTGCTGAAATACCTGCCACATTGACAAGTTTTAGATCTTACTGCCCTGTATTTTCAATCTAAATCAATGCTTAACAACCAGACAGGGTGATATTAATACCAGAACTTCAGGGGCTTGATTATTTTTTCTAGTCATAGGTGTCTAAAGCCATTTAGGACTCCTTTGTGAATCAGTGTGGCTTCAAGCTGCCACTTCAGAAAGGCCCAAATCTCCAAAAGCTCCCATGTTACATCTGTCATCCTCACACAAATGTCTCAAACTAATTGCAAACTCTCAGATTACAATAGATGCCTATATTTAGCTGACCAGATCAGACCCATTTCCTAAACTGTCAGTCTTCCATCTTCTTCATAGTCAGTAAATACAAATTGGCACCTTGTTATGGATTTAAAATCTTGGAATTTTTCTTTCATCTACCAACCCTGCACCTCAGAGGGATCACCTTCTGTCTCCT
>JAWWEU010000001.1:71038147-71065775 GCA_035583155.1 Acropternis orthonyx
GTTTCAATAAGTTATTTTTGGTTTGTCTTTTATATTTATACATATATATGCTGTAAATTTCTGTAAATATATGTGTACATACCAGTTTCAGTTTTAAGGTTTTTTTTTCCTCACTTCTTTTAACTGAAACTCTGTGGCATTGGGAGGTGGTTGGCATTTTGCCAAGAGTCAAACCAAAACAATAACAGCAATACTACATGAAGACTGCACTACTCAAGTCAGAAACCAAAACAACAGTTATGACAGTAACCTTTAGTAATTTTAGTGTTTTGGCCAATATAATCTCTACTAATTTGCGGTATCTGAAAATGAAATATGAATATGTAAAACATTTAAAATAGAATAGATAACACTATTTGCCACTCAGCTGACTGTAGAACTTCCTCCTAATGTAAGTCTGAAGTAATTTCAGTAAGAAGACTTTACTTCAAAATTCTTAATTAAAAAGCACCACCAATGAACCCTTCCTCATCTGAGCAAATTCCAGGAAAAATGAAGCTTAAAGTAATAGAACAACACCACCAGCCCTTTTCTTCCAACAAAAAAGGTAGCATTTAATTTTCTCATAGTAGAAGAATAATTCTTATGACTTCACCTTCACTAAAACCTCCAGGCTTTGGAGCGAGGACTTGAAATGCTAAAGAGGATAGACTTTTAAAAGGATGTACCTTTTGTAAATTATAACAGCTGAAAAAAACCCACCCCAACAAACCATAAGTCAAAAATACTACTCCATTTTGGTAACATTAAATCTATGTCTGGAATTCTCTGTATGAACTTGCTTTCCTGGCTGCACAGAAGCTCGAGTTTTATTGTAGAAATGCTGTAGCTCATACAGCTGCATATACTAGGGATAAAGGCACTTTCTTGGTCTAGGACAGACATAGGTACAAATGCCCTCAGTCTTCGTAGTGCCTAAAATGTGCCTTACTCTAAGTAGCCTATCTACTAAACTATGAAACAATGTTCACTGCCCTGATATTTTCATTTCAGTCATCACTCAGAGTGAGCCTTGGTGTTTAACTGAGCAAGGGCAGAAGCCTTACTGGCTATGCAGAATAGCAATGTTGGGTTGCTGTGGGAAGTTTTTGTCTAGAACATTCTGTGTTTAGACAAAGTCAGGCAGGTTAGGTAAGTTAAGTGACAAATTTCCCAATTGCTTGCCTCGATGTAAGTACACCTGCAATCTAATAGAATTTTACAATCCCAAAACCAGCATTGAATCAGATCCTCATGTTTAATTTCATTTACAAGATTGGAATAACTGCATGATCTTCAATTTCCATAATTGTTACAAAAGAAATTCATCAGTTGTAGTGACATTCAGAATTTACTATTATATAAAAATCCCATGTGAAAATTAAAAAATGAGGGTTTCATCAGTGTTAAAGTAACATGGAAAAACAAGACCTGTCCATGAAATGTTTCAATTTCAAATGCATTACTAAACCTGAAATTTTTCCTAGCATAGAAAAGAATTTTGCAAGCAAGAGGAGGGGAAGCAATACAGCCACTTCCAAAAGAAGAGAAGAAATGACAAAAAAACTAGTACTAGTTATAATTAAAGACAAGGTTTGGGGCTCGAAGGAAGAATTGTTTCACAGGAAAATTGTAAAGGCTGCAGTTTTATGTACAAGTAATCAAAATTTAAATGATAGATGAATGGAATACTGAGTAGGTGTTTTCTAAACAAACAGCTTCCATTCTAACATTTAAATGAGGTAGAGATATTCTGAAATATCACAACAGAGAACAATGTTAAAATCAGGAGCATATAATGGTTGGCAGATGAAAGAGAAAGGCAAGGAAAGATTTTGGTTCCTGGTACAATGGAAATTTTTATATTGTCAGGTTTGTTTGTTTATTTGTTTGTTTTTAATAATTCTTAGTTTAGCTAGCATTTTACAAGTTTTCTTCATGTATTTATGTGAATCAGAGTCCCACCCATACATTACCAACTCTCAGTAATAAAAACACACAAAAAACAAACCAAACCAAACAACCACACCAAAAAAACCCAACCCAACCCAACCAAACAAAAAACCACCCCAAAATTATGAAGAGAAACCACACAAAACCACTCAAAATGAAACCAAAGACCCCCCACAAGTCAGATGGCTTTGGAATAAGAATTAACCCAGATTTCATTAATATTGTATTAGAATAATGATGGTTCATAAATTAGAGATCTAAAAATAATGAAATCATCTAATAAAGTCTGAAATTTAAGCTAAATTGATGTTTATTTCAAATGCCATACACTGAGATTTCTGTTGGGGAGGAGCAGACATTATTATTGGGGAGGCTCTGACATTATATTTTATTGTCTTCTTAACAAGCTATTGCAAAAACATTTAATGGCACCATAGAACTTGCCAGGGATAATGCCACTATATTCACAGCAGCCCATGATTGTATATTATTTCATTACCTATACAGAATTATTTAATGAAATAGAGATCAGTTTCATGAGATTTGCTAAGTCAAAGTACCATAAGAAGATTTTCCAAGTGGGATCTTCCAGTTAAACTCGTTCAGTTTTTTGTGCTCACACAATTGTCATCTGATTTTCTAATGCCACACCGAGTGCAGCTTTTGAAAATCTTGAGTTACTTAAGAGCTTAAGCTGACTCCTTGTAAACTAACACTACTTCATTGACTGAATCTTTCAATGGAATCACAGATATCTACCTTTACAATCAAAAATCTATGTCTGAAGTATGAACTTTTTGCCTGTACTCTCTCTACAGTAACTTAAAGGTGACTGCTTGGTTAAAAAATGGCTGGATTTATGACATACATATATATATATATATACACATATATATATATACACATATATATATATATTCATATATGTGTCAAAATTCTGACATTGAAAGGTAAATTTTATATGCAAGTAATTCTTGTTCCTTCCTCTTAGTGAAGAATGAGAAGTAATAATGCTCTCATCAAATTGCAGTTATAGTTTGAAATGGTTCCTCTTTATACAATTCTGAATCATATAAAAGAATAATAAGAAATCCAACATTTATTAAAATCCTAATTGTTTAAGTGTTTTAAAAGGTAGGATAAGAAAATATAAAGCATTAAGTTAGATTTCTTAGCAAGTAGGATGAAATATTTCAAGTGATGAGCACCCACCTTCTGCCATTGAGATTTAACACTTTATTCAATGCACCTTTACTTACTAATGCCTCCTTATAAAGATGAGACCATTGCATTAGAAGCAAATCTTTAGGCTCAGATTTTCAAAGATACTAAAATTCAAGTGCCATCTAAGCATGTTAGGAGAGTTGATATACAGAAGTCGGCCACCTCTGTGACAGATTGGGCCTTTGAAAAAATCTTTCTTAGTGTGAAATTAATTTCTCAGTCTCTCACAACTATTAAAGAAACAGCAAGTGTAATTGTTTGACATATAAAATTGTTACTTGCTGATTGCATGCTCTTGTGAAATACTCTGTTTTCTACATTTGCTTGGTTTTTCTGCAGGAGTCATCACTCCTGTTGCATGGGAACCAATTGTTCTGAATGAGCAAGTAAGATATTGAGTAAAACGGAATAAGATGTTGAAAATATTCTCATGCTCACTTTTGTTTTTATACGATTTTTTCTTCCACTTTTATCCTGCCCTAGGTGACCGTTTCCTTACAAGAAGAAAAGTAAATATATGAAAAATGGGAGTCAGGTGAATCCAATCAGACTTAATCTCATCAAATCAAGTTGTGTTCACTTTCCTTAAACAAAGGCTTTAGTCACATGGAAAACCTTGTGGGGAGGCAGAGCATGAGAGTGAGGATTCATAACATGTTTCCATTTGAAAATTTAGTTTAAGAAACTTTCACTTCCTCTTTTTATATAACAAAGAGAGGGACTATATTTGGATTAAAATCCGATTTTGGATTAAAATGGAAATAGTGGGTTTGTTTGGGTTTTTTTGATACAATTGGCATGAGCTTTCTTATTACCTGCTTGCTTGCAGTTAATTTTTTAATTTTTTTTTTTTTTAACTATCTTTGGGTACGTTTTATTCCTGTTTATCATATAATTCAAGAGTTTTGTTTTAGCGCTAACTCATATATTCTTCTGAGTTTCTTTCTTTAATACCAAGCAATACTCTTGCAAATGCAGAATTAGGACTTGTCTAGCTAAAACCGATTTATTTTCCAGTGACTGTCATAACCTCCAGGCTAAACATCTGTGTAGACTACACCTTATTCTAAGGAGTTACTTCCTCTTCAGAAGCAGTGATGTAGTGTCAAATTGACATTATGCTCTACAGCCTTTGAAGCATGCACCATTGCCAGAAGTGAAATCAGAACTCCACCCTACAGTGTGTATACTTCAGTGTCTTGCAAATATAGTTTATATGGACACTGCAGGCAGGGTAACTTGTGTCAATGTGTTTCATATAAATTGCTCTAAAATATTGATACACGGTTATTGCAATGGAGATCACCACACCTTTCTTGCTTATACTATTCTCAATAGTTGAGACTTAAAAATTTATGAAAGTGATTGAGATTCTAAATAACGAGCACATCTGAAAAAAAAAAATGTTGACATTCCCAGTCCTTTAGTGCCTGTCCATTTCTTAAGTTTCAATTTCAAAAATTTATGCTTATATTTTTATGACTATACAGATTCTACATATAACCCTTTTAATCTGTGGATTTAGTTAACGGTGTATAAAATACCTGACAAAGTCTCAGTCTCTTCATTCACAGAACCACAATGTTACCTCTGAATAAAATGACAGAAACTATGTCTTCAAAAGACTTTTCAAAAACAGAACAAAAACTGACATAAGCAAATATTAAATATAGATCTCCCATGAGTCCCAGAAAATTGAATTATTATTTGTACTGTTGGTGAGAGTAGTGAGAAGTATAACATCTGTATAAAGTCTCAAAGAAAGGAATCCTTTTTTATTTTAAATCTATGATCCAGGGACCCCTAAAAAGCATGCTATCTGCCAATTACTCAAAGAAGAACATCTGATTTAATGCACAAGTTATGGAACTATGTGAAACTGCAAAAATTGTGAAGATAAATGCAGTAAAAAATAATTAATTAAGTGGTAGGACATGACAGCTGTTCAATCACATCTGTCTATTTCACTTCTATCAGTCAACTGGCAGAGAGAATCAGTTTCTCTAGTACCTTAATAAACTTCAGAAGGTACTAATTAAAGGGTTAGAATGGGAGGGAGGTTAGCGGGCATGAAGACTCAGCAGTAAATTAATGAAGTACAGTCAAGAAGAAAAGTAACTGAGAAAATTATAGGAAACAAGAACAGATTAGAAGAGATCAGTAATTTCAAAGTGTAACAGTGGTGAGGAAACTTGATTGACCCGTATGTGCAGACAAACAGCTGTAAAAGAAGTACTGTAACCCCTGTTATTTTCTTTTGACACAGACATTTCCTTACACACAATTAAAGTAGGTTTGGGGGATTAAGAAATAAATGTCTCAGAACCTGGGGGAATAGAGTTGTTAGATCTAGTGTCTTGACCACATTCCAGTCTGGATACTGCCCCATTTTTTTAAAGTTTTGTATGGTAATACTCTGTATATCCTATTCTAAACTAGTAAGTAGCCTTGCTTTATGTTGTTAAACAGCTGCTTATTCTTAAGTAGTTTGTGTCTTTGGTGTAAAATATGGTATATCCAGGAGTCTGGATATTGCTTGGAATTGCCAAAAGGAAGTTTTACATGGCAAAAGTTGTAAAGGTAAATTCTTCTCAGAGTTCCCACAGCAATGTGTGGAGAGCAGGGAAATGAGTATATTCAATGCATTTGAATGAGCTTCTGGCAGCAGGACTTCTATTTTGGCTCTCATTGCAATTGATGAACTTCTCTTTGGGACAAGGCAAGGGATTTGGAGTCCTTTTGATGACTCTAAGAATGTCATTTGCATATGTTTTGTTGTAAAAGTGGATTTTGATATAGCTACTTTCATCCACTTAACAACATAAGGATTTTGAGTTTACATATCTGAATCAAAAAAAAAAAAAAAAAAGGAAAAGTTCAGTGCTGAGACAGAACACTGGCCTCATTAAGTCTTTTCCTGGGCAGTGAGCTGGGTAATGAATTGTGATATCATCTTTACATTGTCATTAATGAGAAATTAATCTTTCCCTTAGGAAATAAGACCTGCTAGATGTCATTAGTCAAAGTTTATAGACTCACTTGCCAGGACAAATTCCTTCCGGCTATACTTGCACAAGCACAGACAGATACCTTGACTTCTGTGACTGCTTGGCCAGTACAATAAAATATAGTTATAATCTCGGTAACTAAAAGGGAGGAAAGGGAGTCATAAAACAATTGCCTCCTTTCTACTTCTGCCCAAGGCCCTTTTATGATGTATTTCCTATCTGTATTTAGCACTGTTTCCAATATGGTGGTTTTCAGACTAATTATTCTTTTTCTGGGTCTTATTTACTTCTACTTTTCTGAAGAAGTGAAAAAATATCATCCTACCAAGAATGCTATTACGAACTCTTTCATTGTAACTTTTGTTCTTGCCTAATAGCTTTCTCTTCTGCTTCATTCCACCGAAGGCTGATGAGTGTTAAAATGAATAGTTTTGAGGGTTATTGGGTGAAGGTAAAGTTCAGGCAGGCTGACTTCTGAATGACCCTCAGTGACAGTTTTAAATGGGGCAAACAGTTCTAGTAAGGAGCTCACAATGGCCCACTTTACTGTTTGGGAGGTTGGGAAGAGAGGAATGGTCTTTATTAGCTGAAGAGATTGTGCTGCTAAGAAGATTGCAGTTCACATGCTAAGGTTAATTTTAGTAGATGGGTTGTGACATTATTCTGAAAGAAGTTAAAATAACATTTTCACAGCCTGAGGTAATATAAGAAATCTTGCAGTAATAAAACACTCTTTTGATACAATATCAGGAGAAAAAGAACTTCTACGTGACAGCAACAAATATACAAAAGTAAAAAAATTCATTCTTATGTTTTGTAGTTTGTGCTTATTCTGAGACTTTTTGTCATGTTAATGTTACATCATTCTATGGACAAGGTTTATTTGATATTATAGAGGCATTAGTTAGAATATCATTTCCCCTTTACATGAGACTGCAGAAAGACATGCAAATGTTAGCATTCTTTAAAACACTGTAACTAAAGACTTATTTTTTTGTGTTTAAAATGTTGGGGTATTTTTGGTTGAAATAAGTATCTAAGATAAAAGGAATTATTCCCACCTGACTGTGTTAAATTGGGTGAAAGAGTAAGATTCTTTAAAAACTGCATGTAAATATTGAAGTATCAGTGCTGATGTCAGCCTCACCTGAATTTTAGCAATTTCATGTGGGGATTGTTTCTAGTGGTGAATGTAAAACATCAGGATACATAATACGAAAAGACATGCAATGAAATTATGGATTGAAATGAAAGTGCACTTTTTTAATATTTTAGTAGGAAGAACCCCAAATTATATTTTTTTATTTTTATTCAAGTGTAATTCAGTCTTTGAAAATAGACACAAATATAATCTTTTAACAACATACGTATTTTATGCCCTCCTTTTATGGCAGAGGTGGGGTAGTTTGGATGCCCTAAACAATTATTTTGATGCCTACATATATATAAATTTCCTTTAGCTGTTTTTCTAAAAGATACAATGTCATTGTAGTTATTTAATCCTAAAATTAATTCAAAATAAATCTAGCCTTAGTCTGCAACCATTTTTAGTGATTTTCTTGACAATGTGCATGATCTCTTTGCAAAGATAATGAGACACATACAAAATATAAAAATTGGGTCAGAATAACAACACTCAGCATATTTTGCTGTATGATTTAATTAGTAATATAAGGATATTTGTGGGAGTTGTGTGATTACCTGTTCTATTACCAGAAGACTACACCATTATTATCTGTATTGATGTGGGCAAGAGTGCACAAGCAATACAGTTAAGAAACGTGCTATTTTTGTGATCTAAGTTACTGAGGAGGTGATGCATGCAAGTCATAAAGGAACAGTTGCCATGACTTGTTTTCTCAGCCAACTGCATGCTGTTTGTCAAGTTAACAAGGGAGATTTACACAGGTTATATATAATGGAATGTCTGAACAGCTGCTGTGGTGAGAGCAGTCAACAGGTTTGTCAGTTTTTAGAGTAACTAACCCAGCAGGAAATCCCTTCCCAGGTGGCTACTGGAAAGAATCAAGTTTGATGAGCCAATGATAGGTGAGAAAATGAGAGTGGAGATGTGTACAAGCATCTCTCTTTTTATAGAACAACACTATCCTGAAAATTATTCAGTTGAGGTATAAGAACAGAAATACTGTTTCAGTCCATTTACCCATTGAGACCCAAAGTTTGTCTCCAGAAGGCTTGACTGGGTATAAGCAGGTACTCAGGGAAGAGTATGGACAGGACAGGCATATAGCTTTCTGATTTGCTCTCAGATTCCAACTGATTTCAGCTTCAGGGGCTTCTGGAGTCCCAGTTGGATTCTCTCCCTAATCACCCCATGCACAACTCTTCCAAGTGGCTATCAAAGCTTCCCATGAGTCTTGTAAGCTCTTTGGCAAGGAGTTCCACAGCTCTTTCAATTGCATGAAAAAAATATTTGCCTTTCTTTGCTCCAAAGTTGTATCCTCTTTGGCTCTACTGATCATCCCTTCTTCTGGAAGAGATTAAGAATTGTCAGCTCCTATACGTTCTGTTCCTTGTACACATGAGTATGTATAACACTCATATCACCCTTTTGGCAAGCAGTGTCTTTCCCATGCTGAACTATCCCAGCCTATTTGAATTTTACACACACAGGAGTAATTTCATACTCTTTTTATTTGCTTTGCCTTTCTTTGAAGCTAGTTATTGAATGAAATTGCATTTGATTGGATAAGTGGAGTAATCACAATCTAATCTTTACTCACTTTATGTAAAATGGCTTATATAAGTTATAATATATGAACCAAGAAAGACATATATGCTGGATGATCTCTTTGGTGATTAGTTACAGAGAAGTTCAAGAAAATAAATTAATCCAAATGCCTAAATACAATTCCTTGCTTTTAGTTCAGTCCAAGTAAACACCCTGTATAGGACCTGCTTTTTCATAGCACTATAGCGATGCAGTAGTAATGTCTTAATTATTCAGATGTCTAAGTGACCATGGCTTACTGCAGGTATGAATCAGGGGGAGAAATACAAGTGAAATATGAATTCAACTATGCCTGCAAATCAGGAACAGTTTGGAGGGAATTTCAAAGAATTGTTGTTACCTACACTGTTTACTGACTATTCAGTAGCTGGTCTCAGAACATTTATATCTTTTATTGTCAATAGAATTTATAAAGCAACCTCCAGAGCCCACACAGTGGAGAACATAGTAAGTTCCATGGTCACACCCATGAGGATGAAAGTCATGAAGTGATTAGGCATCCAAAGGACTCTGTATAGTGATTTTAAATACCAGACAAGTTAAAATGCTTTCAGAGTTCAGAGTTCTTCCTAAACAGATTCTTAAGGGAAAAACAAATCCTTGACAGATATAGTAAAATCAACTACCACATTATTCATTTTTATAATATGTGCATGTGTTCTGCTTATTTAAATATTAATGTGTGTACAAGTAATATAATGAATTAATGTGTTATTAATTAATATTTAATGCTACAAACAAGTGTTACAAATGAGCCACTAGTAACAATATTAGTTCAGCTTTTCAACTCATAGGCCATGCTTGCCTTTACATCTGGCTTTTTTTTTTTTTTCCCAAGACTTCATTGAAATAAAGTATTTAAAGATTAGTTTTCTCCCTTGTATCTTGAATATGTTATTACTTATTATACCTAACCCTTTTTGTCACACAAAATAAAATATTTTAGCATATTACTTTAAGCTTCCTCAGTTATGGTGATGACATGCCATAGAGCTCAGTCCCTTGTAGCTGCAGGAGTTACTGAACCAGTGTCAGAAACCACCAGCCAGCCAGACCTGCTGATGGCGTACATGCCTCTCCAGGTCACGGGTTGTCAGGGGCACCTGGTGCCTCTTTGTGAGGTTAGGGCTGACAAACAGTAATTTTGTAGAAGGTGTGCTGTGGTTGGAGAGCTGCATCAACAGGTGAAGGAGCTGCAGGAAGAAGTGAACATAGTATTTTGGTGAATGAACAAGAGAAAGACCAAATATTTTCAGAGCCGTTACAGTCTCAAGACTCTTGGGAGTCTTGAACCTCCACTGTTGTGGAGAAGCAGGTGGACTCAGAACCCTACAGGATAATTGGTCAAAGGACTGTTGGTCAAGGTTCTTTTAAAGATGAAGGCTGGAAACTGGTCACTGCACATACCAGGAGGAAGGCTCCTCCTCCTTATCAGAATTTGACAGGTAGGACTGGAACCTTCTACAACAGGTATGAGACTCTGGAACTAGAATGCCCGACAATTGATGAGGTGGGCAAAGGTCCTTCTGGGGTAATAGGGCCTCCTAAAAAAACACCACCTGTACCCCACATCAAGACCTCCTCTGTTAACAGGAAAAGAAGGGTAGTTATAGTAGGACACTCCCTTCTAAGGGGAACAAAAGGCCCAATATGCGGAGCGGACACAACTCACAGGGAAGTCTCTTGTCTCCCAGGGGTTTGTTACGGGGAGGGTTCAAAAGGATGTTGAAACTGAAACTCAAACACTGTTGTAGACTTAACTTCAACAGTATTTTATTACAAAAGTAGCCAAGTATGACTGGACCCTGAGGGAGAGGGAGCGAGAGAGAGGGAGAGGGAGGGAACCAAGCCCCGTGTAAGGACCCACTGGGTGTTACTTGCCCAGGTTGTCTTACTGACTTCAGAATGCCCAGACTTCCCAAAGTAGAGGCAGCATCCTCAAAAGCTGGCAGGCTCACTGGTGGGCTTCCCAGCCTAGGCAACATGGTTCTTTCATGCGTAGCGAGCCCCCCCGCAAGGATGAGTAATCCACCTTTTTATCTATTTGCCAGAATTACATCTACTTGAATAGGTGTGGCCATCACCACCCAGCTAGAGGTCCCTGGCCCTTCCCCCCTGTTACATAAGTGGTCCTCCTTTGTGCATGTACGAGAGCGTTAGAATTTCCTTGTGCCTGTGTGGTCCATTCCAGAGGGTCTTAATGAAATGGGTCTGGGGGTTTACTTCATCTTCTTCCTCCCTTTCTCCTTCAAGTGCCTTTGGGCACTTGTTAACCAATCATGTGAGCCCAATTAATTTTAGTTGATACTAAATGTTTCCCTCAAGGATGAAATCCTTGCTTATCAGCATGTTTTCCCATAACTTGGCAGGGAAAGAATAATTTCTCACAGGTGGCTGGGTCAAACAAAGATCAAAAATACCAGTATCTAAATCAGTCCAGACACAGGGTTCATGTAAGGAACATTACTGGAAAATTCTCCAGTCTAACAAGGCACTGTGATTACTATCTGCTGTTGGTTGTTCAAACTGGCAGTGATGAAATAACAAAGAGAAGTCAGAGGACAATAAGAACGTCAGGGCCCTGGGATGACTGGTATGGGATCAGGAGCACAGGTGGTAATTTCCTTGATTAATCTGGTGACAAGAAATAATATAGATAGGGACAGTCAGATCCATCAGGTCAATGAATGGCTCCAAGGTTGGTGTAATCCGAAAAATTTTGGGGTTTTTGACCATGGGATGATCTACTCAACACCTGGTCTACTGACACTTGATGGGATGCACCTGTCTCAGAGGGGAAAAAGAGTTCTAGCACAAGAGTTAGTGAGGCTTGTTGACAGAGCTTTAAACTAGCTTGGAAGGGGGAAAGGGGGAAAGCCAGGCTCACCAGTGATGGGCAATGGGATGGTGTGCCAAAACTTGAGAAAAGGAGCACTCATGAGATGCCTCTATCTTTCTCGTGAAGTGTTGGCTACAATGTACCACACCTGAAATGCTTCTACACCAATGCATGCAGCATGAGGAATAAATAAGAGGAGCTCAAAGCCTTTACCCAGTCCCAGAGACTTGATACCACTGGCATAAGTCAAACCTGATGGGATGAGAACTGTGACTGGAGTGCCCTGTGGATGGTTACAGGCTCTTCAGGAGGGATAGGCAGAGCAGAAGAGATGAAGAAATAGCACTGTTTGTAATAGAAGGGTTAGAATATATGTTGCTCACAGCTGGCAATGGTGCAGTTGAGAGCCTCTGAGTAACAATGCAGGGCAAACAAATAATGTGGATGTCATGGTGGGAGTCTGCTATAGACCTCCCAGCCAGGCTGATGATGCTGATGAACTATTCTTTGAGGAACTAAGGCAACACTTTGAAGTCAACTACCGTTGTCCTTATGGGGGACTTTGGCTTGCCAGAAATTAACTTGGAGGATCACACAGCTGGTACAACCTGGGCCAACTGAGCAAATGCTGTGACTGTGATTCTGTCAAAAATACTGCCTTTGTTTTACTCCACCTGGAATACTGAGAATTGAGAATCACACTTTGCAAGAGAAACTTACATTCAAGAACATCTGAGGAACTTGCATGTCCACAAGTCCATGGGGTCTGAGGAAATGCACAGGAGGGTCCTGGGGGAACTGGCAGATGAAGATGCTAAGACACTGTCCATCATATTTCAAAAATTGTGGCAGACTGGTGAAGTTCACACTTACTGAAAGATGGGAAATATAGAAGACTTGGAGATCTAAGGGTCACTCACTCTCACCTCTGTGCCTGGCAAAATCATAAAGCAGATCTTCCTGTAAACAATGCTAAGGCACATGGATAACAGAGAGCTTACAGCATTGGTGGAGAAGGGAAGAGTGACTGACTTTGTCTATCTGGACTTGTGCAAACCAATTGATACTGTTCTGCACATCTTTTTTTGTATGTAAAATAGGGACACATGAATTTGATAGCTGGACCACTCAGCAGATAACAAATTGGCTGGAGTTGTGGTAACAGCTCAATGTGTGGGCGTAGACCAGTGGCAAGTGGCGTTCCTCAGGGGTCAGTACTGGGACCAGTATTATTTAACATTTTTGCTAGGGACACAGACAGTGGAATACAGTGTGCTCTCAGTAAGTTTGCTGATGACATGAAACTGTGTGGTGTAGTTGACATGCTGGAGTGAAGAGATGCCATCCAGAGAGACCTAGAGACCTTGACAGGCTGGAGAGGTGGGCTGTCTGAATCTCATTCAGTTCAACAAGGCCAAATGCAAGGTCATGAAGCTGGCTTGGGGGTATCTCAAACATGGATATGGGCTGGGTGATGAGTGGATTAAGAATAGCTCTGCAGAGAAGGACCTTGGGGTATTGGTGGATTGAAAACAGAATAGGACCAGAATAGACAATGTGTTCTTGCAGGTCAGAAAGTCAACTGTATCCTGGGTTGCATCAAAAGAAGCATGAACAGCAGAGAAAGGGAGGAGATTCTGCCCCTCTACTCTGCTCTTGTGAGACCTCACCTGGAGTACTCTGTTTAGTTCTGGGGACTCCAGCATAAGAAATGCATGGACCAGCTCCAAAAGGCCCAGAGGAGGACCATGAAGATAGCTGGTGGGATGTAGTACATCCCCTATGAGCACAGGCTCGGGAATTTGGGATTGCTTAGGCTAGAGAAGAGAGGGCTCTGTGGAGACCTTCTAAGAACCCTCCAGTACTTAAAGAAGGCCCACAGAAAAGCAGGAGAGGGACTCTTTAGCAGGGAGTGGAGAGACAGGATGTGTGTAATGGTTTGGTACTGGAAGAGGCTAGATTTTGATTTGATTTTAGGAAGAAATCCTAAAATTAAGGGGTGAGGGTAAGGGTGGTGAGACATGAGGTGTGGGTGCCCCATCCTTGGAAGTGTTCCAGTTCAGCTCAGATGGGGCTATGAGCAACCTGATCTAGTGGAAGTTGTCCCTGCCAATGTCAGGGGGGGTGGAACTAAATGATTTTTAAGTTCCCTTCCAACCCAAGTCATTCTGTCATTCTATGATTTACCATTCAAGAAAATTACTACTGGTCATGAAATACTTAAATGATATGACCTTGCCAAAGAGTCTGGGTTGAATGTTCTAGATACATTTAGCAAATATTGTTTATGTTTGCCCATATGAAATGCTATTTTACATGAAACAAATGTATTTTAAGAATGATCTAACTAAGGGAATAAAATCAGTCAAATATCAGTCAAAAGTTATGCGTTATGCAGAAGGCGGCACAGACTAAAACATTATTGGGAGATAAGGACCATATGCAGTCTTATCTGTCACTGATTTTACATTTGAGATGGACCTCATGATGAAAAAAAATCAATTTTTGTCAAAGAATGCAGTGGGGCATGTACAGAAGCTGGAGATTGGGATAGGTGGAATTATTTTACTGCAATCATAGTTCAAAATAGATTGATTTCTAAGAAAACTGGTTTCAACTTCTTCTCAGATGGGTTTCCCTTACCCATTAGACAGAGGTCTAAACCAAGAAGGGAAGTTGTTAATGTAATGCTGAGTATTGCAAAACCTAACTTTCTGGTTCCTGTCCCACATCCATATTTTAAATTAGATGCATAAGCTGCTTTTACAACATAGAGGAAGAACTAGGTATCTCAGAAACAGATCCAAAACAATCAACATGCTATAAAAACAGTTTTGGGCCATGGGCTTCAGACAGCAGCATTAAACTACATGTTTTATAGACTGTTAGGCAACTTCCTTCATACAAATGATATCTTTATAATTTTGTATTTGTATTTTTGTGTCATCAATAATACCTAGTACTTAGATATTTAACTGCATTATGATGTATAAATTGTCTATACATCATCTATGTATCAAATCAAATATAAATAAACTGCTCAGGTTTTAAACAAATAGAAAAAAACATATAACCCTTAGTTAATTATTTGCAGAAACTGGCATGTAAGAAATTTTGAAGTATTTATGAACAGGAAATAGGGATATTAAATGACAATAAAGTACTTTCTTCTGGATTATTAGTCTATTTTAATACAGATTGCTTCATTTCTGTACTGGACATTCAGTAGAAAGCTTTATAAGACTATATCATCCTGTTGGCCTGGCATTCCTGGCAGAAAAGTAGGAAATGAAATGTCATTACATTCTGTGCATAAGAAGTACTTTAGGACCCTGAGGCCCTGATTTATTATATTCTTTGGGGATCTTTGTTTTCTTACTAATTTTTCCATTAGCAACTCAGCAGCTTTTGGAGAAACTTTCTTGTGCTATGGCTGTATTGATTGCCACTTTACATGAAAAATATCCTCTTTTCTCTTACCACCTTATTCTGTTGTGCTAGGCAATGTTCAGCAAGCTGTATTTTATTTCTCTTTCTGCTTTATGTCATGCCATATTTTACTCACACTCCATTCTCTTATTACATATCTAATACCTGTTTATTCAAGAACCTTGGATTTGTCAGTATTTGCACCTGAGACACTCATAAACTGAACTCAAAGAATTATTGGATTTGCAATCTTGTGTTTCAGAGCATATTATCAGAGTCTTTTTCTTTAAAAATAGCTACACTACAACTCTCTTGACTTATTTAATGCTAAGGAATCTGGAAGATGCAATCTCTGAAGATAAACTGGGTGGAGATTCTTGGTGAAAGTTAAGAAAAAAGACAAAGTTACTGGTTTGAAAGAAAACAAGAGACCAAATAGTGCAACAAGAAAAGCTGACAGCTGACCACAAAACAGCTAGAAAATTTCTGAAGGGGTGAGATCCTGATTGGTTTGCTTCCTTTCCATTTGTCAGGGGTTTAGTTGAGCCTGAGAAGAAAATTACTAGGGAGAATGCCTTGGGCAACAGTACAATTAGGAAAACTGAGAGCAGGCTGAATGTGCAACCTGCAATTGAAAAACTCTGTGGATATCCAGAAAGAGCTTACAGAGGAAGATGTTTTAAGGGAAACCTTTGGCATCTGAGTATGTAGAACATTCAGAATTATTCACAGAAATACAAAATGTATTTGAACATTTACCTCAGGGCACAATCCACGAGGAGAAAATACCAAGCCTGCAGAGGTGCTACTATAGAGAACTAATGGATGGTTCTAGGCATAAGAAAGACTAGGATGACCTTTTGAATTTTAACTGAGGTTTTCTTTTCACTGAAAGGAAAAAGTTTTTAAATCAGAGAAAATGACTGGAAAGTAAAATGTACTCAAAGGATATATGTGAAATCACTGAAACAGGCCAATCCTCTATTAAAGAGGAATTTAAAATAAAACTTGAGTGAGAATACAATTCTCTACATGATGTCCAGCTGCTTTAGCTAGATGTGTCAGCAGTTGTCAGAACTTTGGTGTCACTTGGCCCATATTAATGATACTGTGGGATTAGTGGGGTTGTTTTAAAAAATAAATGCAAATTATGTGTGGGTAACATTCTATTTCAAAGCACTGAGAATTTTCAAAAGCTAAAGCTTTTATTTTTTTCCTACTCTAGACAGAAGTGAAGCTGTTTCTCTTGGATGCAGTCAGAATTTAACATTCTACTTAACATAGACCCAGGTGACCATATTGACAGAATGTTTGAACACACACTAACTTAAAAACCAGGCACTATGGGTGTGGCATATATGGTCTTGAGATGAGCACTATGTGCCAGGACTCCATACATAGCTGTGAGGATTCCCTTTGGGAGGATATCCTTAGAGAATACCTCAAAGGACCATATACAAAGTCTTCATATTCAGTAGGGAACAACAAAAATAACCACTTAAAATCTAGGAAAATATAGTTATTTCTCATCTAGACATCCTATTGTTCTCAGACAGCCAAGAGGGCAAACTGCATCCTGGGGTGCAACAACTACAGCATCACCAACCAGCCAAAAGAAGTGATTACCCAGCTGAATTCAGCATTGATGTCTCTACTTCTCACCTGGAGTACTCTGTGCAGTGCTGGACCCCAATTTAAAAGGGATGTGAAGGTACTTGAACAAATCCAGAGGAGAGCAACAAAGCTGGTGAGCGGTAAGCTCAGTGCTCTCCACAGATTCCAGAGAAGTAAAAGTGGAGAGAGAGGTGTTGATGTCCTGGTATCCAGTAGTGGGATATGTTGGAATGATTCAAAGCTAAATCAGGGGAGGTTTGACTTGGCATTAGGAAACATTTCTTTATTGAGAGGTGATCAAACAGGGCAGAAAGTCTCCTAGACAGGTGGTCAGCGCCCCATATCTATGAGTGGTTGAGATGCCTTTGGACAATGTCCTTAATAATATACTTTCCCCTTTGGACAACCCTGAAGGGTTACAGTTTGAGTAGATGATTTTGTGGGTCCCTTACAACCGAAATATTTTGCTCTGTTCTTCTCTGTGCTATTCTAATCTAATCTCCTTTCACTGTTTGATGATTTGTCCCAAATTTTCCATTTATTTGGATCCATAAAGATGGTCACAAATGTCCTTTAAAGAATTAAACATGCTTTACTCTTTCTCTTATGAAAGATATAACTCTTGGGCTTGATAAACCCCAAAAAACTCAGATTAAGGCCTTAGTATAGGTCTTCAGCAAGCTTCAGTTTTGGGCTATAGGCCTCTCTGTAAATTCAGAGGGACAGGTATCTGTGTGCTGTTGGGGGGGGGAAGTTTCGGGTAAAGTTATTGTTGATTTTTCTTTAATATTTGTACATATATATGTTGTAAATTTGTGTAAATATATGTATATATATGAGTTTCAGTTTTAAGGTTGGGTTTTTTTTTTTCCCTCACTCCTTTGTTGAAACTCTGAGGGGCTCTGAGAGGCCTTGGCATTTTGCCAAGGTCAAACCAAAACAATAACAATAACATGCATGAGAGAGACACATTTATTTTTGAGAGTTTATTTTTGAGCCTAGTAATTATTTTCCTTTTTTTTTTTTTTTTTGTTTTGAGAAGTAAAGGAACTGTGCTTTCCATGGTGCAAGGGGTTTCAAACCTACAGTTTCCATGCATGGCCCAACATACCAGCTGATACATACACATATGGTGTGTTGACACAGGTGATAACAAAATGAGATTCAAGGGACCAAATTTTTAATAAACCTTAACAAATTTGACATATTTTTTGGCATTTATCTCTATTGACTTCCAGGGTAGAAATCACAGAATCATAGAATACACTGGATTGGGAGGGACCCAACAGAATCATTGAGTTCAACTTCTGGGCCTGTGCAAGAGACCCCAAGAATCACACCATGTGTCTAAGAGCATTGTCTAAATGCTTCCTGAACTCTGGCGGGCTTGGTGCTGTGACCACTTCCCTGGGGAGCCTGTTCCAGTGCCCAACCACCCTCTGGGAGAAAAACTTTTTCCTGATATCTAACTTAAATCTCCCCTAACTCAGGTTCATGCCATTTCCTTGAGCCCTGTCGCTGGTCACGAGAGTGAAGAGATTGATACTTACCCATCTGCTTCTCCTTGTGAGGATGTTGAAGACCACAGTGAGGTCTCCCCTCAGTGCCCTCAGCCACTCCTCACATGCTTCCCCTCAAGGCCCTTCACTCCCCTCCTTTGGACACTCTCTAATAGATTAATATCTTTCTTATATTGCAGCACCCAAAACTGCACACAATATTCAAGGTGAGGCTGCACCAGTGCAGAGTAGAATGGGACAATCACCTCCTTGACTAGCTGGCGATGCTGTACTTAATGCATCCCAGGACACAGTTGGCCGTCCTGACAGCCAGAGTTGGTTCATATTCAATTTGTCATCATCCAGGACCCCAGGGTTCTTTCCACAGTGCTTCTCTCCAGCCTCTTGTTCCCTAGTCTATACACACAACAAGGGTTGCCCCCTCACAGGTGCAGAAGCCACCACTCGACCTTGCTAAACTTCATATCGATGGTGATTTCCCAGTCCTGTAATTTGTTGAGGTCTCTCTGCAGGGCCTCCCTGCCCTTGATGGAGTCAACAGCTCCTCCTAATTTAATGTCATCAGCAAACTTAGTATTCCTTCAAGTCCTGCGTCCAGGTCATTAATTAAGATGTTGAAGAGAACTTGTCTGAGGATGGAGCCCTGCAGAACTCCACTAGTGACTGGACACCAGTCTCATGTTACTCCGTTCACTATAACTCTTTGTGTCCAACCTGTGAGCCAGTTGCTCACCCATTGTGTAACACAGTTATTCAGCTCTATGGTGGACACTTTCTCTGAAAGCATAATGTGAGAGTTGGTGTCTAAAGCTTTGCTAAAGTCCAAAAAGATTGCATTTTCTGGGTTTCCTAGATCAACTAGATGAGTTACCCTGTTGTAGAAGGAAATCAGTTTTGACAAACAGGAATTTCCTCTCATGAAGCCATGCTGGCTGTGACCGATGACTGTGTCAAATGGCTGAAGTCAAATCAGCTTAAACATGGGATGAGTGAAGTAACATCTTCTGAGGTATAGACGGGTGCAAAACTAGAATCTCTAATGCTTTGAGACCACATGGATCTTGAACTCCCTGTGAGTGTTCTAGGCCTCATATTGAAATCTCAGCTGAAACTGTCAGACTGAAATGGTTAATGGCTTAAACATCACCAAAAGACTTTTGTCAAACTGCAAAGAAACAGCTGCCCATCCAGCAAAGCCTACCCTCTCTGAATATGACTACTCCGAAAAGGCCTTCAGATAGGTGGGTGCCATTGTCCAACTATCTAAAGTGCAGACTGGTGTGCACACCTGAAGTTACAAACTGGATTTCCAGATAAGGGAAGAAGCTGGTAAGAGGCAAATACTGCATGATGGGATAATCCTTATCATGCCAATGTCCTCTCTGACATGATGAGTCTGCTGTGAAAATCCCTCTGGGGAACCTCAAAGACATTTCAGATCTAGTCTGGGCTAATCATTTCAGATGATGCACCATAATGGACCATGACTGATGTTGACAAAACGGGCAACTATCAGACACCTCTTAGGAGGTGTCAGAGACTCACGATGTGTCACATGCATCCATTGTAAAAGTACCCACCCCAGGCGAGGTGCAAGGTGTTCCCAGCTGAACGTGAAGTGTATAATAACTCATGAAATCTTTGAGTTTGGTGGTGGGGCTTCCCCAACCCCCAGTGGACCAAGACTGTTGTTTCAACCAACAGACATTGAAGCTACAACTACCATGTTTCATTGCTGGATGCAGTGAGTGGTGACTGTATATATCTTTTCACTTTTATCTTTTCTTTCTCTTTTTTTCCTTATACATTTCCTTAGTGTTATTTTTTGCTTTAATATTGCTGTGTTACTATAGATGATAACAACCAAACCAGCTACACACCTGTTTTCCCTTGAAATAAAAGTATTCTAAAATAAATCCTACATATATGTATTTATAAACACTGATTATTCAGTATTGTTTCACTCTAATCCACCCCAAGGGGTTTATTAACAAGAGCCTGGGTTACCCCTCCCTTCTGGGGGTGGGTTGTAACAGAAACCTGTCTTTCTGCCCTCTCACGTGCAATTGCTGGTGGGAGAAATGTGTTTCAATTCATACTTAAGGGTGTTTTCAACACAGTCTTCTGCTTTCTGTATTATGAAGACTGCCCCCATTTTCATAGTAGCTTGATCTCGGTCTTTTTAAGGTACATGTCTGTGAAGTGAAGCTGTCCTTTCATTTAAGTACTGGGCCAGTATTCTGTGTTTAAGCAGACTTATGTTGGACCCAGAGGAGTAGTGCAAAGTGCTTTGCTCAGTTTCTGTAGCTAAGCATTACTTGTGTGGGACAGAGACAACATGGTTAAGGACAGCATGAGTCTGATTGAGTTGCATGTCCAAAAAGAATTAATTTCAGGCTTCTACTGAGTTTAGGTATCTGTTGGACAGAAATAAAACCTTGTCAGTTTCAGCGTTGTTCTCACTGTAGGCTTTGCATCTGGTGCACTTGATTATTGTGCTATCTTGCCAAGATATTTCTTCACCTTGATAGTGTCTTTAGAAGTTTAGGAGTTCCCCAGGAAGATACTGATATAACTGGACTTAGAATGTTTTTTGCAAAAATTCTTCACAGCATGACTTTAAGGAAACCTTGCAGTCATGAAATAAAAGTGAAGCTGAATAGTCATTTCAAAAGTAGAAAATGGAGAGTATAAATAAATAATGTTGTCTTTCTGTGGATGGGGCTTATAATGAGAGTTCTGCTCAGTGAACTTTATTTAGACCCCAGAATCTTTCTTATTCTATATTATGGAATATAAAAACTGGCATTTTTTATGGCTCCTAAATCACAGACTCTGAAACTGCTAGATCTAGGTGAAAAGCATAACCCTGGATAAGATGATGCACATTTGAGTATTCCCAGCCCTGGGACAGACCAACCAGCAATTCAAGAATGCTTTCTTTGGAAACTTCATTTCTATTGGATGAGACATTATCAGAGAGCTTGAAAGTAATTCTTCTGTTCCAGTGCACACAGAGATATCATATTTAATTTTGTCAGCTTGGCAGTTTAGAACCATATCCTAAAATAATTGCTTTTACTGCAGCTACACTAAAATTAAAAAAGGGCTTTTTTTTTACCTAATACACTGAAAGTGGTGCTAGATGCTGTATATTAAACAAGATATGGTAAGCAGACAACATTGGCTGAGAAGTAGAAGCAGCTTATCTTTCTTCTATTAGTGAAAATATGTAGCATATTTATGCTGAATGCCATTTCTTTGAATGACTGGGCTCTTAAAATTTTTCTTTTTACATAACTTGACAAGCAAACAACAAAATAATTTTTAAACATGCCTTTCAGTCCAGTTTTTGTGAGACATAGTGATGTGATGGTTTAATGAATACCCCATCACAAAGCAGAGATAACAACTAGTTCTGCCTGTGCACATTCCTCAGATCATGAACACAGTTCTGCTTACCTATTTATTCAGGCAGTGGCTATTGGACATCTTGGCTCAGACCTGGACTTCAAGATAAAAGACACAGGAAAAGCTGTTGGGAAACTGTTTTGCTTTCTCTGTAACAGAAAAAAACCAGTTGAGTGGAAGTTAACAGACTTGCATCCTGGAAATTATTTTGCTTCTTTTTTAGTTCTGTAATTTCACATTTAAATATCACATTCCCTCCATGTTAGAAAGACAGATGTGCATGCCTCTGTTCATGTTCACCTGAAAATATATCTGCACTCTGAAACATACGTCCCCTTTTCTAATTTGCAGGTATCTTTACAGCTACATCACAGGCTGTCTACCCAGCTATATGACTGCACTCTCACAATGATCATTTCACCAGGAAAGGTTAATTTTTTCCCCCTGCTTTTTGTTTTTACAATGGATAACACCTGTTGAAATTTTGAGCTGAAATAAAGACATGAACTAGAAGAAAAAAAACCCCAAAGCACAGTTTTCTGGCTATTTTGACCTCTATAAACACCAGATGCATTACAGCTGAAGCCTGGAAAAGTCATCATAAGTTTCATAATAAATGTAGTACAAGTGTGCAGCCTGCAGGCAATTCATATGAAGGTGAATTGGTGTCAGAAAATGATCATATAAAAGGGAATTAATTTCTAGTTAATGAAATAGGTTCATCCACTGGTGAATGGCTAATCCATGTTTATATAAGGTTAAGAAATGTGTATATGGGATGAAAAAGAGGGAAAAATGGAAGGAGAAACACAGATAAAAATGAAAAATATATCTAATTCTGTAACTCTTTAAAAGAGCTATATTTTGCACTTTGATCAGTCTCTTTCTTCTTTCTACCCTCATCTAGTTAGTGAATAAAAAAATACTTATATGCTTTAAAAAAAGTGCATGTGAATATATGTCCTGACAAATGTAATCATGTAAATGATATGTCAAGTTGCTTGTAACAACATAACCTTTAGGTATTGGCATTTTCTCCTGGTTACAGTTGCTTCATTCAGAAACTCACAACTGTGCTTAAACCACCAATTTGGGGCCCATCAGGATAATGTGAGTATATAATTTTCAAAATGTTAATGATATTGCCAGGTCTATAGTTCTCTTATTTTCCTCTCCTTCATCTCCTACCATCTTTTCAAACTATTTAATTACTTGAAAACTTCTATGGCTATCTTTAAATAAAGGATATATTTAAAGAATTTAAATTAGAGTGATTTTTTTTAAAAAAACTCTTCCTCCACTTGACCTCCATTGAAATACTGTCAGCTACTGTCAGCTTTAACCATGGTACCCTTGCAAGATACATCATGAGACTTTTGCTTGCATGCTCAACTGTGATGGCTTGTGGCAATTTCCTTTGTTTACTAATTTTCTGTTAGTTCTATCAGCTCAAACACTATCTGCACATGAAGGTTTTTCCCAATTATGAAGGTTCGCTGGGAAAGACAGAGGACTAGAAGACAAAAATATGCATTAGCAACCACTGTGTGAACAAGCAAACCAATCAGAGAGATGAAAGCAAAAAGCAAATTGTTGTAGCTCATAATGATGCTTCTCTCTGGAATTTTTTTCTCACTCCTGTGCAAATTAATTTCAGCTTACTGACCCTCAGAGATGCTGGAAGAATCCTCTACTTGATGAGTTTGTCCTTTGAGAGACATTAAAAAAGAAAAAAGAGAGAAACATTTACCATGAGGTGATTCAGCATTTGGCAAGGTTCACACAAACTTGTAAGTCCTGCTTGTATGAATGAAGCCAAAACTTTTCTTCTACCCCGGTAGAAGAGTAAGATGATAGGGCAGCAGAAACAGAATAAACTGTCATGTGTCTTTTTTCATTTGTTTGGTGCAAACAATAATAGTTTCTTTAATATTTTGTTATGAAAGTTTTCCATATGAATTAAATCAATGTGGCATGTGATTTGTATGGGTCTAATTAGGGTATCATTGGCTGAGCAGAACTAGAGTGCAGGGAGCATGATTTGACTCCAAATTTCTATTCTGAGTATCTGTGTATTTGTGTAAATAAAAGCATAGCAGGCAAGTGTCTTCTTGTATCAATATGTTTAGTAGCAAAGTTTTGTGTCATGGCAATCCTCTGTATAGGGTAGTACTACTTCACAAGTATTCTGTATTTACACCCATGGCACCAGAAAATAGCCAGAGCACCTCTGTCACCTGCCCATCAATGCAAAACTGTGCCCCCATACTGTACTGTTTCTACACATGTGTGATTTTGAAGACACAGCAAGTGTGATCATCAGTAGACCTCACCTAGGATAGAACTCTCAAAAGAAGTTGTGTGAAATCCATAAACACATCTAATCTTAATAGGTATTTAATACTGAAATTGTCTGCATGGCATAAATGCACAAATTCCTTGTGCATGAGAAACAGAAGTATGAAACATTTTCACAGGGTAAAGCATAAGGGATAGATGTTCTTCACTGTAAAAGTAAGTGTAGGACCTATTCGGCTGACATCATTGGTAAAAAGTGAAAAACATTATTTTTATGAGAACAAAAGCATTAATCTAGGAAAATCTTTCTATTGTAGAGATATTATTTATTATAGTTGGGATGAAGCAAGATGAAGTCAATCTTGCAAATAGAATGTGTGTCCTTGAATGCTGCAGCACATGGTAGGCCTGCTGTAACTCTCCTGGAGTGCACATGAAGCATTTTGATAATCTTGAATTGGTGAAGAAATTGAAGAAGGCTTCTTAATTAAACAATTTATTTTTTTCCAATCAAGGACATAATTTAGATATTTTGAAAGTTGGGCATTTAGGGAACTTTTTTATTATTTTTGCTGCTTCTTGATATTCCCCCTCCCTTAATAATGAGGCAATGTTTAAAATATTCCCTTGACAATACCTCACAGTCATGTTTCCCAGGTCAGAATATTGTCAAGAATGCAGTATCTAACATTTTCAAGGTAATTTTCAAGGCCCTGCAGGCACCAACAGCCTTGACTATTCCTTTCCAGCTTCCCCCTGGGCTCCATGTCATGCCTCAGAACTGTCAGCCCCTGCCCCAGTCATATCACAGGAGGGCTGGCATCCAGCTCCCACAGCACTGCCCTACCTGGCCATGCCCATGCCTGGCTCACTCAATCTGTGTCCACCCTCAGGCCCACATCCTAGCCTAGTCTTGGACTACCCTTGTCCCCAGGGACATGCTTTATGCCTTACTCCTGTCCAGGGTGGTCAGACCGGTCCTGACCTGAAGAAATTCCTGGGGACCCCCAGCAACTCCTGACCCTGGCCCACAGAGAGCTGTGTGTTCCTCACAGCACCAAGACAGACACTGTTGGGACACTGTAGCCCCAGGAAACTAATTAAACCAGAACTTGGTATAACTTTGAGACTGTCATTTTTGTAGGAAAAGTGGTGCGCAGTGTTAAGACTTTTGTCATGAAAGTACCTACTCAGAAATTCTGAGATGTTAGTAGTCCTACCTGAAGTCTTACCTTATTTTCTTTCATCTTTCACAAGTTCCCTTCTTCTTTTTAATATTACCAGTTGTGACATTCAGTCAGTCATGTTTTATATTACATATATGGGTAAAAAGGGTTGGCATGGGAGAGGAAGGACAAAAATAGACAGTTAATTTATTCCAAAATAATGATTTAAAAATTACATTAAAGTTATTAATTGTTCATAACTTACTCCAAGAGTTAGAAGTATTTGTAAGAATTTTAAGTGTCCTTAATTTCAAGTAAAGCATAAAGACAGTCATTGTACAATTCAAAGATTTCCCTCTTTTTTCCCCAATATTACCTCCGGGGGGAAAAAATAAAATAAAAAAAGTAGGAGAGTAGGCCTTGATTTCTTCCTGAAATTTCAAACAGATCCAGGAACAGAAATAAATTTAATTATTACTAGAGACCTCTAAGAATTTTAGTTCTAGACACAGGAAATATACTTCACAGTTTGGTCAATATGTGTGTCATTTACAGTCATAGAAATTATAACCTGAATTAACCTTAAGAGTCATATAAGTGATTCCTTCACTTTCAAATTAACTATGCTCAAACTGTTCCTACCAAATATTTGTCAAATCTGTCATTAAGAATCTCCTGTAATGGAAATGTGAGGGTTTTTCCCTTGTGGACACTAAGGATAAATTACTCCCTTCTTCTTTCCGACAACAACCCTTATTCATACAAAAACTATGCCCTTAGTCTTCTACAGATTAAACAGTCCTCATACCTACAGTCATTCCTTGTAGGTCATGTTTCCTGTCCTTCCATACGTTTTTGTTACATGCTCTCTGGTTTATAAGCAAAGCGGAACTATTTTTTCTTTTCAGTCTTATGAACAACACTCCTGTTTATATATCTCAGCACTTGTCCCCCTTTCTGCTGCACTTTGACATTTACTGATCCATTTTCAGATTAGAAACTGTCAAAGACACACTAAAGAACCCTGCTCAAAATTGTCCGTCATTTTGATGGTTAACCTCTGATTTAGTCAGTCTGTACAGTTTTTCATCAAGCTTTACTCCCACTCTATCAATTCTTTCCTTTGTACAAAAGTGTTACTGTAAGGTCACCTGAGCCAATGTTAAAAGTTAGAGAAAGTGAGTTACACTTCTCATTACCCATAGCACCTATTTTGTTTCTTTTTTTTTTTTTTTTTTAATTGCATTGCTCTGAAGAGATTTGTTCTTAACACTGTCTTTGATTTTCCACAAACTATAAATAGATCAGTTGATGGTTTTCTTTTTCCAGCACACTTCTGGGAACTAAGATTAAACTAAGATTTGACTAAAATCAGGAAGTTCATTTCCACTTTCCCTCTCTCTCTCCCAGTCCTCTCCCCCATTTTTTAAATCTACATACTTTCTTCCTCTTCTGCTCTAAAAATCCCAACTGTCCTTCAAGAGTTCTCAATGGCTTTGACATATCTTTGAAAAATTCTTTTTTCCTCAGGTGAATTTCATTACATTTAGCAGTTTGAAGTGATGCAGTCATTAGTGTATGAACACCAGTGTCAAAAAATGGGGGGGTGGGCAATGCCTCCACAACTCATTTGAATATTGTGCATAACTCTTGGATAATCTTGAATCTTAACAGAATTTAGGAACCAAAGTGAGACTTTGCAACCTCAGAAAAGCCTTCCTTCTTCAGTGAGCACAGAAAAGCCATGGGAAACTTGAGGCTGCTGAATTCACAATGCAGTGGGATCTGTGAGCCAGTGTTGGGAATGTCTGAGAGGAATGGTACTGCTCATCAACCAGCTTGCCTCTGGGGTGCAATTTCACAATTAGCTTCAGTTTGCTTAAACCACACTGATGTGAAAAGAGATAATTTGGCCCTTCCCCTGTGTGTCTTTGGGGAACAAGGGCAGGACTACTCTTTTAGAAAAAATGTGGTCTTACACTGACGTGAACTGACTAAACCAAACAGTAAGAATGTAAGGCTATCAAACTACTATTTTTCACTGTAATAATAATGAAATAATTCTTGCTGAGTTCCTCTAGAAATATTGAATGCAGCTATCTCTCCTTCCTCCTTCCTCTTAGGCCCTGGTAAGACAGGCTGCTGCATGCCGTCACTCCTGGATACATATTAATGCTCATATATTATCTCATCAGTGTGAATATGGTTGTACTCATGTCAGCAGAAAGCTTTCTGAAGATGAAATACTATTAGCTACTAGAAGAGAAGGTCATGACTTCATTGTGTCTTGGTTTGACTCTTGGCAAAATGCCAACTACCTCCCAATGCAACAGAGTTTCAGTTAAAAGAAGTGAGGGAAAAAAAAAACTTAAAACTGAAACTGGTATATATACATATATTTACAGAAATTTACAGCATATATATGGATAGATATA
>JAWWEU010000001.1:71065875-71078409 GCA_035583155.1 Acropternis orthonyx
AAGAGAGAAGAGAGAGAGAAGGAGAGCACACTGGGAGCTGCTTTTTGATTTATAGACGAGCTGACGTCAGATGGGATGAAATACCTCACTGGTCACTTAAGTCAGTTGATACTTGTCCCTAACCCCATGACCCACAGAAGTGGGGCCTAGCTAAAACTAAAACCTTAATCTGAGTTTTTTGGGATATATCAAACCCATCACAATTGTTACATCAAAAAAACCAGAATGCCCACTTAGCTGAAAGATAAGTTCCCCACATGTAGTTTGTTATGTGGTTAGTCTATTAAATCATGTACATGATGTTGTGTACATTTGAAAGGTGATGAAACTCATGTATGGTATGGATTTGTGGAAGCCAAAGCAAAGACAAATTAATAATTCCTTTTGTATGTAGTAAAATACATGATGGTATCAGAATACAGGCTAGCAAAGACAATATATCTTTCATTTTTGAAATTAATATACCAGCATATACCCTTGGCCCACTCAGCTGGAAAGCAGATTACCAGAAAAGGACATGACAGTCCTATTGGATAATAAGAGGGAAATGAACCAGTATTGTACCTTTATGGAAAAGTAGGCTACTGGTATCTGGGGCTGGATTAGACAGAGAGAACTGCCAGCATGTCAAAGGGGAATGATCTTTCCCCTCTACTCAGCACTGGTAAGGCCACGCCTGCAGTCCTGTGTTCAGTTCTGGGCTCCCCAGTGCAGAGCAGTATGGCCCTGGTGGAAAGAGTCCAATGAAAGGCCAAAAGATGATGAAGCTTTCCTGTGAGGACAGCCTGAATGACTTGCAACTATTTAAACTATGGAGAAAAGGCTCAGAGGGATTTTCTTAATCTATAGCAATACCTGGAGGAAGGATGTGAAGAATGCAGAGTCAGGCTCTTCTCAGTAGTTCCAAGTGACAGGGCAAGAGGTGATGGGCACAAGCCAAAATGAGGAGGTTCCATCTAAATAGTAGAAAACATCTTTACTGAGAGAGTGATCAATTACTGGCACAGGTTGCCCAAGCAGGTTGTAGAGTCTCCATCCTTGGAGTATTTTCATGTATGTACCAGTAGGAAGAAAAGAAAAACCCTGAAGCTACTGGAATTGTTTGGGAAGGGTGAGTTACTCTACAGTGACTCAATGAGTAGCTAATTAAGTTCATGGGCTTCTGCTATTGAAAGTTAGCTTTCATTAAAGAGACTGCAATACTTCATGCACAGCTTTCAAAATAGTTCTGCTCAAATTCTGTTTATTTGGACAAATTATAGCCAGTCCTCAAATGCCTTCTTAAATATTAGGCTAGGTTAGTTGGAAAGGAAGGTTTACAAATATGCCAGGTGTTCATCAGTCAAAGTACGAGTGGATAGTGGGGCACTGCAGCTCAGTTCAGAAGAGATGATGATTAGGTTTCTCTCACAACGTTTTTTAGTTCTAATTGCTGTGCTCTTTGCAAGGCAGGTCCACTAGATGGCAAGCCACACTTCTAAATGTTTTTACACTTTATATTACAAGATTTTAATAACTTTAATACCTTGCATTTTAAAGACTTAGAGCAGTAGAAAGAAGATAGACACACATACCATAACCAGCCACTAATGAATCAGATGTAGAAACCATGGAGCTGTCACTATTGCTTAAATTTACACAGATACACAGATGCAGAATGATTGTAAATGTACCACTTCAGTACTGAGAAAGTGTCACTGAACTCAGTAAGGTAGGAATCACACCACTCTGTGCTACAGCAATTCCAAAGATTTCTTAGCAAAATTCTTACATTGGCCTGTTTAGAAATTCATCAATTTACCATTAAATAAAAATTACATGTAAAAACCAACACACATGAAATATAATAAGCTCCATGGAACCTGCATTCTACTGTATTTATGAACTCCTCAAATAATGTCCCACTATTTTGTAATTCTATTATACAAAATTAAGAGCTAGTAAATTGATTTCTGTTTTTAAGTTCTCAGTAAAATCAAGATGATAATTTGCTTTTCCACTATATCTAAATGTAAAATTTTGTTTTCTTACAAGTTTGAAGCCCAAATTACTACTTTTTAATACGTTGCCATTTGAGTTATGTAGTTATTGCTGTAAAATTGCTAAGATCAGTCCTGAGTCATTACTCTGCAGTCAGGTTCAGTACGTGTTACAGATAACAGCCAGAGATAATGGAAGCACTCGTCTGAATCAGAGCACACATACTGGGAGGATTCTCCAACTCAGTTGGGAAGTAACTGAATAAACTACACCACAGGGTGAGGAGAGCAAGGCTAAATCAAACTCTTGAGGTAGGTAGACCAGGAACATGAAAGGCTGAACAGGCATGACAGAGGAAAGTATAACAACCCAAGAAGAAAGAAAAAGGAAGGGAAGAATTTCTAATGGATATAAAATATTGAAATGAAGATTTTTGGGAAACTTGAAAGGAGGAAGACTAAGGAATGGAAGATTAAAATTTAATTTAGAAGTAAAACAAAAAAAAATCCTTTTCATAAACAGTTTAGCTTGAGATGGAGTTCTGTCTTCTCCAAGGTTCCTGTTAACTTACAGAGTTATCTCATAGAGGCAGCTTCCAATTAATCCTGACCATTCCTAAAACCCCAGAACTCTACTTTGCCATTTCTTTCTCTTTGTTATTATGGTACTACATGTAACGTCAACATATTTTAATTCAATTTCACTCACGGAAAAGGTAAATTCAAGGGAAATACAAAATATCTAACATACTAGGTCTTTTCTGTTCAGAGGACATTCTTTAGATGAGACTCTATTTTAAATATCTTCTTTAAAAAAAAAAAAAAAATCAATCCCCCCTGGCATGTCTGTGCCCCACCTCCCTCTCTTTTGCCACAGTCACTAATGGATCTTGAAAGTTGGACTGAGCCTTGGTATCATTATATATCCAGTGGCTTCAGTAACTTTACACAGATTGTATTGAAATCAACATTTATAAAAGTTTGATTCTGAAAATGAGTGGGAATTAAACGATCTGGTTCTGTGTCAGCTCTAGATAAAGTAACTACTCTTGAAAATAATTTGAAAAATCTATAGAGGTCATCCTTAAGTTGTGTATAAAAAATCTAGGTTCAAATAAACTGTGTGAAATATGAATCACTTGATACTGCATATGTTGTAGGGATGTGTAGAACTACTTTTCATCATACCTTCTCTGATTTATGGTTTATAATAAGTGGAAATATCTTGTTGGGAAATATAAAAAACACTTCTTTTGCACAACCAGCTAGTTATTCAGAGATACATACTTCTGAATGTGAGTTTTAATTTTGCAATAAAGAACATCACAATATCTTGATGTTTGCAAAGTTTATCTTTTGGTTTTTTTAAGAGTTGCTGAGTTTGGTAGCCTGATGGAGGCAAGTCTGCAGCTACTCAGACCCTCAGCCTAGTAGCTAACCACTTAATACCTTAGTTTTCAATTACCTCATGTGTAGACACTTATGCACGCAGATGCACACACAAAGAGGTTTCTCAATTGATTCCACCAGATCTCACGGGCTCTGCAGAGCAGTTGGAAAACAGACATAGAAGAGTGTAATGGCATAATGAAGAGTGTAATAACAGGGCACACTAGCGAAGTGTGGGGATCAAATGCAGGGCATGACCACCCAAGTGCACTGATCAGCATCTGTTTATATGACTGACCTCTCTTATCCTGCCAGTACTCTACTTTTATGTTTGTTTCTCTATAAATCACCTTCCTCTCTTGATCCATCTCTTTTCCACCTTTGATTCTTCCCCTGACGGTCTATACTGAGGCTAGTGAAATCCAAAAATACTGCTCCCTTTTACCCAAACATCAGCACTGTATCATGAGACAGTAATACCACTCTGTCTGCAAGGTGATCTGGAGAGCTGCTCCTGCTGACTCATGGTGACAAGTTTTCCTCCCAGCCCATGAGCCTGCGGCTTTTCTGGAACATCTGGGAAATGAGCCAGGTCAGTGACTTCTCTGCTTGATTAGAATATTTCTATTTTTCCTCTGTGATCCTTGTTGTTTATGGATTCTTCTTGAACCTTTAATCACATAACCTAAAAGTTTCAAAATGGTTTTTCTTTTAAGGAAACAATAAAAATATACTAGACTCTTTAGAACCAAATATCCTGTTTTCAGCACATCTGGAATAGTATGCACTGAATGTAGGCATAGGGAAAAAAACCCCATCGAACCACAAAAATTTATATATTTTAAGATCTCTGTCTGCACTTCTATTCCAGTGTCTTGAAATATGTATTCATTCAGCATTCCAGCCAGGATAGATTTTTATTGGAAACACTGACTACAATCTCTTTCAACTATTTCTTAGGTAATAAAATTTTCTACATTTGATTTTGATAGTAATGGGTTCTAATTTAACCATTTAAGAGTAAAGCTGAATTTTCTTTAGACTGCTTTATGGAGTCCAGTATACTTAGCAAGCCCTGTCTTTTTATATGCACTATAGTCTCCAGAGTATTTTAGACTTTACGAGATCAGCAGACCTTAAATGTTCACAATCTCCTAGCATTTTATTACACTGGGTCTGTTTCCTGAGATGATTTCTCCATTTGCCACTGATCTGTTGTTCATTGAACAGTAAAGAAGTAGTATTGTTGCACCTTGAAGTGTGCAAATGCTGCTTTAGTGATTGCAGAATGGATATCCTTGGTTGGATTGCCAAGGAAATTGAAATCCCATCTGTCAGCAGGTCTTTTTCTTAAACCAAAGGCTTTCCTGCTCCTCTAGAATTGCTTTTCACCTTGATCATGACACTTTGTATATCTTTCCTCTGAATATACATTCCTCTGTATGTAATGATTACTGTTTTCTGTATAGGATTTTAAGCTGTTGTTTCTCAAACTCTGTTTTGCTTCCCACATATGTGTGCTCTAAGATTATGACTTAGAAACTAACCCTTTTGTCAGATTGCACAGTTATGTTAAATATTTTAAATTACAAACACATGAAGTAATTTCCAGGACACTGAACATCTTTTTCTGTCTCATCATTTGGACAAATAATCATGAAGTCAAAAAGCAGGATTTGTTATTGTAAAATTTTGAAAAGAAATGTTAATTATGAAAAACAGGTAAAGACATTTTAAATATGTTCTTGAGTTTCTCAAAATTTGGATAATATTAGGGATAAATCTGGAAGATTTCATTCTCTTTGCAAGGGAAAATCAAAGAAAGAACACAGATGTAAACTTTGTGGTTTTACATTAATAGGACAGAAGTAGAGTGTTTGAAGAGAGCTCTGACAAACTGAAATTATCTACCGGTAGTTAAAGTTGAGTTTTAACTTAAACAAACATTCAAAATAGTGTATTTCATGGCTGGCATTTTTATTTCCAGTCAGAAAAAAACTTTCTCATATCTCTTCCAAATACAGAAATAACTTGAGAAATACACCTGAAACTTGTTTTACAGGTCTTCAAAGGCATCTGATTGTCTCCGTATATTCCACTGGGAATTTTATGAACCTTGATCATTCACATCAAAATTTTGGCATAACAGATTAGCAGACTGGATCACAACTGGCACTGGTATTTTACAGTCTTCAAACCCTGTGCTTTCTCCAGTATTCTAATAAATATACCTGCTAAAAGCCTCAGGGAAAATGATGAATTCCTTTTCTTCAATGTAGGACTTTAAACTGAAGGAGAACAATTTGAATAAACATAGTGTGGGTCAGTAAATTAATTTGTAAGTCATCAATTTTCTTCAATTGAAATATTTTCACATTAATATTTTTACTTTTCTTCTGGGTAGAGTGATTTGAATCCTTGAAAGTAATCTCAGATGCCAGACAAGGTTGCTTTGATTATTTTTATAGAATATTTGCTTAGCCTTCCCCCTCTAAAGGAAATGTTGGCTATCTCAGAATCACAGAATCACTGGAGATCATCTAGTCTAACACGCCTGCTCTGACCAAGATCAACTAGTGTAGCTTGGCCAGCATCAGCTTCTGAATATCTCCACATCTCTGAGCATGCTATTCCATCATTTCACCATTGCCAGAGTAAAAAAGATTATTTCTTTTTACATTTAAGTAGAATTTAAGTCAGTTGCCTCTTGTTCTGTCCCATCAGTTCCAGAGAATTGTGTATGTCCAACTTGTTTTAAGTGTTTGCTATCTTGATCCTTCTACAGTGAGTGTAGGTCTTCATAAATCCAGACTTTCCTGTGGGTCTCAGGAGTCCGGGATTCCTGAAGGCTGATATCAAGTCTTTCAAGTTCCCCATGAGCAACTATAAATATGTTGATTCTTCCAGATTTCTGAAGAAGACCTTGCTCACTTCTTCCTGACCAGGCAGTCTATGGCAGACACCCACTGTAACATTGTCACCATTGGCCTGCTTTATAATCCTGACCCATAAACTCTGAACTAGTTCAACATCGGTCCCAAAGCATCCATCAATGCATTTCTGCTACTTACTCTCTCTGCCTGCCCTTATGCTAAGGACTGAAGATCTAGATCTTCATTCCTCCTTCATCTGATGACCAAAGTAACAGAGATGGCTTTTTTTTTGTGGCTATAGGTGCTTTCTTCATACACTTTTTAGAATAGTTGAATAAAAAACAGCATTATGCCTTCTGGCTTTTTTTTTTTTCCTAAATTATCTTTAAAGCACAAATATCCCATACAAACAGGCGTTAATGAAACATGACTTTTATTTCTGCTTTTGCATTAGAACCCATCAATCTATGCTTTTCATCTGATTACTAAGAAAGAGAGAGAAAGGAAAGAATGTCTTTCAGGTAGCCTAACAAAAAACACAAGTTCATGAAGACGACTTTTCAATGTTTTCCCACAACCAAATGAAAAGGTGAATAAATAAATAAAAATCCTGGCAAATGCAGGCTTAGAAAGAAACCACCATCATTTTTGTGTATCTTTTCACTTGTAACATACTTCCCATTATTTTCTGTCTCTGATGAATTGTAGTCCTGCCTCTTTCCCCCTTCTCATGCTTTATTGAGCCACAACTTAGAGTTGCAAAAAATATAGCATAGCAAACAGGATGCATTGTTGTCTGCCAGTTTCTCCCTTTCTTTATTACTACAGTGAGAGTTCATTCTCAAACAAGTTAATGAAACTTAAGAGGCTCTCTCACTTGACTTGTTGGTCTTTTAACCTGGTGGAAATAGATGAATCCATTTAGGAGGACAATCTGTTTTATTTTGGCAACTAGTTCTCTGACTAAGTCATCTGAGGTTTATCTGGAAACTTGTCTATCATCTTCATTCAAATCTGAAACTTCTCTTTTGTGTGCTATTACCAGACAATCTATATGTTTATATCCCTTTGTCTATCCATAATAACACATCAGAAAGCTCATTTTCATGACTCAGTTAAAAACCTCTTTGAGTTTTAGTGCAAGAAAAGTCTGTGACAACTATCAAATTGGTGGACCATTCTACAGCCTGGAACAAAGTGGCATGTTATATGTGATGTCCACATACATAAAGTCTTAAAAGCGGATGGTCACTTACTTGCCACAGGTCTTGGTAAGAAGTGTTCCCTGTAAGTTCTTCTATCTACTTCCAGGCAAAACTCTTTAATACAACACCCAAGATACACTCACTACTCATCTGCCTGCCAACTGCCTTCTGTGACAGCACATCTAATCAACTTATTGTGAAGTGGTAAACCTGGAAGTACAAGGCTGGGTTATTACGTCATCAGTCAGGTGGATCATCACTGCATTCTGCCCCTTAAACAGACCCTCCTGGTAAATCAGTCTAGCTGTCATGACTATAAGGTTTCATCCCTTCAGCTTTACACACCCAGAGTACAATTTTATAAGATCATCATCTATCTAGAGCAAGTTTCACTACTTTTGTCACAAAATTTTGCCAACTGGCATCGTGTACCTTACCCCAGGAAGAGCCAAACTGAAAACAACAAAAAAAAAGGAATATCTATGCTCCTTGGGGGAATTGTCTTTATCACTCCTTGATGAACTGTGGCAGATGAACTGTGGCAAATGAACTGTGGCAATTTAAAAAAAGCTCTTGATGAGGAAACTGGTTAGGTCATATGCATACACAGCTGTTTACAGGATCAATTACATGCAAAAGATTACCACTGCTGTCCCACATGTTCTGAAGGTGGCATACTGCTCAGTGAGATACTTCATTGCTTTTCAGATATACTCACTGGTGCTGCTGTTTTGTCATCAGTAGTTGCCATACTCCATAGAGACTGTCTGTGGAAAATATGACCATGCCACAGCACATTTCTTGGTTATTCACGGGGTAAGACATGGATGGGTTTGCTTACAGGGACAATACCGAAGGACAATGCAAAGGCAAAATATCTTCATATTTTTTTCCTGTCTAAGTATATAATTTTGCCTACTGCAGTCCCCTAAATTATGTCCATATGATTTTTGGGAACAAAATAGTTTAAATGGGCCCAAACCATGACAGGAAACACCATCATTCAGCAGCATGGAGAGTGATGTCCCAGAACCTGAACATACTGCCAAGAATTGTTAGTGTACATCGATCTTCTTTGAAAAGAAGAGACTCAGATCTCTCACTCTTAGGTGTGACCAAGTATTTTTAGAGTGTCTATGCTATGGACCATGGGTTCTCATCACTGTTATTAGACTTTCATGAAATGAAATACTGAAGTGGAAATTGAAAACAGGTTGTTTGTTATTACATTTCTATCAATAAACATACACATATGCAAGTGACAATAGGTGCTAAATGTGGTATGTTATTCATTATATCAGTGTTACCATGTGTTTCTTTTCACTCATAGAATCATAGAATTGTTTATGATAGAAAAGACCCTAAAGACTCTGTCAAGCCATTAACCCAGCACTGCCAAATCAACTATTAAAACATGTCCCTAAGCGGCATCATCTACAAGTCTTCTAAATGCCTTCAGGGATGGTGACTCCACCTGTTCTAATGTTTAACATTTCCATGAAGAAACTGCTCCTAATACCTAACCTAAACCTCCCCTGGCACAGTTTGGGTCCATTTTGTCTTGACCTGTCACTTTATCCAAGAAGAGACCAATCCCTACTTCATGCAGCCTCATTTAAGGCAGCTGCACAGAGAAATAATCTCACTCCTGAGCCTCCTTTTCTCCAGGTTAAACAACCCCAGCTGCCTCAGCCACTGCTTAGAAGACTTACTCTCTAGACCCTTCACCAGCTCTGTTGTCCTTCTCTAGACACTCCAGCACCTCAATGTCTTTCTTGGAGTGAGTGGCCCAAAACTGGACACAGGATTCAAGGTGGAGTGTGGCCATTCAACCCTGGCCGAACACTGAGTGTCCAGGGCCCCAAAAGAGAGCCCCCCCCCCACCCCTCACCCCGGCCACAGGGAAAAAGAGAGAGGGAAAAAAAAAAACCTGCAAAACTGCTGAGTACACAGGGATGATCACTGCCCTGGTCCTTTTTCATATAGGCCAGGATGACATTGGCCTTCTCAGCCACCTGGGCACAATGATGGCTCACGTTCAGCTGGCTGTCAATGAGGGCTCAAGGTTCTTTTCCACCAGAAAGCTTTCCAGACACCCATCCCCAAGCCTTTAGTGCTGCATGGGGTTATTGTGATCCAAGTGCACAACCCATCACTTTGCCTTGTTGAACCTCACTGGTCCAGCCTGTCCAGATCCCTCTGCAGAGACTTCCTACACTCCTGCAGATCAACAATCCCACCTGACTTTGTGTTGTCTGCAAATTCACTGAGGATATACTCGATCCCGTCATTCAGATCATTGATAAAGATGTTAAACAGAACTGGCCCCAAAACAGGACCCTGGGGAACTTAGTGACTGGCCACCAATTGGATTTAACTCCACTCAACACCACCCTCTGGGCCCAGGCATCTAGCCAGGTTTTAACTTGGGAAGGAGTACACCTGTCCAAGCCATGAACATCTGGGTTCTCCAGGAGAATCCTATGGAAGACAGTATTAAAGACTTTACTAATATCTAGGTAGAGAACATCCACAACCTTTTCTTCATCCATAAAGTGGATCACCTTGTCACAGAGGGAGATCAGGTTCATTAAGCAGGACCTGCTTTTCATAAATTCATCATGGCTGATCCTGATCCCCTGGTTGTCCTGTGTGTGATGGCACTCAAGATGATCTGCTTTATGATTTTCCTGGCACTGAGGTCAGGTTGAAAGGCCTGTAGTCCCCCAGATCCTTCTTCCAGCCTTCTTGTAGACAGACATCATATTTGCTAACTTCCAGTCAATTGGGACCTGCCCAACTAGCCAGGACTGATGCTAAATGGTGGAAAGTGGCTTGGTGAGGACTTCAGCCAGTAGCTTCGTAGACCTCCATGCATCTAAGTGCTGTAGCATATGGCTGATCATTTCCCCTTGGATTACGGGAGCTTTACTCTGCACCCTGTTCCTGTCTTCCAGCTCAGAGTGCTGGGCATCCACAAAACAACTAGCCTAGCTATCAAAAACTGAGGCAAAGAAAGCATTAGGTACATCAGCCTTTTCCTCATCCTTTGACAGTATGTTTCTACCTACATCAAATAAAGCATTGAGACTTCCCTTAACCCTCTTTTTGTTGCCCATGTATTTATAGAAACATTTTTTTTTGTCTTTTATAACAGTAGCCAGATCTAGTTGTCATCTACATTGTGCTATATGAGATGACAGTCCTTTTGCACCACAGCAGGTTTTGGTTGCAAGGTCAGCTAAAGCTTCAGTGAAAGGTCTTGTAGTTCGTGCACCACAGTATCATCTGCAATCTGGTCTGGAGATTGGCTACTAGTAAAAACACAGAAATATCCAAATAGTAGCTTTTTCACCTTGATGAACATGAGTCATATTCAGCAAGGTAAGATATAAAAGGTTGTGGAAGTACTGTGTGTTTAACCTTCTGCCTTAGCTGTCCTTTGATGAAGAAGAAGGGTTATTCATCACTGAGAAACAAACTTATCCATGCCCCCTTGTGGAAGCAATCCTGGAAGTTAACTGCTGTTTACAACAATTAGCAGGTTTTGACAAAGAGCTAGTTAGGGTGACTTAAAACAAACAAAATCCTATAAAAACTAAAATCCAAGAGTGACATTATTAAGCTCTGTCAGTGAACAAAGTTGCTCAGTCTCATTCATCATAGAGTTTTTTGTTAAATCAGGCATGTATCAGGTGAATAAATAATTTGCTGTTTTTTAAAAATTTTTGGGGGGGAGGAATGTAGGAAGTATCTTTAAAGTAAAGTAGACATGCCCTAAGTAGCTACATGACACTAGACATTGATATTTTTTCGGATCAATCTCTTCTGCCTGTCTTAAATGATGTCCTAATAACATTTACTGTCCTGTGGGATTTTTAAAAGAAAACATAAACCCAAGAAACTAAACCAAAACAAACCCATATGGCTTAAATTCAATCTTTTTGAGAGGAAATACATTTTAACTTCAGAGCATTGCTAGTCATCTAATACCTTTAAATTTTTCTGGTGCATAAAATTGCATGATAAATATATGGAAGTTTCAATCTCCTTTTCACTCTCAGTAGTCTGTTGCTTAGATTTCCATTCTCAGTCTGGTTTAGAAATACTCTTGGAAAGTAGTGTTTCTATGAACAAGGGCAGCAATTTGATTCCTTTTAAGATAGAGAATCTTAAATGTGAATCCTGAACCAGATTCTTTTCTTTGGTTTAGTCATGACAGTGTAAAAGAGTAAAATAAATTTGTTCTGATTTTAATAGGCAGGCCTAGATGACTGCACAATACGCATGTAAGAGAGCTGAGTGCAACATGCAGAAATATATTAGATTGATTTGCAAACTGTATTATATCCAATGCTGTATTTCAGTAATACCAATCACTGATGGTTATTACTCAATTATGGACACAGGAAATGTAATTAGTGTGAACACTTTTTAGTGGACAGCATATAACAAATCATGAAGTACACAAACAGTGCTTAAAAAGTTTTATTATCCCTTCAAAATAATTTTATTTCCTCTGAAATTACTTAAGAACTCTACAGTACCCTTCCATAAAATTCAGTCTGGTTTTTACTCTTTTGGGTGGAAAAATCTAACTTATTTCCCTCTTTTTAATAAAGTGGTTAAATTTGCAGTTTTATCTGTGATGTCCATATGGAATTCACTGTAAGATGAATAACTAGAACAGAGACAAAGAATGCATAAGACTGAGAAAAATACAGGAGTGAAAGTATGGGAATTAGGACAATGTAAGAATTTTCAGTACTGTGTAATCGAGGGATTTAATTTCCATCAAGATCCACAACACTGTGATGTACCATAGATTTATAGATGAGAACTAAATGATGAAGCTGTATCTTTCACATAAATACTTTAATTCTTCTTATTTTTATTTATTTTTTTAGTGCTATGTCAGATGAAACCATTACTAAATTACTTCTTTTAAAGCAACAATTAGGATTTCCTAGCAGGTAAGGAATTAGTGTGTTCAGCAGACCATCTGACATGGACTATGTGAGATACAAATGCTTCTTTTTGCTTTCCTCCCCCACCCCCCCCCCACCCCCCCTTATGTGGATGCCTTTA
>JAWWEU010000001.1:71078509-71109972 GCA_035583155.1 Acropternis orthonyx
AATCATAGGAAAAAGTTGGTTCTTTATTTCATTCTAAACTATGCTTCAGACTACACAGATTCCTCCTGGAAGTTGGTTATAATTAAATATTTCAAATATATTGAAAGATACGGCAGTTGAGTATCTAGGAAGTTTTAAAAATACAGTATTTATTTGAAAACAGCCTTCCCCTAACAATAGGACCTTCAGTTGCTTTGGAATTTGATTTTTTTATATATATATACATACATACATACATATATATATATGTATGTATGTATGTATGTATGTATGTATGTATTTTAATGATGGGTTGAAGAAATTAGTGCAAAATGGATATATAGCTTTCCTGTTTCTCAGTATATTGTTATGATAAAGACATTTAAATGGTTGATCAGTGATTGTATGATATATTAGTAGCACTCACCAATAACCAAAGCCTGGAAGTGTATTATTGAGAGTGGCAAAACTAGTGTCTATGGTGATCAAGGCAACAGTCTGTTATGTTTTTTGGCAATAACATCCATACAGCATTCTGCAGAGGGTCTTCACAATGTGCCTGTGTCTAATTAGCAAAGTTAGTCCTTGTTCTGTTTGTTGCTCATTCAGGTGAGGGATTTCTATTCTGTGGTCTTTTGCAGAGTGTAGAAATTCCAAGAATTTGCATAACCTGTGTGCCTAAATGAAAATTCAAAGACAGAGAAAACTCCTGTTTAATACAGGCAAGATGTGTTTTCAAATGTGTTGAAAATTTGCGGTTAAAACAAATAGTCATTGCCAAGGAAAAGAACCAAATGAAAACCTGATGGTATTAAGACATTTTGAATGGACTTCTTCATAAGTATACTCATACAGTGGTGAAAAAGGTAATTCATCTGAAGTTTCAAATGACTGATTAGGTTTGGAAAGACTGTATTGAGATTGAATATGATGATGAAATTCCTTGTCTCACAATGTGATGTTCTACTTTGTTTTTTTGTTTGTTTGTTTGTTTGTTTTTTGTTTTGTTTGTTTGGGTTTTTTTGTTTATTTGATTGTTTAGTGGTTTGGGGTTTTTTTTTGGAGGGGGGGTTGTGGGTTTTTTTGCAGGGTTTTGGAGGTTTCCTTTTTGGGGGGTTGTGTTTGTTTGTTTGTTTGTTTGTTTTAATTCACTCAGGACTGATGTTTCTTAGAAAAAACAGAGATTTCATAATAGACTTCTTATAAAGATAATAGCATATTCTGCATATAATCTGAAATAAAAACAAACCAAATAAATAGGAAGGCTCTGATTATGCAATTGGTCTTTTAATGGTTCCTAGAACAGATACTTTGACTATATAAAACAGAAAAATGCATACCCCTGCAAATCCTTCTGTGGGATTATGAAACAAAATGAGCAGAAATCAGGCATATAGGAAAGCAAGTTCACTTGCCTGGATAGGCTGCTGATCGCATTCTCTTTTGATTACATGTATATTCATTTCTTTGCTTGGATGTGTAAACATAGTATGTTGAATATTTCTAAGATACTCAGTTTGCTTAATTTTAGAAACAAAGGGAAAGTTCTTTTTTTAGCACACAATATTATGCCTTTGTGTTTATAAAGTCAAAATTGCTTAAAGACTCTCTGTGGGATCCTTTTTATGAATTTTGATCCAGTCTATGGGGAGAAATTGTGAATTTACTCCTGTAAAGTAGTTATTTTCTATCGTAGTAGGTCCTACTAAGAGGATAGTTCTATTGAAGAGTAAATATACTAGTGAATTTTAATGCACATTAGAAGATATTGGAAACAAATTGATGGGAAAATGCTAAATAGGTTCTTTAAGTTTTGTTTGATTAAGGAGAGTAATAACTTGGTGATTCTAATATAAGACTTATATGCTTCAGGAAAGATTTCCAAAGGATTTTGTCAATGTAGTGGAATAAGTTGTCACTCATATTCCCCCATTTACGGATAATCTTCTGAATACATGCAAATACTTCAGACACAAATTTCACTCAGTTACAGTTCACAAGCCAAGTCTTTTTCAGAGTATCCTAAGAAAAACAGAAACTTTAGAATGATCAATTTAGTGTCAGAAGACACAGATGAGGTTGTGATACATAACACCACTGTGCCTCAGTCTTCATCAAGGTCTCTTGGATTCTTTGTTCTTAGACACAGGGTCTAAGGAGGAGAGGAACTACCAGATGTAGAGGATTATTGGTTCATAATTCAACTCATACTAGACTGGGACACATGACAGACTGCATTTGTGGGTGCTGATTGAACTTGTCAGTGTCATTCCAAGGCTCTGGTCTGTCATCTTCAAAAGATCATGGAAATCAGAGAATATTGCCAATGATAGTCCAAAAAGTCAACCTGAGAAACTATAGTATGGTCAGCCTTGTGGGAGTCCCTGGTAAAAATCTCAGAGTGAGTTCTAACTGCATCAATTTTTATCAAGAATGAATCATTTCTGACACACCCAATTGCATTCTGTGATAAAATAACTGGATTTGCAGAGAAAAGGAAGGCTGTGGATCAAATTTATCTTTTATTATGCAAGGCTTTAATATTGTCTCAAATACTGTTTCTTTATAGAAGTTGGAACATTTTGGCTTGGATGACTGGAAAAATCAATAGGTTAAAAAGCAGTCAGATGACAGGGCTCAGAGGATGGCGGTTAATGAGTTGGGTGTTGATAAAAAGGACAGGGGTCTGAATGAGAATGTGTCCCGTTTAACATCCTTCTCAGTGGCAATAAGGAGGTGATACAGTGCACTGTCATTAAATTTGCATATCACACCAAGTCGGGAGGAATCAAAAGACACTGAAAGTCACTGCTGGCATTGTGGAGAAATGTTGACAGAATTTCCTGAAATTCAGCAAGGACAAATGCTAAGCCACCCTCTGGAAAGAAAAGTCTCCTGGGAAGAATACAGATTGGTGAGTGATGATATAGAGAGTGGCAGATCTGGTGAGAAGGCTCTGGGGATCCTGGAGGACAGTGAGCTGAATGCAAGCCAGCAAGGAACCCCAACAAAAAAGACAACAAGCAACATATAGGGTTGTATGAACAGGAACACAGATGAAAGGTCAGGGGAAGTAATTAACTCAGTTACATCTAGACAATACACCTGCTTGTATTTACACACCCCTCACCTAAAAGAAATACAAAAAACAAAAAGGGCAAATAAATTCTAAGAGTAAATAACTTGGAAGAAGTTCTGTGGAAGGCCACCAGGCTGGTTGGAGCTGGATCACTTACCCTGTGAGGAGAGTCTGAAGGGTTTGTTCATCTCAGAGAAGAGTTGGTGATGGAGGACCTAACAGGAGCCCACAGTGTACAGTGGGAGGTCAGAAAGAAGATAGAGTCAGGTTTCTCCCAGCAGTGTGTGGCAGAAGAATAAGAGGCAAAGGAGGAAATTTGAAATAAAAGTGCTTCAGATAGCACAAAAACTTCTTCTCCATGAGAACAGTAGTGTTCTAGCACAGATTGACCAGAGAGGCTATGGCACCTCCATCCTTGGAGGTTTTTAAGATTCAACTGAACAAAATTCTGAAAACCCTCTCTGACCTTTCAAGATTTCTTCCAGTCTGAATTATAATTTGATTTTGTGATGCAACTGTATTAAATTGTGGGTGTCAGGAATGTCTCATTTACTTCTGGAGCTGTTTTTGAAAACACCTGTATAAATAGTAGTCATATAATATTAAATGGCACATCAACTGACTAGACTTAATTTTTCAGTGGCCTCCTCAATTTATATCATCAAATATCTTTTGATGTTTAGATAATTATCTAGTTATCTATACACTAACCAACACAGAAAACACTTGTGAAGGTGATCAGGTACATTTTGTGGTCTATATTGTTGACAATTTTACTGCAATAATAGCACAATTCCACAAAAATAGCTCTATACACAAGTACTGTCTCTCACAGAAAACAAAGAGCATAAAAATCAGGACATGTTAAGCTGATATATGGGACTTAATAAGTGACATATTGTCACATGTCAGACCCTTCCAAAAATATACTGAAATTACCTTAGGATGTAGAAAAAGTATTGCTGTTTTTCAGGAAAGAGGAGGTTCTTAGCTTTAATTTTATTTTTAAACTTAAAAGATCACAATTTTGCTCTGGAGCTTTGCATTGGTCACCCAATCTCTCCTGAAATACAGGGGTGTTTCTACTGCACAGAAATCCCTGAGATATTTATTTTCAATTTTTCTGCTAAATGTATTTTACAAGTCAAGGTAGAGGAAGAGAACATTTGTGTTTCCATAGTGTTAGCTAGTATTATGTGGTAGTGTTCAATTAATAAAGTAAATAAGAACATTGGTATAGAATATATATATATTTAGGTAAAACTAAGATTCTCATATATTCATACTTTGCTATGTGTCTCACCTCTTTAATGATATCAGCTTTTTTAATGTACTTGCTGCCTTTATTAACACAACTATTTATAATAAAAAGAAAATATCCACATAAGCATTGAAAGCAGTTGTATTGGGTTTGTGTAACAGTGTTTTGGTAGCAGAGGGGCTATAGGGGTGACTTCTGTGAGAAGCTGCTAGAAGCTTCTCCTATATCTGATGGAGTCAATGCCAGTTGTCTCCAAGACCAATCCACCACGGGTCCTTATCTTGACCCATGAGCCTTCTGTTGTATTTTTTGTCCTCTGTCTGGTCAAGGACAGGGAGTGTTGGAGCTGTTTTGCTGGGCACTTGACATCCAGACAGGGTCAAACCACTTCAACAGCATGTCCTTCAAAACAGCAGATAAAATTGAATATGTAAAAGTTAACTTAGTATATTCTCTATATTGCACACTGTTGACTTTTGCAAGTGTAAGAATTCATATGTAGCTTTGTTTTGGAATAATTTCTGTAATGAGAAGCAAATGGACTTTTGTATTATTTTAATCACATAATATTTCCTTAGCTATAAATGCCAGGAAATCTATAACCTTGAAACATGTTTGTATTTTTTCCTTTTCTTTATTATTTAGAGAATAATTTGTTTTCGTTCCATTTCTACTGTAGTGCTAATTCCCTTGTGTTGCTCCTTCTTTATTATTTAACACAAATGTGCACAGTATGATGCTGAGAAGGCTTGCTCTTTAAACATGTTTATGCTCATAATGGTGTATCCAAATAAAGGAATAAGTGTTCAAGAATTTTCCATTTTGGTTTTTTTTAAAGATTATCCATATGAAGCCAACTGAAATTTAGCTTCTACTTTCATAAAGTAAAAATGTGAATTAGTGTCCACTCTGGCAATACATTTCTTTCTTAATGGAAAACTTTTTTTCTTTTAAAGAGTGTTTCCATCAGTGTTGCCATTTGGCTTCCCTTAGTGAATTTTCCTTTTCACTTTGCCTGCATACAAATTTGGCTTAATTCTACTTTTCCTGAGAAAAATTTGGGATGAAGCTTCTACTTGAAGGGCAAACTAACTAAGAGACATTAGAGACAAGAGGATTTTGTAAATCATTAACAGCAGCAAAATCCATCTCTACCTCTTCACAAGGATTTTCCCTTCCTAGATTTCTTTTCCCTCAGTAACAGTTCAATTTCACAGAATTTGGACAACCTGGTGATGTCACAAAAGATTTGGAGAAAAAAAAGAAGGCAAAAAAAGTCAGGTAGTAATCAAACCTTCAGATAGGGCAAATGAATATTATGCAATCCAATTCAACATAACTCTGCTGTTTTTAGAAATTACTACAGCATACACACATCAACAACAAAGAGAAAAACATCCATTAAGCAAACTGAAAGAATGGAAATGGGTAAAACAACAAATATAAGATTCTTTGTTCACAAGAATAGTTTTGTACAATGAATTTAGAAAAGAATACTAGAACATTATTATTTTAAATGGTCAACAATTAAGATTTTTAATTACAATAACAAATCATCCTGTTGAAATAGTATGTAACATTCAGAGTAACAACTTTCTTGCTTTGAGATTACTATTTTATGTATGGCAGTTTATGAAAAATCTACAGCTAAACACATGAAAAAAGAAAAGTTTTTAAATTATGCGTTATTAAGAAAGGGAAAAAAAAAAAAAAAGAATAGTATAGTAACCTTTTCCAGGGATTACCCCTGGGAATTCATAAAAAAACAAGTCTGTAAAAGATTTGAAGATATCGGCAAGTTCATCTGCAACCCTATAAGAAATATACTATTCACAAGAATGCTAGACAAATGTTGCCAAAACGAAATGCAGAGTCTAGATCCGCTTTCTCCACAGAGTAATTTATATAATCTATTCCACTGTTTACCTAGAACATGTTTAAAATTCTGAAAGCACTGTACAAATGCTCAGTCTGTGTTAAGTTCATTAATTCTTGTCCAACTCAAATATTTTCAGCAACCTCCTCTTCCACTTGTCAGATGTTTTTTAAGTATTTAAAGACTTACATTTCAGATTTCTCTTTCACAGAATATGCAGCCTGGAACAGTTCTGTGTTTCCTAGACCTGCCCATCTTTATCTTCTGAACTTTTCTCCTTAAAATTTTTAGAGTGTAGTGGGGAGAGGACTTGAAATTTCCAAGATTGTACCTGACTTGAGACATGAACTAAACCAAACTGAACCAAAACAAAATCCCTCCCTCACCTATCTAATAAAACACTTACACTTAAGCCCAGCAAGGATAAGCTTCCTCCTTCTTTTCCCCATTAGATTTGTTTTTGTATTTGTAGTGATGACTATTTCTTTCCAGTTACAATACTATATACTTTTCCTTGGATTTGAATCCTGCTTGTTTTATTTCTGTAATTGTCTAAATGCACTTGTGTTTTATTCTGTTTGCCTACATACTTTCAAGTCCAAAGATGTTTGAAAGTCCAAAAACTAAATGTCTTCATAATATATAGACCTCTTTGAGAGCTCATCCATAGGTGAACATTTGTCTCCAGGATGACTAATTCATCCCTTCACTCTTATATGTGAGGATTTTATACAATACCCACTAAAATTTCATCTCTTGATACTATGCAGCTATCATTATATATCAGTCAGAAAGCCAGGAAATTCTCATCAGTCCATAGTATTAATATTCAGGATTCTGAATATTAGAAGACAGGCAGCACATTTCTGAAGGTATGTCATTCTGGCAGATAAGGATCCTAATTTTCCTTAAAATTAACTTTAGACATTTAGCTTTACACATCCTTATTACTTTCTTTTGTAAATCAGTTTTAATCTCTTAGATGTTGGACCATGTTCTTCCCTCATCTCTGAGAAGATGCGGTTCTTATTCTCATTAAGGTGGTTGATAAGGGAGTCCTTTCATATCCATCAGCCTGCTCCCTCTGCAGAGTATTCCATTCACCATCTTATGTACAGCAATCCCCTCAAGTAATCTGCTTATCCCATCTGCTGAAGTTTCTATTTACAACATGTCAATTTACCATGACTTTGGATGATGCCAGCATCCATAGGCTCTACACACTAGCCTTGTTTTGTTTTGCATATCTCTAATGGGTTGTATACCAGGACATAGGTAGAGGTCTAGGTTTTCATTACCTAGTCCTTATCAGTGGAAATGAAAGTATAGTTGCTCCACTGAGTCTATTTTCACGCTCTAGATATTTTCCAGAGATTGCAATTTTCCTTCTAAGGTCCCAATTCCTACAGTTGATCTTTCCAAATGTCTTCCATGGATCTTGTTTGACTTTTCTGTTTGTTTGTTTTGGGGTTTTTTAACTGCTAACTATTGAATCCTTTTCACCTAGGTGATCTCTGAATCACCTAGGAGCTTTCCTGGAGTAATTTTTGAGCATCTCTAACAGAACAAGAAGAAAGAAGTAAGAAATTTAGTAATCCAAGTTTCTACCCATTTCCAGCAGCCAGTTGGATTGTCATGCATGTCTCTCACTGCTAATAAATCCATGAAGGTGAAGCTTGTAGCTGCCTGTGTGCATCAGGGGTTCCCCAGGGGCCACCAGGGCAGCCAGGACTTGTTTCATTGACCCAGCAGGGCAGCTGACGAAATCTGGGACAGGCCCATTCCAGGCATTGGAAGCTTCCCTGGGGATGGGGCAAGGCTGAGGGCATTACCCTGTAGGTAAGACCCTGGGTACGTCACACCAGAGGCTGGAACTCAGGCCAGTCCCAGCAGAACAGTTCCATTTGTAAGGGAAGGGAAGCAGGCCCTACCAAGTCTACTTTCTTCACACCAATGTTCCCCAAGGTCACTAGCTGGGCTCTTTCCCAGCTGGACCTCGGCCCAGGGCAGCAAATGCCCAGAAGTCAGGAGATGTGCTCAAGGTCCTTGCAAGAGCTTTTCAGTCCTCAAAACTTTACTCAAATACCAAAATTTAGATATCCATGCTAGAGCTATGTTACTATGTTCCCACCATGGTCAATGCCGAGATAGTCAAACCAGTCAGTGAAACTCGGAGATGAGTGTCAGCTCTTAACTATAGCAGTGTTTTCTGGTGTTCTAAGGATATCTGAAATATTCGCACAAGCCGGACAGATACAATTCACACAAAAATGGGTTGGAGGGGGTGAAAGAATCAACACTTTTATATGAACAGCTGAAAACTGAAAATAATAAAGTCATTATTTAAATTTTCCAAACTGGCTGTATGTCAAATCCAAATTGGCTGTTTAAGCTGCTCAGCTGTAGCACAGAAGGCTGTGCAGATATCCAAACACAAGAATAAATCAAAATTAGATAAATAGATTTACATTTGCAGACTCTTGGACACATATATTTACACATTGCAGTTTAGGAAACTGGAACTGAATTCTATCTCACCAGTATGAAGAAATGTTCTCATTGGCTGTTTTCTGATTTCATAATTCTGCTTCATCTGATTATACATCACTGGTTCCCAAGTTTGCATTTTATCCTAAGTTCACAAAGTAAAGTGTTATCATGTGAAACAACATTTGATTAGAATAAAAGTGCTTTATTAGTACCAACCTAATGAAGTAGAAAATGTTTATTACACCATGGAAGGATGCTGGAGATTTCTTAAGCAAATTCTATTCAATCTATTAGACTGAATGTTCTTCTAGTAGACTTTCTGTGCTAAGTATTTTCAAGCCAGGGGATATCTTTTTGTTTTATATTAATTTTAAGAACAGGACAAATAAAGAAGAAACTAAAGAAAAATCTCTCAAATATTATTTAGAGCAATTAAAAAAAGAGTGAAGATTCTGACTATATAAGATAATGCAGAGTAACAATTCTCAGTGGCTGTTTCTTGATTAATTAAACTGTACACATGGCCTTGAGCATACTTTTCTAAATTGCTGTTATAAGAAGATATTTAACAGTAGAATGCTACCTGTCTAGGGTATTAAAGAACCTTTTATTCTCTGGCATTGATTCATGGTTATTAAAAAGTCTAGCTTTTTTTTTTTTTTTTTTTTTTTTTTTTTTTGAATGAGTGACAGCAGTTTTCTTCATTTAAAGATGGGAGCAAGTTTCTATAGAAGTAATTAAAGTTGTTTCCATGTTTTTCAAAGCATTCTGTAATAGGCTCAGAATATTGCATGAATGGTAATCAGTAACTGATGCTAAGCATTTTACTAGAAGAACATCATGAGGTAAACAAATGATCTTTTTTTAATATTTTGCCTTTCTTTGCAGTTATAGGCTTGATGGAAAATACATTTCTGCTATCAACTATTCAAGTTAATGAAATGAAGGTAAGGAGAAAACTTTATAAGTGACTTCTTTTTCTTGTCTCTACTGAGCATATAAAGACTCAAGGACTGGTCGTGACTGAAATAATTTTTCATATAGGAAAAAAAAATCTTTATTTCTTTTGACTTTTTTCCTTATTTATTCAGTAAATGCTGAAAAAAAAAAAAAGGTTTTCTCTAAGTAAGTGTATATATATATGGATTAATCTTCATTATTCCCAGGCTAGTAAATAAAAATATTACACATGCTGTACACATTAAAAGGCTTTTAGTGATTAAAACCCCAACTTCGTGAAGCATTAGATAGCAGGCTGTAAACATTACAGAGTAGAAATTATTCTTAAATATTCTTTGTCTTTATACCTTAAATATCTTATAATTCATCCTATACATATCCATGGAGGGGAATGTACGCTATATGAATTGTGAAAAAAATTCTTTTTTTCATTATTTGAGATTTATTGCTTTTGTGAACTGAACAAACTCCAAGCAAATTCTCTAGTTCTACTTGAAAAACATAATTTATAGTAAATGGATGTATGTACTCAGCAAGATTAACAATGTTGCTATTGTTTTCTTTAGGTAAAGTATCAGGCATTGTATATAGTTTATATGCTGTATAGTTTTTCTGCACAATAATAATCTCTGAGTGTGGGAAAGGACGCTTGATATGAAAGGAGACCTATTACAGGCATTACTAGAAAACCAGATAAAGAGAATCAGTTTGTGACTCATAAAAAAGCTATATATAAACCAGAAATAAGCCAAAAAAAAAAAAAAAAAAAAAAAGAAAAGAAAAGTAAAAGGAGGAAAAAAGAAAAGGAAGAAGATGCTGTTTTTCAGGACCAATATCTTTTGCAGTACATGATAAATAATGTTATACATGAATTCAATTTTAAGAATATAGATGAAGTCACCCCTCAGGACTTCTACATATTGCTGGAACTTGCACTACTTTTCTTGGATACCTGATGTGAATTACAGAGTGAGGAGTACTCTTATGCACTTTAGGCTAGCAAATAAACATAGGAATATGTTATATTGCTTCTTTAATTCTGTTAGTTTGCTTTGACTTTTATTAACTGTCTTTTGCTCTTCTTCCTGAAATGATACTTCAAACCTGGGAGGCTGCTTGAGGTTTACGAATGGTCCATATTTAATCAAATGGTATCAGTTACTGAATTTTAGCTATTTTATGGTGTCCTCTGTAGTGTGTGAGGAATGAAACGGGTAAACAAGCCTTGTATCCAAAGTAGCGCTTGCAGGCTTACAAAATGGTGGTATGAGAATGCTCTGATGTCAAATATGTTTGTGCATGCATGTATTTGCACCTGTATCTATTTTCTTTTGACTCTCTAAGGCTAATATTAAAGCTTCTAATATTCTCCACATCTATTCTAGACAGCATCTTAAATATAATTAGTTAATATTTTGGAATTTTATAGAGTTCCTTCTAGCTAATGAAGAACAATTTTCAAAACTAATTACACTATATTATTATAAAACAGACTTCCAATTATTACATGAACTATACAATAATGTTTGCACTTACTGGCCATGCTTGTGTAGAGTGCTTTTATGCGTGATGTAATCTTCTAAGTGAAACTTCCATTAAATTATTGACACTGAAGTCTTCAAGTTTCCACAAACATGAAATAAATCTTATGTGTAAAATTACAGTATATGACACAGGATGCAAAAAAAAAAACAAAAACAAAAACAAAACCAAACAAACAAAAAAAACCAAAAAAACAAACTCAGTTCAGAACTCAGACTTTTTTGAACATTTGCAATTCTAAATTCATATTACATGTAGAGCAAGTACCATTAAAATCTTGACATTTACTACTGATGATAGTTAAACTTCATATGATATTTGCAGTACTCCCCATTCAAGCTTAAGGGAACTGCAAATGCCTCACTAAAGGCAAATACCACAGTGTGTTAAATGTCAAGACTTTAATGGTTCACTGTAATAATTATGGGATAGATTCTGATAACTCAGACCAAAATGGGCAGCATCGTGCTCCATGAAAAATCTCACTAACTTTAGTAGGGATGTTTGTGATAATGTTTGATAGAAGAGCAAGCTCATCTCTGTAGGCATTTACTGAAAATTTAAAGTTAATTAACACTTGACTTTAAGGTTCTTCAGCTTAATTTAAAAAACAAAACAAAACAAAAAAAACCCAAAAAAACCCATTTCCAAATAGAAATGCCCACTAAAGCATAGTCTAAGGTAATACCTGTTTGATATAGTGTAGGAAGATATGTAAATATATGAAGTACATTAATTCGGCACTGAGCTTGAGCTAAAAACCTCTCCCAGCTGGTATCTGCTAGAGGGCCCCAGCTAGTCACAGCCTGTTCCAACCACCTCAGCAATGGGGCCACTCCAGTTCAAATGTGAGCCCACTGGAAAACTTCATGACACCTCTGTGAAAAAGATATTTAAGAGAGGGAAGGAAACGCTGGTAAAAGGGAGAAGGAGTAAACAAGGTCAGAGGAGTAGGAGGCGTTCCATGGCAGAGCAGCCACACCCCCAAAGGGGCTGCAGCCTGTAGAGGACCATGCCAGAGCACGCACCAGCCCCCTAGAAGTTGCGATCCATGGGTAAGCTGAAATGAGAACAGGCAGACCTCCAAAGCAGGACTGTGTCACGTGGAGGAACCATGCCTGAGCACAGGAAGCATGTAAGAAGGAGAAAATAAGAAAAGAAAAGAAGAAAAGTGAGAAATAAGGAGTGGAAAAAACAGCACTGACACAGATGATAAACCTGTTCCTTCACTAAAGGGACAGACTAAAAGACACCTGCAGTGATAAAAGGATGAGACAAGAGATGTCTGTAATGAAAGAGTGAAGACTAGGAAGTGGGTAGATGTTTGAAGAGAAGTAAAGCTGAGAATGAAGTTGAGCTTGAGTAAGCAGAAGGAAATTTATTTTTCCATCAGTGTTTAAATGTTTGTCTCCTGATGTAAGGTTGACTGATAGGCAGCTAATCCCAAGCACTTGTTAACTTCCCATCAGTGGGATAGGAAAGAGAATCAGATGTGTAAAAGTAAGAAAACCTGTGGTTTGAGATAAAGACAAGTTAACAGAAAAATCAAAATCTTAAGCAAAAGCAAAGTAAAAATAGTAATTTGTTCACTATGCCCAACTGGCAGGCAGATGTTTAGTCACTTCCAGGGAAGCAGAACTTCATGGTGTATAACAGTTACGTTGAGAAGATAAACACCATAATTATAAATGTCCTCCATTTCCTTCTTCTTTCCACCAATTTTCCTCTCTGAGCCCAACCAAAACCAGTACAAAATCTTTGTTTCTCAATACTGGAACCAGTAATAAAATATTTAGGTTATGCTAATTGGCAATACATTAAATTAAATTCCCAAGTTAATATGTTTTCTGCAACAGTAAATGGAGAGTGAGTTTCCTCTTGTTCTTTAAACCCACAAGTTTTCTCATTCCTATTTTTTCCATCCTCTCACAATTTGTTCTAGGGAAGGAAGCAAGAGGGGAAGTGAGTGAGCAAGTGGTTGTGCAGGAGCTTCACTGCTAACGAGGGTCAAATCACCACAACTAGGAATTGTCATTTCTTAGTTTATGCTTGTTCCCAGTATAGAATGAATGAATAACTTGAGTAAGGAGGAGAAAGAGGTGTTGAATTCTGGTTATTCCATCTGCTGCCATAGATTTTTGGGGTAGGATTTAAACAGATAGTTCACCTGGTGGGGACTGGCCTATCAACTCATATTTAGCAGAAGCACTTCTGAAATCCATCTTCTGGATGAGCATATTAATAATTTTCTAACTCCATGATGAAAAAAGAAGTGTAGAAATATAGTTTCTTCTTTTGTTCTCTAATACTTTGAACTACATGCTAAGAAAATACATAATTTTCATGGTGGGATTTTTGGCTTGACACTTACTCCAGTCACAAACTTTTATATCAGAAACTGTTTTCATAGAAGGAATAGCAGTCACTAGATATCTTTCATATGAAAAAAAGGGGTTACTATAACCCTTGGAAACCCCAGGTTAATCTGTGCACTCCATTAAGTTTAAATATGGAATAAACATTTATGGGAAAACCAAGATTTTTGTTTGCTATTCTGTCCTTCTCTATTTTTCTAAAAGTGTAGTTTTTATCTTGCAACCTTGTAAAGAAACATGTTTCAGTCATCTGAAGAAATATGAAAAACATTTTTTAGTTTTTTGCTTTTATTGTTTTGTTAGTTTTCTACTACTTGATTTACAATGCAACTGACCCTGCAAGGTAAATCTCTGATGTATTTTTAGACTGCCTTTATATGTAAGACTTGTTAAATATTCAGGTCTTGTAGGTCTTGTGTAGCTATTGTGATGTAACTCAAGCATTATGTAAATTTGAAGTTATTCATTATCTGAGAAGAAATCTAAACTCTCACTAGTTTAAGAATATTGAGAAGTTCCTTCCTAGGCTTCTGCATCTATAACTTCTGTTTGTATTGAAGATGAAAGTTAACCGTGTAATGCTCCAAGGTCGATTCTTTTGTGTAATGTTTTTACTAGTGCAATTCCCTAAAATAAAGAGATCATGGCTCTGCAACTCTGGAGATCTGTAAGTAGAAATGATCTTTCGACTCCAAGCTTGACAACTGAAAGAATAACCTGTGAGTGAAAACTTGAAATTTAGGCTCTCATTGCTACCTTATGTCTATCTTATCTTCTGCATGAAAATATTACAAAACATCTTTTCATTATAGAAGCATGAAGTGTGCTATTCAGCAAATACAATGCAATACAGAAAGTACAAGATATATTAGTGCAAAATAATGGCTGACATTTAGCACACAGAAAAGTCGGTAAAGTCAATGTTATGGTTCCCAAAGAAACCATATCTCATCTTGCTTGCATAAACATATTCTTTAATGTATGTGCACAAAGAGGCTGAATTATGGTTTCCATGGGAACAGTATCTCTGGATACACACATTTGTCATTTCTCTATGTAGAGCACTCAATAAGAAATTGCCTTTATTAATAACCTCAGTTTCTTAGACCCCAGCAACACATTCATAAAAGTGGCGTGAACACTGTGAACAGAGAGATGAGAAATATCTTCCCTTACACTTCTTTACAAGATTTCTGAGACTGTTAGTCTAAACTCCTCCCTTTGGTCTTAACTGATGAGCTTTATGTTTAGTTGTGGAGTCTGCGTATCACTCTTATCAGACCATAAGTTTTTACTGCTCAAGTATTCAAAGACTCATTGTTACAAGTATATATACTCACTGTTAGATGTATATTACTCATGGATGTAGTAAGACAGACAAGCAGAAGCATTCAGAGGCTTCATAAATTTTTGAAATTTAAATGGTCTTGCTAAAAAAGGCCTGAAAATGCTTTGAAAAACAAACAAAAAACGTCCTGAAGTTTCAAACACTATGATTTTGTAGATTTAAGAGGACATGGATCAACAATTTGCCTGATATAGTACTAAGTAATGAAGCATAGTATGCTAATTTCCTGATGACAAGGAACATGTAACTTTCCACAATAACAAGTGCTTGTAATGTCATGTTGTAATACAGCGAAGACATATTCAGTCACTATTCATGTCAAAACTTCATAAGCAAAACCTTTGCTTCAGTTTTTTTTCCTTTTGTTGCCTTCCTCCTCCCCGCCCCCTCCCTTTTTACGAGGAGGTAGTTTTCTCAGTATGTCGTCAGCAAAAGACTCAAAATTCCTTTTTGGTCACATTTAGGGCTCTTTATCACTTTCATCTAGTTTTATATAAAAATATTTTTAAGACAGGTGGGCATGATATGCTTAAAATTATCAGTAGAGTCTATACTGAATAAAATGTTCTTACATTTTTTTTGCATCTATGTTACTTTAACACCATGATGAAAATTATAACACAGGTTTTTCTATTTTTTTAGTGTTGAGTTTTATTTCAGTAATTAGCATGGGAGTAGTGATGAGAAGGAGGTAGAGGTTTTATATTTCAATCTTTCATATATTCATACTATCTGATGTAGCATTGAATGTGATGGGTTTATTAAAACTACTATACGTAATGCTTTTTGTGCATGAAAACAGAATAATTTGTGGGGGTGTTTCCTACTTCGAATTTTCATCCTAAGTTTTACTTTTAATTTTGCTTATATAATTATTATTTCAAATTAATTAATTTAAAGAAGAATTTGTAAAATCTCAGGAAACTTGTCTGCTACTGAGATTTTTCAGAGAAAATTTTTCTTTCCCTTAGAATTCTGGTCCTGAGCCATCTTTAAGTCTTGTTTTCAGCAAAACAATATGCTCAAGACATAAAGAAACATTCTTAATTTAGAAAAACTCAAAGTAATGTATTTTATAATTTTATGCAAAAAACTTCTGATTGCCCTGTCAAAGGACTCATAACAAAAGTATCAAAAATCATAGAGATTTACATTGAAAAACAAAACTGCAGACTTTTTCTTGAGTTCCATGTCAGTTCCTTGGACAGGAGTATGGAGATATGTAATGCTTTTTGACTAACCTGCTTATCCACGGTTTGTCATATTTGTGTTGGTTGATATAACAACTTTGTAAGTGTATTTTTTCTCATTTATTTTACTTAAAAACTCTTCATGCCTTAAAAAATGGTGTTGCTGTCCTTGACAAAATAAGAGAAATGTTGATAGTCAATATCTGATTTATTTAGTATTTTCTATGTCTTGGCTTTGATAAGTATTTTAAGGTGTTAGTAAAACACTAAAGAGAGGAGAAAGAGATCCTAGACAGGACTAATATATCAGGATTTGTCTCTCTGTAAGGAAATGCGGTATGGAGAACATTATGATATAGTAGTTTCCTTTTATACAGAAATACTGACATGGATTTGTCATAAATGGAAACAGAAGATGACCTTGTATTAAGTAAAAACAATCTACTCAGACGTTATTGTTTATTTAGGTGGAATGCACATAGACTAGTTTCCAGGTTACATTCAATACAGGATTTAGTGATAAGGAACGTGAAACATTTGGTTTAACGAGGTAAAATATCAATGTTGATGTAATGTTAAATAATAAAGTGAAGCAATATCAGTGTCAATGGCATTTGACATTTGTATAAACACATCTTATCTGAAAATAGACATATAAGGCTAATGAGTTAAGATATAAAATATGTTTACAGACAAGTTCCACAAACATGCTTTTTCAAAGATATTTAAAAAATTTATGAATCATCTTTCTTTCTGCAGCTCACAAACTCCTCAGTGTAGATTTTGGAGTGCTTCTTTTAAATTTAGAAAGACAAAAAAATTGATTACACATTGTCTAAATTTTACCTGTCATAGAAGAAAGGGCTATCATAAAATCAGAGGATTTAATGTGACAGATGTAACTGTCTCTATCTTAACCTGTTGGACTAAAGGAATCATTGTTTAACTGCTATGGAAACCAAAAATAATCAGTCAGAGAATGAAGATGTGGATAGAAGATTGCCTGCTGTGACCCTACACTCCAAAAATATAGAAAAAAAATTACTTGACTGAAGACCTAAGACAAGAGTTGTCAGAACACTGCAGAGAAAAGTGATCCTGGTCTTAGTTACCTTCACATTTCTGGTACAAATGAGAGAAGTGAATGAAATAAACAAAAATAATACAATTAAAACTGATTTTAAAAAAATTAGTTTCCCTAATTACAGGTATGCTACCTGCTCTATTTCCTTCCCTTGGGGATGTCAGAATTTTCAAGACTACCTCCTAAATAAAATGGATTCTGAAATGCTTTTTTCAGGGTATAAAACATAAAATAGTAGTCATGAGCCCATCTTAGAAGAAAGAAAATAGTCAATTTAGAAACAAAGGAAGATCTAAATTTAATTGTTGGCATTGCCAAATTTAAAAAATACTAACTAGGAGTGAGAGGCTGAGACTGAAATGCAGCTGTGGATGATAGCAGACCTTTCCAGAACTGATCGGTATATGGCACCACATGCAGTAATAGCAGCACCAAGATCTAAGGGAGTGAGTAAGATGCACCATATGATACTTTATCATGTACTTCAGTAGAGGACATGAGAAATAGAGAAGTAGCCTCCTCTCTCACATTCACATATATAGATCATTTATATACCTGCAGATAATATGCTTTTTCCGCATTTTCTCCAACTTCAGCCACTGTCAGAGCCCTTAGTATTTTCTAAAGACCTGGAAGGCATTTGGACCACACTAGTGTTATGATTACAATGTAGATCAACTTAGATGGAAGAGTTTGCTTTACATCCTTTAGCTGTTTGTGGAATTCTTAGAGTGATTCCAAATAATAATAGCAGATGGAGGAAGTACGTTTTTTTTCAGAACCACCTAAATTCACAGCCAAACAGCAATCAAAAATCAATACCTTACTATGAAATTCTTCACATTTTTTTTTCCTTATGGAGGATATGTGTGAGACAAGTGCATGTCATCTGTAGCCTGTTATATGACCTTATAAATGAAACCATTCAATATGCTTCAGAATTTTCTTGTCAATATCATTTTCAGGATAAAGTTTTTTACTGTGGAATAGTAAAGGGCTTAACGTTCAAAAGGTGTGTGCCCTTCAGTTATTGTGTAGTTGAGCAGATACAATATCTAAAAAGCGTAATTACTTGACTAAATATTCCAATATGGGCAGCTCTGGCAATTTTATGGAAGTTGTCAGTCATGGAAAAATGCCTTTTTATCATAATCAAATAAAATGTTAGAACCTATCCTGGAAAATCAACATAAAGGCTATTTGCTCTTGCACAATTGCATACATAATTTATGGAGATGGCAGACAAGTTGACAGCAAATTGATACTTAGACAAATCTGCTTCACACAACTGCAGTTAATCAAGTTACTCTCTGGCTCTGTTGAATGGAATGTTAGTGGTTGCAATCCTGAGACATATCAAGGAACTAAAGTTATCTGAAAAATTGTCTGTCCAAAGCATGCAATCTTTTCCAAATACTGCTTTTCTGAATACTAAAAATGAGCAATCTTTCCCCTAAATATCATGCAACAAGAGCATAATCTGTCTTTCACTCCAAGATCTATCTATTTGGCTCTTCATCCTAGTTTTGTCATTCATTGGAGAAAACAGCCTTAAAAATATCTATTGAAGTCTCAGGATCTTTTTTAGGTAAAATCAGAGGCTTGCAGAAAGTTTTGGAGAAAATAAAAAGCTTCCTTGATGTTTTTTTGAGTTAAAAAATGGCTGGCTATATTATGTCAGTAGTACTACAGCATAAGTGTTAGAGACTTTTTTTTTACAAGTATCTATCTGTACTTCTAAACAGTCAACAGTCATAGTTTGCACCTTGTGCTGTCTTTTTGAGTTAGAATGAGCATTTATGAAAGTGCATACAGCACATTATCTAAGAATCCAGATACAAAAAATTAATTGCCAATACCATATTGGAGCCCTGTTTTAAATAACTGTAAAATACCATACTTTTGACTAGTTTGAATACTAACTAAAATTTTTTGGCAACTTTTCAAGAGGGAAGATATTACTTAGAACACCACACAGAATGTCTTATTTTAAATTTATTCAAATACCCTCTTCTAAAATATGTATGTTCATGCTTATATGCAATGTTTCAGGTATATTGTCATTCTATTATGTTGTAAGATTTTTAAAATTAAGTGGGTATGTAAATATTTAGATTGTGGCATTTCATTAGCATTGAGTATTTATCACTTCTTATACTATGAGAAAGTCAGATTAAGGAAAATGTGGCATAAAATAGAAGCCAATAAGAACCTTTTTCCTTGGCTTTGAAGCACTCAGAAAAACATTGAAAATTCTAAGAAGCTAGAAAAGAGTTATGTAAGAGATTTTTTTCCCTGGCAAATCATGTAGGATTAGATGATTCAATCTTAATTACAAAAGAGGTATTGACTGTTTCTAGCCTGTGAAGAGAAACATATCTTGAAGAGAATCCAATCCATCATTATATTATAAGTCTTCAAAAACTTGGCAAATGTCTTGAAGATTAAAATAGAGATTCAGAAAGTGAGAGATTTGGATTTGTTTTTTCCTGTCAGTAGATTTGAATCCACATCTCATGGAAATGTCCTAAGCTCCAGACCAAATATGTGTAGGATGTTCCTTCACCAATACTACTGTTCTCGGATTATTGTGCCTCTAAGATTGTGAAAGTCCTAAAGGCAGAGGGAGGTGGTAAAGACAGGTATGAATTTAGTCTCTGATCCCTGAACTCTTTTTTCACTCTATATTATATAATCTTTACTAAGAAACAGAAACAAAGGAAAATCAAACAAAACCAAAATTTGCTTCCTCTCTTATCCAACTTTTTTTTTTTTTTTTTTTTTTTTTTAATTAGAAGTAAACAAATTCGGGCTGGGGAACACTATTCCTCTCACATTAGAAATGTACTTGGTGAGGGTGCATTTGATCTCACTGTGTATGTCATGGATGAATTACTGGTCCCAGTATGGACCCTTTTGAGACACCACTCATTCTTAGTTTCCACTTGGACATTGAGCCATTAACTGTAACTGCAGCCATCCATCCAATTCCTTAACCATTTAACAGTTCATGCAGTAAACTCACATTTTTTCAATTTAGCAGCAAGAATATTGTGGGGGACAGTAGCAAAGGCTTTACAGAAGCCCAGGTAGATTTAATCAGTAGCTCTTTCCCTTTCCACTGATGCAGTGATTCAGCTGTAGAAGGCCACTAGATAAGTGGAGGATGGTTTGCCCTCAGTGAAGCCATACTGGCTGTCACTAATCACCAGTCTTCCAAACGTTTTGATATGCCTTTCAGGAAGATATGTTCCATGCTCTTAGCAGGCACTGAGTTAAGATGGTTGGTCAGTAGTTCTCAGGATCTTCCTTTTTAAAAATGTGTATCAATATTCCCTTTTCTCCAGTCATCAGGAACTTTTTCTGACTGACATACTTTTTAAATATGATGGAGAGTGGCTTAATGACTATATCAATCAATTCTCTCAGGATCCTAATATGTTTAAATAACTTAACCCAATGTATATCTTGTTTTCACATACTGGTAAGGCTTAAGCATGACCCTAATTACAAGACAGAAAAATGATCAGATAATGTTAATGTAAAACATCTTGCCACACAAACAGCATAATAATGAAGTCTGGTGATCCAGGAATGCATACCTTTTGGACCCCATGTGTTTTACTGAAATAATACTGGCTTTAATCATATTTCCTTTGACACTCCTGAGTAAGAGAGATATTTAGACTAGACACCATGCATCAGTAAAAGCAGTACATGCAGACAGGCCAGTCTAATGTTGCTAAGAAGTTTGTACAAAATTAACTTCTGCTTCCTTTTCCTTATGTGAAGGCACAGACTGGGATTTCTCTATATACCACAGTGACATTTATCACAGTAATTTTAGGAACTTAATTACATTTAAGACTTCTAGCACTTTCCAAAATGTAATTGAAACTGTCCCAGAGATCAAAAATATCTTGCAGATGTAGAGCAATACAGAAAATTGTATTCATCATGTTGGTAAGTGTTAGAGAAGCAGACTTTAAACAAACATGACAAAAATCAAGGTTGTAAAAGGAAACTAAATAAATAAATACATTAGTATATTATCTAATCTTTCCTTGCCAGATTCAGAAGAAAAAAATCCACATGGTAATTATTAAAAAGAAAATGAAACCTACTTGAAATCAGCTGAGAAAAATAGTGTGTATCACATATTTGACTTGGAGTGTAGGATACAGTATTACCTTGACTCACAGTAATATTTTCATTGATATAAGCATTTCAGTTGTGGTCTCCATTATCTGTTCTACTGCTTTTTTGAAGTTGTTTATAATTTCACACTCAGATTCCTAAATTGGATCAGCTGAAAGACTTCTTTAGCCAGAAAAGCATGTTCATCCTGTTTGCTTCCTTGTTTTTCAAAATGCACCCCTGTAGAACCTGACTAAAACAAAAGGATTAACTGAAATGGAGCCAAGTCAACAGATGAAAACTGCAAGAATACTGGCAGAAATAGCACCCAGCTTCATAGATTTGACAATAAAAATAATGTTAGCTGCTATGCAAATTTTGACATGAAATTGTTTATTTTACAAACTTTTGTGCAATTCATGAAGGCAGCAGCTGGTAACCATTGTTAAAGCTCTTGAAAACCTAACTGGGAATATTAAAAATACCTAGACTTAATGAATGCACTGACTTATGGGTTTATTTGTTTGTTTCCTTTAAACACTTATTTACAAACAATACACAAAAACCTTAAAGTACATTGGAGTAACAGAGACAGTATCACACATTTACTCTAATTGATTGGCACACTAATGTATTTTAGGAAAAACACAGAACAAATAGTGACCTACCCGAGACAATTGTGTGACATTTGAGAGAGGCTTATTCTCCCATCTATGTATTTTCTCAGTGGCCTATTTCATACAAACTCACTTCTCTGTCTTGCTGCTCTACTCATTTGCAAGATTTTTTGGAGTTATTAGATGTGTAGTTCTTAAGCCCGTTATTTGGGAGGAGGACTAGAGGTGGGTGTTGTTTGAGAAGTGCAAGAAGCTGGTATATAAATTGCATGCATCTCAGGGATGTGTAAATGTCAATTTATGATTTTCCTCCAAAGACTTACCATCACAGAGCAAGTGCCACAAATACTATGTGCATCTCCTATGTACAACAGTGGGTAAAGTTGTATCAGTGACATATCTTTTCGAAACACTAATTCTAGAAATATCATTCATACATAACAGCAAGAAGAGGCAGAGATAATTCTTACTGCTCTTGCATGAGTCAGAAACAGAGGAGACTATTAAGAATGAAATTGTAATGGGTTTTTTTTTTTCAGACCACCTGATTAGGGCAAAGAGGTTGATGAAGCTTTCTCAAACAATTTCAAGAAGGTTCTGTATAACTGACCTTGACTCTCATGGCAAAATTCCCCCTTTCTGATATCTGCTGCTAGGGCAAAACACTGAATGCAAGCAGTCACAAAGATTTCTGGAGGGTATCTGAATCACAGAACAGCTGAGGTTGGAAAGGGTCTCTGGAGATCATCAGGTCCACTCCACCTTGATTAAGCAGTGTCACCTAAAACAGGTTGCCCAGGACTATGCTTTTGAATATCTCCAAGGATAGGTATTTGTTTTCCTTCTGACAAAAAGTTATCAGTGAGAACCTTGTGACACAGATTTTGTTACTCAGTGAAAAGGAAGTACTGGTCAGTGACTGTCTTGTCAGTAGTAACCACAAAATACTGGAGTTCAAGACCACAAAGGACTGAGGAAGGCAAATACAGACTTGGCTATCAGGATAGCAGACTTCCACTTCTTCAGTGTCATGGTTTAACCTCAGTTGTCACCTAAGTCCCACACAGCCACTTGCTCACTTTCCCCAAAAGGATAAGGAGAGATACTATCAGAATGGTAAAACTGAATAAAATTGTGGATTGAAGTAAAGACACTTTAATAGGTAAAGCAAAAGCCAAGCACACTAGCAAAGCAAAACAAGGAATTAGTTCATTACTACCCATTGGCAGGCAGGTGTTCAGCCATCCCCAGGAAAGAAGGGCTCCATCACAATTAGCAGTTACTTGGAAAGACAAATGTCATTGCTCTGAATGTCTCTCCCCTTCTTTTTTCTTCTCACAATTTTATATGTTCAGCATGATCCCATATGGCATGGAATATCCCTTTGGTCAGTTGGACTCAGCTGTCGAAGTTGTGTCCCCTCACAACTTCTTGTGACTCCCAGTTTGCTCTCAGGTGGGTCAGCATTAGAAGCAGAAAAGTTCTTGACTCTATACAAGCACTGTTCAGCAGTAATGAAAACCTCCCTTACAAAGGTTACTATTTCTTCACTGTAAAAGTTAGTTTACATGCATAGTCTTGGTTTTCAAATTTTGCTTTTCTGCAATCTGTGACAGGGGATAATATAGTTATATTTAAAGAGATAATCCCAGTCTGGAAGAAGTGCACATTCAATTTTTTCTCTGCTTAATCTATTTCTAAACACAAAATAAAGAAAATAAAACACAAAATACAAACAACAACAAAACAAAAAAACCCTCCAAAGCAACAGCCCGCCCCACCCCCCCCCCCCCCCAAAAAAAAAAAAAAAAAAAAGGCAGTCTTATATGCAATTTATATGCAATCTTACAAAAGTACCCTTCATAGGCGCACGAAGCTATGGCAACCCTGTCTCTCTTGAGCTGTTGGGTTCATCACGATAAATTTTCATCTACCACTTAAGTATAGCTATATTTCTATTTCTTGACTATCAAAGTAGCTAACCTGACAAACGTATTACATGGAATGAAACAGTATCCTGGTCTGTATTTTCCCATGTGGGAAGATTGTTAGATGGCATAGTGATCCCTCTGCAGTTTACTAACAGGATCTTCTTACACTGAAAAAAATTCCATGAATAGTGGAAGGTACAAGAAAGGCTGGTAGCTTTCAGCTTTCCCTTTAGATTTCTATTTGGAAAGCTTCAGCTAGCTAGTGTATCTTGCCCTGATGCTTCAAGGTTCCCCAGTTTAGATTATACATCCCATAAAAATGTCTTTTTTCTTCTTTTTCTTTTTTTCTTTTTTTATTTTTTTTTTTTTTTTGTGTGTGTTTGTGTGTGTGTGTGTGTGTGTGTGTTCTCATTAGGTTACCCCACTATATAAAGCTTTCCTGGAAACTCTGTTTCACCTGAAGATACAAGAGAAAAAAGATTTCCTTGTCTACATGTACATGTTAAAAATAAATGAATATGTAGACCAATAAGGAAAAAGTGATATTTAAAAACCTCATACTTCTTTTTTACTGCATTTTCACTGTCTCCTTTGATTCATGAGACAGTATGTAGCACAAAGGAGCATCAATGATGTGGATTATTGTGTGGTACCGTAATGAAAACACTAAACCTAACAATAATTATAGAATTGATTTAAAAATTCCTTAGTAGTACCTGGAGGAGTGCAATGTAACTCAAATTTCCTTAATAGAGGTACAGATATGCTACATTTCATCTGTTTGTGGTTATTGCTTAGACTGTTTTTAAGGGTTAGAGATACTGAGAAGTGTACTCTTAAAGACTAATAGCTAGATCCAATGTTAACATCACATGATTTTCACCAGGGAACTATAAAACTTCGAGGAGGAGATTATAATGAGGTGGAGAGATATTATGGGCATTATTTACTGTATCCCAGAAGGTGTTATTACCAACCTTGTACGTAAACAAAGATATACTCTTTATTTTATTGTCTAGAACACACAGAATATGTGAGAGAGGCTGATGCATCTTGGGTGCTGCCAGAAGCAACTGTGGGAGATTTAAATGGCTCTATGGAGCACCAGCAACCAGAGTATGGCAAAGTGTGGGCAAGCAGGGATTGAGAGGGCACTGTAGCTTGTGGGGCAGTTCACACAGAAGGGTATGTGAGGTCTGTGCATCCTGCTTGCAGGTCCATAACTCAGGGAAGTGCTCTGGGTCTCTGCCATCATGGTGGGCACTCACCTCAGAGTTAAAACCAATGTTTCACCACAGAAAGCTCATGAGATGTCTGAGGTCAGGAAAGGTCCAAGAAGACTAGAAGAAGCCTAATTTCATCCCCATCTACAAGAAGGGCTTAAAGGAGGCTACAGGAAATTACACCCCTATCAGTTTTACTTCAGTTCCTGAAAAAGTTAGGGAGTGAATGCTTATATGGGCTATCAGAAGTCAAATGAAGCATGAATGGTTGGGAAAAGTCAGCACGGATTCACCAAGGGCAAATTGTGCTTTACAAGCCTGTATGCCTCATACGACAAAGTAACCTGCTCAGTTGATGTTGGGGGGGCGGAGTGGTGGACACTCTCTACCTGGATTTCTCCAAGGCTTTCCATATGGTTTCCCACAGCCACCTCCTAAAGAAACCTGTCTGGGGACCAGCTCTGTGGAAAGGGACCCTGGGGGGGTCTGTGTGCTGCTGCAGCAGAGAAAGCAAAACAGAAGCTCAGTTGCATCAACAGAGGCATCACCAGAAGAGATAAGTCATTATCCCACTCTACTCAGTGCTTGTCAGGCCACATCTAAAATACTGTGTTCTGTGTTGGCCTGGGCTATGCAAAAAAGACGTGGACAGGCTAGAGAGGGTCCAGAGAAGGCCCAAAAAAGATGATCAAAGGACTGGGAAGCCTGCCATATGAGGAAAGGCTGAGAAAACTGGGTTTGTTCTGCCTTGAGAAAATGAAGACCTTATCACTGTGTTCCAGTATTTAAAGAATGACTAGAAAGAAAATGAAGACTCCTTTTTAACAAGGAGTCATATGGAAAAGATAAAGGGTAATGGGTGCAAGCTACTCCTGGGGACATTTTGATTGGACACCAGAGGAAAATTTTTGAAAAGGGGATCAATCAGCCATTGGAAAAATCGCCCCAGCAACTGGATTCCTCAATGTTGGACACTTGAAAGATTCAACTGGACAGGGTGTTGGGATATATTGTCCAGACAATGCTTTTGACAAGAAATATTGGACCAGATGATTTTTGAGGTGCCCTTCCATCCCCTTCTGTGATTCTACCAATTGTTAAAGATTTTGTTGTACTGATTTTACAGCAAAATCAGAAATAGCTCTCCAAGAATTTAAAATAATACTAAAAGTTTAGTTGTTGTTTTTTTTTTTTTAAAGCTGATGTGAAGAAACATAGCTTCTTCATATATTCAACTAAAATGAGCATATCCACTTGGATAAATAGGTAACCTAGTCTTTGCCCATTCCTTGAATTAAACTCCTGTTACCTTTGAAAATGTCAATATTTTCATGTTTTCATGGTTCTGATCTTGACTACTGCTTTGGGATTATTAGAACAGAATATTGTAAAGGAATCTTACTTAAAAATTCTGTGTTCCTATATCCTGAAATAAACTGGCTTTTTAAAAAACAATGCAAGTAGAATTGAGGAAGAAAATAGGTTGCATTTTTTTCTCAGCCTACCAAAATTTCCTGCTGTACATCAAGATGGATGTCCCAATTTCAAGATTTCAGTTGGGAAAACAGAGCCATCAGACAAGTCAAGGCATTTGCCTGGGGGAAAATTTTGCTCATGCCTCTCAGTACCAGCCAAGTAGGAATGTATTTGAAGTTGACTTTTTAATCCAATATAACCTATCTCGAGTTCTTTCCCATCTTTTTGAACAGGAATATTATCCATATTGCACAGGAAGAGGTTCCTAATATTAGCTACTAAAAAACCTTTCAATTTGATAAATTTGTATTTTAGATTTAAAACTATTTCATTCAAAAAATCTAATACTCTCTTATCTCAAGACAAATTTCCATATCTAAGGCACCAAATCCATTGGTTTTATTCAGTTTTTCATACTTCTAATTGAAAACAAAAAAGATCTTAAATATCTTTTTCTGTGAGAAAGAAATGAAACTATACAGTTAAGAAAGACTCAAAACCCCCAACAAACCCTCATAAACTTACAACCCCCATCTGCAAGTATTTTATTTTTTTTCTACAAAATTGCAACCCATTGGAATTATCTTCTTACTAGTAGCCCAAGGGGTAAGACACTTGGATCTTTAGGATTTATCCTCAGACTTACATGGTTGCAAGCTTTATTTTCATGAGAAATAAATGGCTTGTGGAAGGGAACTCTTAATTTGTCTTATAATACTGAGCCAAGACTAAATATAAGAAAGACAAAGAAGCCAAGTTCCTTGGCATTTTGCCATTATTTCTGAACTATGAGTAAGTGCAATTGTTTACTGTCAAATTTAAAGGAAGATAAAGGGGATGTACTTATCAGCCTCAAACGGAAATAAACTGTAGGGGTTTCCATCATTATATTAATTTCTGAATGAAAATCACCAATAATAAAATCTGAACACACAATGTAGCAGACATACACTGCATCTGAAATACTTATTTTGAACAAATGGAATATAATGGCTACTAAAAGATAAAGTGAATTAATGCATTTTTTTCTGTCACAAACTCCAAGAAAGGGATTTTTAGATGCAAGTTGGTTTTGGGTTCTTTTTGTCTTAAATAGGTATTGTTCTGAAGTCGATTTTTATCCTTAATTATGTACAGATGACATTGCTCTTGTCAAGTTTACCAAAGAAACTGTGCTGCTACAGATGGAAGGAAAAGGATGAAATGTATGAATCATGTTTTTTTATTAAAAATACTGGTGTGTTATCAACACCCTTCTAGCTACCAATGCAAAGCACAGCACTGTGAGGGCTGCTATGGGAAAATGAACTCCACCTCAGCCAGACCCAATACAACTTGCTAAAGAGTGAAGAAATATAAGAAAAATCTCTTTGGGCACTTCCTTATAATGTCACTAGATTTTAACTGTATATGTATGTATTTATATTGTAGGGTCTCTAATTATTTCTCCCTTTCATCTCTGAAATTTATCAGTCCTTAGTGATTTCTGCAGTACAAAAAAAAATCTCATAATCAGGACTGAAAAGCATACTTGGTGAGATATAAGCAAAAGAAGATGAACTTCCAGTTTGTTTGTCTGATTAGACAAGTGTGGTGGGTTGACTCTGGCTGCATGCCAGCTGCCAACCAAAGCCAGCCTATCACTCCCCTCAGCTGGGTGCAGGAGAGAGAAAATACAACAAAAAGCTTGTGGTTTGAGATGAGGACAGTGAGAGATCACTCATCAGTTACAGTCATGGGCAAAACAGATTCAGCGTGGGGGGAAATTAGTTTATTTTATTGCCAATCAAATCAGAGTAGGGTAATGAGCAATAAACCCTTAAATCCTAAAATACCTCCCCCTCTACACCATTTCTTCCCAGGCTTAACTTCACTCCTGATTTCTTTACCTTCTCTGCCCCAAGTGGCTCAGGGGGATGAGGAACCTGGGGTTGTGGTCATTTCATCACACACTGTCTCGGCCACTTCCTCCTCAGAGGGAGGACTCCTTGCACTCTTTCCCTGCTCCAGCATGGGATTCCTCCCATGGGAGACAGTCTCTAGAATGAGTCTTTCTCCATGGGTTCCTGGGTTCCTTTCATGGGATGCAGTCCTTCAGGAACAGGCTCCATTGTGGGCTGCCTGTAGGGTCATAAGTCCTGCCAGCAAACCTTCTCCAGCATCCATGTGTCCTATGAGGGAACTGCTCCAGTGTTGGCTTCCAACAAAGTCACAACCTCCTTCAGGCATCCAGTTGTTCCAGCACAGGGTCTTCCACAGGTTACAGGTGAATATCTGTTCCATTGTGGATCTCCATAAGCTGCAGGGGGACAAGCCTGTCTTACCATTGTCTGCACCACAGACTACAGGAGAATCTCTGCTCTGGCACCTGCACCTCCTCCCCCTCCTTTTTCACTGACCTTGATGTTTGCAAAGTTATTGCTCTCACATATTCCCACTCCTTTCTTTTCTGACTGAAATTGCACAGCATTTTTTTCCCCCTTCTCAAACCTGTTATTCCAGAGGCGCTACCACTGTAACTGATGTAACTAAGCTTTGGCCAGCAGTGGGTCCATCTTGGAGCGGGCTGACATTGTCCCTGTAAAATATAGGGTAAGCTTCCAGCAGCTTCTCACAGAGGCCACCCCTGAAACCCTGACGCTAATGAAACTTGTCATGCAAACCCAGTAGGACAGGAATTAACCATTTAGAGAGTCATGTCCAGGACAGCAGCAAGATGGGTTAAACAGATTTTGAAAGGTTTCATTGCTACTCCCTTGTTCATATCACAACCTGATCAACAAGAGAGAGATACAGCTTTTCCAAGGCAGTTCTCTATATGAACAATCAGTGATTAAATAAATTCTTTTATTTGGATCAAATTTGAGCTTTGTGCTTGTTGTGGTTTAACCCCAGTCAGGAATCAAGTGCCAAGCAGCCCCTCGCTCACTTCTCTACCAGTAAGGCTGGGAGAGAATCAGAAGACAAAAGCCAGAAAACTCATGGGTTGAGATAAAGACAGTTTAATAGGGAAAGCAAAAGACACACACACACACAAAGCAAAACAAGGAATTAATTCACTACTTCCCATGGGCAGGCAAGTGTTCAGCCATCCCCAGGGGAGCAGGGACCCATCACATATAACAGCTACTTGGGAAGGCAAATGCCATTACTCCAAACGTCCCAACTGAGCATGTTGTCGTATGGTCTGGAATATCTCTTTGGTCATTTTGGGTCACTCAGATGCCCAGGCACCAACAACTTCCTTACCAGTGGCAGAATGAAAAGCAGAAAAGGCCTTGTCTTTGTGTAAGCACTGCTCAGTATATAGCAAAAATATCTCCATATTATCAACCCTGTGTTCAGCACAAATCCAAAACATAGATCCACACTAGCCACTGTGAAGAAAATTAATTCTGCCTCCATCAAAGGCACCACAGTGCTTTAACAAGACCATTCCATAACTTCAGTGGCATTGTTTCTGTTGTTTTATATGAACAATGCAGGTATTTTATAAAGCAAACTTTGAAATGTTCAGACGCTGGTTGCTTACCCTCCACTTTTGCATTCCTCAGCTGTGGGGGAAAAACTAAACACAAAATGAAAACAACAAAACAAAAACAACCAACAAATGAACAAGCAGTCTGGATTCTCTTTCTTGGCTTAAATTGACACTGCAATTAGTGTTGCTCTGGCTTCTGTTGTGCCAGAATAAAATAGTATTGAACAATGTTTGCACCCAGTTATTAGTCACTGTCTTGTGAGCTCTGATATGTTAACTGTTAAACTGAATTATTTCAATAGTAGAGTTTTTTCACAGAACGAGGTATAAAATAAATTCATAGCAGAGGATTTTAAGTAGTGTATGTAGAGATTGGATTTTTCAAAAAGGGGTAAAAATCAACTGTGATGGGGCAGCAAGAGCTGCCTTCTACCTTTGTTCAGTTGCAGCCACAGAAATGTAGCTTCTTAAACCTCTAGTTCTGTCAGGAATGCCAGTTAAGTAATAAACCAGCTAAAAACTGATGATGAGTGACAGGTTAATGGTATGCAGGAAGACCTAAGACCTTTGCTGCGATTGAAAACAGTTCTAAGTTCACACCGATGCTTATTACACAAAACTTCATGACAATCAGAAGCACTTCTAGCAGAGCAAAAGCTAAACTTAAAAAAAAAGTACTTTTGTGCAGAAGTCTGACATTTCCTTCTGTCTAATGGAATGAATACTTTAAATACTGGGGGGGTTATGGTTTTGGGGGGATTGTTTGGTTTGTTGGTTTGTTCTGAGAGACGGACAGGGACAAGGACAGGGTTGGGAAGACCATTCCTAAGTTAAAGTCTATTATCAAAGTCTATTTCTCAGAAAAAGAGAGAATCACATTTAAAGCCAGCTATACTCTGCATATTAAGGAGAAAATAATTAGGTTTATAGTCACTTCCCTTTTCCTCATTTTTAATGAACATACATGATTTTTCATATCTTGACTTTCAGAGTTATACTCTTTGTACTTGTGGTGGTTTAAAGATAGAGTGGCAGGAGGAATGAATCCAACTCACACACAGATTACAAGTCAGAATTACAATTTAGTAAAAAAAGATCACAATAAATACAAGGGTACAGAGGAAAATAAAGTCCATTTGACCCACACACAGAAAAAAAAAAGTAACCCAGCACCCTGTCAGCCCCTGTGCTGAGCACCACCTGGCCCTCCTAAGTACAAAGAGGAAAGAAGAAACCTGTCAGTGAGGATGATGGTCTCAGTCCAGCTGAGAGTGGCAGCTGCAGTCCTGCTGAGGCTCCGGTCCTTATCTGGATCCAACCAGCTATCCACAGTCCCCAAACCTCAGTTTATATATGCTTAGGCTCAGATGGGAGTGCCCAGTACTTCCCCAAGGGTGGGGAGTTTCACAATGGG
>JAWWEU010000001.1:71110072-71154435 GCA_035583155.1 Acropternis orthonyx
TCACTGGTGTGAAGACAGGAAACCTTTCTTATCTCACAGATGTTCCCAAACACCCAGCTTGTAGCCTGAGGGGTCAGATGTGCCCTGGGCAGCTGCTGCAAATGATCCATTGTTAGCAGTTCATGAGGGGGCCAGGGGGAGCTCTTTTCTATGGGGCATGCAGTCTCTTTCCTGGTTTCATAGTTGAAAAGGAGAGAGGAGGTGATCCTCTGAGGTGCAGGGTTGGTAGATGAAAGAAAAATTCTAAGATTTCAAATCCATAACAGTACTTAATAAGCTAGAGATAGAATAAATAGATATTATGATTTTGAATCAGTATTCTTGGTTGCTTCTAGCACCACCTGAGACATTCAGATGGACTCTCAATTCTGCTGTCCCTGTTGCCTTTCTTTTGCAGCTTTCTCATTACCCCATATCATTATATGTGCTTGTGACATTCTAAAAACTTCCCTTTATTTGTACACAGTCCTCTAGTGAAGACAGTCTTCATTAATACAACAGAATGAATTACATGTTTCATCCCTCTGTGAAAACAGGGCACTACCAAAGTTTCATGTTCTGTTCTCCCACGCATAACCCAAAATCTAGTGCATTACTTAGCTAGTTTTGAGTGATTTCTAACCTTAGACTTCCTCCTAAATTTGTTAACCTTAGACCACCTCCTAAATTTGTTCAAAATTCAGTTAAACAACAGGTTACAGGAATTAACAAGGTAATCTGCTACTGTGTAAGAACTCAGGCTATGCATGTTCTTTGAGAAAGCTTGTAGCTGAAGAAAGCCTAAAAGCTATTTTAGATGACTCACAAATGTTCAGATAAACAAAAGCACTCCAGCTGTTCCTCTCACCATTCCAAATACTGTGTTACATTCAGCTGTCACCTCATATTGTACAGAATAGAATAAATGCCTCCTACTGACCCATGCTCCTGTCAAATTTGCAGATTGCTACAGCTCATCATGGAGTATACTGCTCAGGATTGTCATCCCAGTGTTATGTTTAGAGTTTAGGTATGATATTGGGATTCAGTTGCAGCCTTATGCAAGCCTAGTAGCAATAGCTTGAAGGAAAAGTCATATGCTATTTCCTTTACAAGAAAAGCAGGAAGCCTGAAAAGATGATCCCACTTTTGGCAGCTGGTAGAGAAATGCAAGATAATTGAGATGTGGGAATCAATAGGTTCACATTGTGTTTTATTGTGTTTAAGAAACATTTATCTCATAAAGATATATAAATGAATGAATATTTTCATGAAGATCAGAGTGCATAACAGCCTGTTTCAAGTAACTGCTCCTATCTGTGCCTTGGGTGAGCAGTCACTCCAATCCTAGACAACAGTTTCTAGAGCCAGAGTGCAAAAGTTTTAATCTGAAGAAACTCAGGAGACATTGAGAAAAAGTCATTAATATACTGTGAAGTGTGAGAAGGTATTTAAGAATTATGGCAGTGTTCTGTGCTACATGCAGTCTGCCTAAGAGCAAGAGACAGCAGAAGCTGCTGACAGAGCTGTAGCGTGGGAATGGGTAGCAAAGAGAGAACAGAACACAAAATCCATGCTATTGTGGCAAAACTTCACAACCACAGTATGCTAGTCAAGTGTCAGTGCAGAAGAAAGCAAGCAGCCAGCTGGCCTCAGAATTGCCTCACTAAAGGAGGAGACTGTTAATGATAGATGTATTTTGGGAATTAAATGTGTTTGATTACCTTGTCTGTCTATCTTCTAATATTTTTTTCTCTCCTTCATTAAAGACTGCTTGTATAACTGAATTCTGTTTGTAGTAGGAGAAAACAGAGCTTCACAAGGTGTAGTTTAATCCTCTGATGTCTTTGGGTGATGTCTTGAACCAGTGCTTTATCAGTTATCCAAATTATGTGAACATTGTCCTGCTTGCTGCCAATGAAGTATTGGCAGAAAGGTTACAGTTACTTAGTATGCAAAAAAAGGATGAAACTCACTTTTTGTCTGTTCTACTTATTAGGCAATTTTATAAAGGCAAAACAGAGGGTGGAAAAAGGAGCATAATATTGTTACTCTTTATTAATAGGAATCCTTTTAGAAGCATTTCCAATGATTCTTTTATTATTAATCTATTAGGAAAAAAAAATATTTCTGGTGTAAACAACAGACTGTCAGAGATGTGAGAAGAATGGATCTAGGTATAAATTAAAAATAATTTTTAAATCAAAATATTATACTAATTAAATGAGAAACAGGATACTGTCAGAAAGTGCTTGCTCCCTATTGTAGGAAATGATAGTAGTGATTGGAATTGAAAGGAGGAGGATGCTGTAAATGAGAAGACACACAGGTGGTGAAATGATTAATGTTGGATCTAAACAGTACAGGTGTCTGGCACTTCTTGAAATGTCCAGGAAATAAATGGGATATTTATTCTCCCTGACAGGAAGAGGAAGAGTGTGTGCTTGATTCTCCATCTCAACAAATGAAGTGTTGAGTGAACTGTTCTGTTGATTTATTACAGTGTTATCAGCTAACAGTCTTACTGAAAAATTTCCCTTGGTATTTTCTCTATGAGCCACTATTTCAAGTATTTCCTCCCTAACCGTGAACATTAAAATTTAAAATACACTGAATTCAATCAGATAAAGCAGATGGACATGAGACTTCTGACACAGATCTTTCTCTTTCTCTCTCTCTGTCTCTCTCTCACACACAAACACGTTGTGTTTTAAGCCCAGCTTGCAACTAAGCCCCACACAGACACTCGCTCACCTTCTCTCCATGGCCACAGCAGAATCAGGGAGAGAATAGGACGGATAAAAGTGAGAAAAATCATGATTTTAATACAGAGAGTTTAATAGGTAAAGCAAAAGGCACACAAACAAGCAAAGCAAAACAAGGAATTTTTCATTTACCACTTCCCATGGGCAGGCAGGTATTCAGTCATCTCAGGGACAGCAGGGTTCCATCATGTGTAATAGTGACAGCAAGACAAACACCATAACTCCAAATGTCTCCCTTTATTTTGTTTTTCCCCAGCTTTACATGCTGAGAATGATGCCATATGGTATAGAATATCCCTTTGGTCTGTTGGAGTTACCTGTCCCAGCTGTGTTCCCTCCCAATTTCTTGTGCACTGCAAGTCTCCCCTCTGACAGGGTGATATGAGAAGCAGAAAAGGCTTTGGCTCTGTGTAAGTACTGCTCAGCAATAAAAAAATCATCTTTATATTATTGACACTGTTTTCAGCACAAACACAAAATATACCCCCATGCTATCTAGTATGAAGACAATTAGCTCTACCCCAGCCAAACTCAGTACATAGGTGAAGCAAAATAAGCTACCAAAACCTGCACATTTTCTTATAATTTATTTTTTGTAATAATTTGTTTTAGAAGCTCTTGATCTTGTTCTTCTGCTCTATATTTTCATTGCACCAATATATTTTAGAGTTTGGTACAGACCTTAGTCCTCTTCCAGTGACTTATCCATGTGAACAGTTTTACTTCTGGAGTTGTTTCAACAAAAATAGCCTGGAACTCAGCCACTTGGAAATTCCAGTATGATAAGCTAATCTTTACCTCGGTTTCTAAAAATTCCTATGCTTGGGATAAATTGCTTCAGTTCTTGGTTTTAGTATTCCATTTTTGAAAAACAAACAACTATCATAAAATCTTTGTCCGCTGTACGATTCCTTAAAATTTCACTGAGAAATAAGATACTTTGCAGATGTAGATGTATTTTAAACCTGCCATCCATTCATAGCATTTTAGACTCAACAAAGCTATTAATTTCCATTTTTGCATTCAAAAACATAGAAAATAAAATTTTGTTAAGAACATTGTTACTCAAAAATAAATTGACATCTTGGAATAATTCATTAACCTGGTCTGATATTTCACTAATGTATTTGTTATTTGCTGTTTAGCAGACAAATATTGCAAACTATTAGTATTTCAAACAAAAGAGATTTGTATCTGGTTTTTATTTTTTACAAGGCATTTTTTTGATAAATCTTTACCATAGAGAGTAATACAGGGAGTCAAGAGCTCATCTGTGTGTTCCTGGAGATTTGCTTTCTATTCCTGTTCTGTAACTTCTGGAAGGAAGGAAGAAAGGGAGAAAGAAAGACACGAAAGAGAGAAATGAAAGAGAGAAGGGGAGAGAGAGAGAGGGAGAAAGAAAGTGAGCAGAGAGAAAGCAAGCAAGCAAGAAAGAATAATTAGGGTTTTGCTCAGAAAGGTATATTCAATACTTTCTCAACTTTCTCATTTTGGCATAGTGTTGTTAAAATGTTTCATTTTGACACTTTGATATTAAAAAAACCCCCAAACAACAAAACCCAACACATTAAAAAGAAAGTTTGTGTTTATCAAGCAAAGTAGTGGAGTAATCGATTATAGTCACATTTGATGAAGTAGATATATTCTTCCAAAACAGTACTTTAATCCAATCAACATTTTCCAAGGCCAATTTTTTCCACTCAGACATTTTAAATTAGTTCTAGTATTTAATACCATTTGTGAACTATTTTTGAGTGCAAAATGGTTTCTGTATTTGTCAATACAGCAACTGCACTGTCTAGCTGTTACCTTTTTCTATAATCTGCATGGAAATAAGAGTATAATTGATAATGCTAATTCATTTTAATGCAATGCTAATTCCTTATTATTAAAAAAGAATCTCTACCACTGCTCAATTTTTAACATATCATGTCACGTATTCCTCATTCAGAGTACTCCTGTGAAATAACTATTAGTGTCATTTATTCATAAGGATGATGAAATTGTCATCCTGTTATACAATTATATAATCTATAAGTAGGAAGCTCTTCACAACATTGCTGTTGCTAGTCTGATTAAGTCTTGTCATTAAAGACAAGACATATAAATATAATGATTGACAAAGGAAATCTGTTGTGAGAAAATGACAGATGCCAACAGGGCTTTCAATTAATATAATCGCAAAAGATTATTGCACAGTCCTTTCTAGAATTGTCTATTCCTGGTTTTGATATTTGATATTGGTCCCCTTTCATTACTTTATTCCCCAACAACAACCACACATACTTCAATATACTCTTATGTCCCACTTTTTTGTTGACAGTTATCCCAGTTTCTTGCTGTTAGTGACAAAGTTAACTGAATAGTCTACCTCCTTACTCCAACCTTCTTCCAATCTACTGAGGAGATGGTTTCACTATAGCATTGTCTGATATTTTCAGCTTAAACCCCAAACATTTCAGAGAAAAGAGTCTAACTTTTTAGCAGTAAAGCTAAAAAATATATTTTTCTGTTTTGTGCTATTTTTGCATCATGAATTCAGTTAAGCTAAAGGTAAAAAAGAAAAGAAAAAAGAGAAGACAGTAAAGTCTCTCTTTTTTACCCTTTTTTGCCCTTTTTTCTTCACTGATGATCATTTAATGATGCAAAAGAAGTGCAAAACAGACAAATATATTTCTGTGTATAATTTATTGAGCTTTGAACTCCTTATAGTTATGTATTCTATTTTTTTTTTTAGAAGTTTTCCTTTTGTATAGAGGGAGGACACAATGTTTACTTATTGACAAAAAAAAACAAGTGCCGTTTTCACTGATGCTCAGACATCAACAATACTAGTCTGTAAAAATATAAGTTCATTATTAGTATATTAGATACTAAAACAAATTTAAGTTCAGTCACAGGCTTTCTGAGATATTTCAGCAAAGTCACGTAGTCACATATTCATCTCATCCAGCTTTACACACTCGTTATCCTTATAAGTGTGATGGCAGTCTCCTGTCACAGTCCACACAGAGAGGCCAGTTCTTCTAAGAGGGATCAAGTTGGCTTAGGAAGTTTCTGCAGGTTTTTCTAGACCACAGAATTTCCCAGTGTATTCTGAAACCTTATTTTGACTTGCAAAATATGCTATTAAGACTGTATGTGGTACTCTTTATCTAAGTAATACATGCACGCTGTGTGCATTATTTTCATACTAAATCCAAAACACAGCACTGTACCAGCTACTAAGAAGAGAATTAACTCTATCCCAAATGAAACCAGGAAAATCTACTCTGGTTATATTACATAAATTATACTTAACTAATAAGACAATTATTTAAGAGTATTGTTTCATAGTGATACTTCTGGAGGGCTGAAGAGAATTAATGAGCTAATATTTTCTTAGTATGAAATATTTAGATTCCCAATAGTTTTTAAATCATTACTGTAAGACAGTCACTGCAAAATGACCTATACAAAATCTCAGTGCTGTTACCTACACATCAGAGATAACACAATGGGAGGTATAATCTCTCTGTCATACATTTCACTTCAATGTTGTGTAGGATTTACTCCATCAGCTACATCTACAAATCTGGACCTGATGGGACTGAGGTGCAGGCTCATATAATTATTTTATTATCCTTCCTTTCAAAATATTAGCTTGAGGAAATTGTATAGGCCTGAGAGCCAGGGACAATAATTTACTTAATCACCCTCACAATATTCAGCAAAGCTTGTCTTCTAGATCATTAAAAAAAAAAAAAAAAAAAAAAATTAATCAGTTAGGAGCCTAAATGTTAGACAACAAAGACATGATCTGTAACTTTAAATATTTTGGTTTCTTTATTTTGTTTGTTTTTTTTTTTTTTCTTTTCCCTTTTAGGTTTCTGGGTGATGACACTATTTTATGCACTGGAATGAAAGGTTTCAGCACAAGCAAGATTTGAGTGAAATATGGTGTCATTCCCATCTTTACTAAACTAAATAGTAATACTACATTGTTATTTACTATTTGTATCAGTTTACATAGGAAAACTTTAGGCTGCAGCGTGGCAGAAGGAACACCAAGATCAGAGGCCAAGAGAGAGGAGATGCTTCCTGACCCAGGAGACAGTTGCTGCAGTTCATGTAGAGCCTGAGATAGAGCATATTTTATCCTGACAGGATCTGTAGCGTGTGTGAGAACCCACTGTGCAGCAGGTATTTTTGCTGAAGGACTGCAGCTCATGGAGAACCCACACTGCAGCTGGTGAAAAGCATGAGGAGGAAGGAGCAACAGAGAGGAGCTGTTAAGGACAGACTGCAACCCCTGTTCCTTATCCCCCTGCAATGCTCAACGTGAAGATAGAAGGATCAGAAGTGAAGGAATGAAGAGATTAAGAAAGAGTGAAGGAAAGGTGTTTTAATTTTGTCTTTTTGTTTTGTTTTCCATGACCCAAATTAGTAATTAATTTTTTATTTTAATTGGTAAGAAATTACATTAACTTTCCCCAAGTAGAGTCTTCTCTGCTTGCAATGCCAAATTGGTGATCTCTCCATCTTTATCTCAACCCATAAGCTTTTCCTTCTTGTTTGTCTCATTTTCTCCTGCTGTTGTGCTAGGGGAAGGTGTGATCAAGCAACTGGGTGGGCATTTGGTATAGATGGTCTTGATAATTTTCCCTCAGAAGGTTTTGTCTACATTTAGAAACTTTAAAGACATTTTTACACATTTTTTCCCTCTTGCATTTGTGTCCCACTTTTAGTTTTCAACATATATAAATAAGATGAATAAACTCACCACCAATATTACCAAAAGGAATATTTTTCTAAGAATTTCCAGTTCTGATGCAGTTGAAATAATACAAGCAAAATTAATTTTGCTTTGGTCTGTCAGAGCCATGCATCAGATTTAGAATGTTTCATCTTACCACTTGTGCATACAACATGCAAACAGCTGTTTATAAAGTGTAAGAATAGTAATGCCTCATTAATATTGTTAACTGTGTGCTTAAAAACTAAAGTAGTTTACAATGTAGCTAAATGTATTAACAAGTTAGCAAGATCATAATTTTTGGAGCAGCATGTTTATGCCACTGTATTTGAGATGGTGTCAGCATTTCCGTTATAAATAATTTAGGGGTTTTTAACTCAGTAATAGAAAAAACAGTAGTTTTACTGCATTTTAAAATAATTATTGTGCTCAATGCATCTTCGAGGCTGAAGGGAGCATATGATAAAATTTAACATTTTCCTCTGGGTGATTTAGTAAAGAAGCTAGACAGCTTTAACCAGACAATTTAAAAAGGTTTCTCAATGCTACTTGGAATGTAAAGTTTGTTTAAATGTGATGTAGTTATGTGTCAGGGTAGAATTATTTTGGGATGCATTCCTAGAACAGGCACTGCAGTGACTACCACTGTTACTCAAACAGTGAGTGATAAGAGTGATGTTACTGCAGAGGACAAGAAAGAAGTCACAAGAAGAAGACATTTTTTGTTACTGGATTAAAAAAAACAAAACCCAAAACCCCAACCAACCAACCAAAAAAAAAAAAACAAAAACAAAAAACAAAAAACAAACCAAACCAAAACAAAACCCCCAAACAACTCCCCTCCCCCCACCAAAAAAATCCAAAAAACCAAAACCAAAACAACCCAAAAAACCAAACACTTAAATATTAATTTATTTATATACTAGTGAAGAGTTTTGCTGATTTCTTCTGAACTATGCACATGCCTGAACCAGACATTTAAAGAATTGCTGGATTGTTGCTCAGACGGAGATGTACTTAGCAAAAGTCCAATAATGAGGTTGAAAACAGGCAATAATTTTTATTAACTCAGTCATGTCACTATCAACATACCCAATGTTTTCATCATTCTTATCCATCTTTCTTCAATTCTGTAACAAAACTGGAAATAAACATCAAAAAAAAGTGGAGAATGAGTGGTCATCTGGCAAACAGGGTTCACCCTGGTCTATTTCTTAACAAAATGAGCTAGGAATTGGAAATACTTTAACTACTGTGGAGGCTTTCTTAAACACAGAAGGTTCTGCTCTAGCAATTTGAAGTTCAGTGGTATGAATCCTGTATTTGAGCAGAAAGCACAATATTTTCATTCACACCTTCTTTCATCAAAGTATATGTGCTGCAGCAGGATTAATGGAGTTAAGAACGTGATCATAACTGTTGAGAAACAAAGGAGAGCTTTGCAGTGGATGAGCTATAGTCAGTCAAATTCTACCTGTGTCATTAAAAAAATAAAAACATAACACTATTTCTGAGTTTTATCTTGCCTTATGATTATTTTTCCTGTCCTTGCAATGTCAAGGACAATTATAACACAAAAATTGTCCATACAGTGTTCTAAAAGAACAGCAAACACTTCAAGTAACCTTTGGATGAGGTAAAAACTAAGCAAAACAGAGAAGACCCATAGTGGACATACCTGGCCTTCACAAAGCCTGAGTGATTACTATACTGTTCTATGTTTCTTATGAGAGGTTTTGTTTCAGGAAATATGAGATACTGGGATTTTATATGGTTGGTTTGGAGCTTTTTCCCTCATTCCTTAAGAGACACTGCAAAATCCCTTTTTAAAAATACCTTTTGTTTTGTGTTAAAGCACAGTCAGTTTTGCCTATTTGGTGTGTCCATATCACTTGAAGTGCTAGTGTATCGAAACATTCAAATTATTCAAATCCATTGAAATCAGCATGATCAGATAGAGGTTTTAATTTGCAGACTTGATGAAGAGCTCATTAGATATCCTCAGAAAAGCTTATGCAGACACTGTAAGATTTGAAGTGCTAAGTTCTTGCACATGTTGCAGGTGAACTGCCTGAGGAGTTAAAGGGGCTGTTATCCCTTGAAAAAGATAAAGCCTTTAAGATTTCCTTTTTCTTTTTTCTCCTATAACATCCTAATTGAACCTTCAGAAATAGTTGCTATAACTGCTTTACTTTTTGAGATGTATGACTTTTGGGTATTCTGTCCCACTGTAGTGTTCACTCTCTGAAATTATATTATCCACAGATTTTGAAAATCTCCAATGATATTTCTTGTATATGAACTAATAATGCAAGTCAGGGGTTTAGTTCAACACTCCTTTGGTATATTTAGAAACACTAATTTGCAATCATAGTATATAGCACTGTGATTTAAATATCTATTCCCCTTCTAGGAAAGATTATGAGAATGTTGTTAATTTGCCCAGTGTGCAGACTGCTTTTAAACATTAAATGTAGATTTTGATAATATTCCATTTAACCTGATTGATATTTCAGAAGAAACTACTGATTCTGCACAAACACACAGGACATAGTTTCCTCCATTTCAAGAGGTATGTTTGTTCCCATCTAGTCCTGGCTTTATGAGCACGACAGCTAATTTGTAACACTCTCACTCCTTCTAACCTGATTTTGATCATTACTGTTGAGCCTTACGTCTCTGGAGCAGGCTGGAAAAGCAATCAAACAGGGGGAAAAAAAAAAAGAAAAAGAAAGACAGGTTTAAGCAGTAGATGGCAGTAAGAGCTAGCAAGAAGACTGAAGGCTCAGTTTAGACCTTTTGCACATTAATCATACATACAGCACATTCCACACAGTACAAACTGGCAAAGACCTTGCTTTGCCACAATCAATCTTTATTCACCACTAGATTACAGTGGTTAGGTATACTTGATTGCCTCAGATCCAGGATAAAGCTTATAAAAGCTATATATGTAATCCACTTAAATTTTTGCCATTGTATTTTAGATTTTGTTTTTAGTTTAAACTGAGCTTCGGTTGAAATTAGTTAATTCTTATCTCTGTTATGTGACCAGACAGTCCATCTGCCCCCTTGACTGTGAAGTTGTAATTTTAATGTTTGACTCTGTAAATGATTAAAGCATCATTCCATTATTTAAAAAGGAAAGTATATGGCTAATAGACTGTAGTTGAAAGAGGACTGTCTTAGCTCACTTGTCTTTACTCCAAGACTTTTACTACTGTGTGTCTATGCCATAAGCTGAAATGGCACCAGAATGGTGAAGTAAATGCTGTATTGTACTACAGGATCCATTTTGTACAGCTCTATTCTCTAGTCTCCTTTCCTTTTTTCAAAAAGTCAGAATGTATCATGGATGTTCACTTTGTTCATTTTGGAAAGTTACCAGTGCAAATAATTCTTCTAACACACACTTAACACCAGAAACTGTATATTTGTTTTAAAAATAAAAAGGAAAAAAATGCAATAAAGATGTGGATTTATTTTCCTTCTCATTATATAATGAAATAATTTATTTAGAAATGTATATTTAGGTTTGTGTAATTTTGCAGATTTGAAGTGTTTAGTTTTTTATAAAATATGAACTCCATGCTATAGTTCTCAATTTGGCTCTGTTTATGCAATCTATGTAATTTTGTAGCAGTCAGTTCCATGATGTTTTATTATTCAACAGCTCTCTCTGCATGAAAGAAAAATCTGTTATTTTTCTGCTTCTCATTCAGTACTGTAAATATGCAAAACAAAACAAATTATAATCCTGAAATTTCTCACCGAGTAAAAGTATTTTCAGAGAATGACACTTAAATATCATTTTGTAAGGTAAAAAAAATACTAAAATGCCAAATGGAATAGAAATTATTTTTTGCATTTAGTGTTACATACAGAGGTTGATATGGGGTACAAGATAGAAAAGAATCACCTTGGAGAGAAGGTCTATCACGACAAAGCAAGTTTTTTATAGGAAGTGAGCAGAGTCATAGAAGCATGCAAACACAAGCATGCATATATATGAATATAATTATAGATAGTAAATTTTCTAGTCTTTTTTTTTTTTCAATATTAGGAACCTCTACAGAGCTTCTGAGTACCTGTATTTGCTGCTGGATGATTGCTTTAAGCAATTCAGCTACCAAAGTTCAAATGTAGATACCGCATTACAAGTGGTTTGCTTAACACAAAAAAAAAAAAAAAAAAAAAAAATCACAAAAAAAAACAACCCACAAAAACTAAACAAACTCCCCACAACCACCAAAAGAGTACAAATCAGGAACAGCTTCCCCCACCCATCCCTGGACTACAAAGCTGTTTTGTATTCTGCTGAAATCAGCTGAAGTGTGTCATACTGGCATTGAAAGAAAACAACAGGTGGTGATTTCAGATTTCCCAGGTGAGGACTGCAATCAGTTGATCAAACTGCAATTGATTTTTACTCTGGGGTAAACACAAATATGCATGGATTGTTCTTTATGGTCTTGCTTCATTGGAGTCCAGGTAGCTTCTGACATCATCAGCTTTAAATACATTTCCTTTACAGGCAGAATTTTATCCTTTTGCCAAAGACATTCATATAAGTCACAGTGCCCTGTGCATGCCTTGGCTGTAGGAGATTCATTTGCTTTAACTGTTTGAGAAAGAAATTTATTTTAATGACAGCTTCTCCATTCTAACATTTTTGCTCTGTTTTTCTTTATTCTTTTATATATCACTCGCTTTTTAATAAAAACTGTGATTTATTAATTGCAAGTATAAAATGTTTGAGCAGCCTCTAAACTATTTTTTCCTTTTTTGTTTGTTTGGTTTTTGTTCTGTTTTGTTGTTTTCCTTTATCAAGTGATTGATAGGCTTTAGAAAGCTCTATCCATTTTCTTGATTAATATAGTAAAATATTACATTTAGTTCTTCATCACCATGAAGGTTATAAAAATATAGTAGCACCCGACACAGACAATATTTCAAACAGAAGACAGGAATGCTAAATTTGAGTAGTATTTTTGGACAAAACTGCTGGTGCAGGGCTGAAAAGGAGGCATGAGATACCATCATGATATTAAAACTTTGAAGGAAGATATCGTAATTTTTTTGGGGGGGAGGGTTGTTTTATTTTAGTTTGAGGTTTGTTGTTTGTTTGGTTTTGCTTGTTTTGGTTTTATTTTAAATTTGCTTTATACTGCTGGAATGTCTGGAGCCTGACTGTCTTTAAAGAAATGTCCAAATCTCACTAAATACCTCTCTTTAATTCATGTTCACAGCTTGAAATTGGTTGAAATTGTGAAGAAGGTCAGCAGGTCAGAGTGCACTTCATTAAGTTTAAATGAATAAAAATAATCACTGGGATCAAAATCTATTCCACCTTATTAATTCAGAATGTAATCGAATAAATGTGGGCTTAATAGCTTCTCTGTTTAAGCCCAAATTCAGAAGTCTGAGGCAAGTTCTGCTAGTAACTTGTTAATATGGAGATATTTAGTCATCTTTCTCTCCATTGCAGGTTTTGTATTGCCAATATTATAACTCAGTAACACCTTTCTTGGGAAAGAGGTGTTTATAATGCTAATTTAGTTCTCAGTAGTATCACAACTTTGGAGCTAGCGACAAAATGATGCAACAAGTTAATAGTGTCTGAAAAGAACAAAGGAAGTAATGAACTGTAGTTCAGGCAATATCAATACTTTTAAAAATTAGAAAAGTGGGAGACACGTAACTCCAGTCTGACAAGCTACCTTCTGTATTTGTCAATGAAGGAAAATACAGAAGAAAAGAGAGAACTGGAAGGACAAAAAGTAGAGTGAGAAGAAACACAACATTGACTATAGAGAAGTAATTTTCATGCAGCAGTTCAAATTAAAGAATTAAGCTCAGTGTTCCTCTTTATTTCAAAATATTGATATTTAAAATCATTTCAATATAAAGTAAACTGAATTTTTTTATGAAGGTTCTGGTATCAGCAGTATGAAATTATATATATATATAAATTTAAGCTTTATTATTCCTTCAAAGAGAAATATAAACTCTTTTTATTAAACAGAACCACATAAGACACTGATCCTCTACTTACTGTCCTGCAATATTGTCATGTAATTCAACTGACAGTCCTTTATATAAACAGTTCTTTGTGCTGAATGCCATTGAAAAGGCAGGTAGCTGAAAATACCTTTGTCCACCTGTCTACCAGTGTATTCATCCATTATTTGCAAAATATATTGTCTTCACTTTAGACACCAAAATTCAATTTAATGATATATTGAAACAGTTGTGACTTGTTAGATTGCTACAGGACTTAGAGGGACAAGATACTGTACTTGGAGGTTATTTATTTTTATTTGTGAATATCATGCCTGCTTGCAAAAATGGTTCAGTTTTAAATTATATTCTCTGTCATCCAAGACAGTGTGGGCTAGGTGTAGGACAGAAGGGGATAATGAAGCAGGTGGCAAACTAAATTCAGAAGATCAGCTGACCAACTGGCCGTCAACTACTAGTGATGCCCCTCAGAGCTAAGTAACAGGATTAGTACCATTTAGCAGCTTTGTTAACAGCTTCAGTGAAGACATGAGCTTGCTGGAGATACAAAGCTGGGGGAAGCTGCTGATACACTGAAATATAGGGTTGATATCCAGGGTGACCTGGACAATCTGGAGAAATGAACCAATAAAGAGGTTCTGAAGATCACCAAATGTAAATGCAAAGTCCTGGACCAGGTAAGGAATGTGATAGTGCAGGAGAGCTATGATTGGCTAGAAAACCACATTTCTGAAAGAGACCTAAGCTCAACAACAAATTGCAGAGTCAGGAACGCGTCCTTGAAGAAAAGAAGGCCAGGCACACCATGGGAAGTATCAGCAAGTATGAGCCTAATAGATCAAAGGATGTCATTATTCCCTTCTAGCACTTATGAGATTGCAGTTGGAGTGATGAGTCTGCCCTTGGGCTCCCCATCCCAAAAAAAACCGTTAGCATAGTGGAGGGAGTACAATATCAGGAGCTGGAACAGATGCAGTGCAAGATGAAGAAATCTGGTTTGTTCCAGCTTTTGAAGGGAAAGCTAAGAGAGGGATCTCATTAATGTCTTCAAACAACTAAGGAAGGAGTCTGAAACTCAATGGGGCATAGGATATTTTGGTTTTACTTTAGAATTCATTTAAAGACTTGCTTGTGGAAATCACACTTTTTCTAAATATTATTGATCAGCATTCCTAAAACTGTTTCAATGGGATGATCTTGGCATTTATAATTACTGCAAATATTCTGAGACCATGACTGTCTTACATAAACAGTACCATATCTACACAAATATCCTACTGTTTGATGTGCTAAGTTCAGTAGCAACTAGCCTGCACATAATTTCATAATCACATGACAGTTGTTTTCAAGACACTTGCACAAAACTTCAATGGACAGTGAGAGATATTGCAATGAAAGTCACTTAGTCTAGTTGATGTGTGGAGATACGGAAAATGTACTATCTGAACTGACTCCTTGGGAAATGTACTCACCACAAAATCTTTTCGCCCCGCCCCCCCGCCCCCAATAGCAAAATAACTCAAGGAATTATAAATTATCTAAATTTGAGCAACATTTCATACAACATCAAAGCTAGAGTGAAGAGAGATGGAAGAACTTATAATTATTGATAAAATACTACTACCTATTGGTGAAATAAATCTAATATGTAAGAATGAAATGTTTTACTAATGCTTTTTTGAAAACCTAATGCACATACAACTCAATGAAGTTTTACTTTGAAGAAATTTTCACTCATTTATTAAGAGATTGGAACAATGAAGATTCACACAGAGAAACTGATTATCTATTTTTATTTTATTTAAAAAGAAAAAAGAAATCCAAACAACCCTGATCCAGTTTACATTAAGAAAAATAAGATTACATTTATATTTCGAAAATAACATGACAGAGACCATTCCTTCACTCAAATTCAGCAGGTATCTCTATGTTAATATTTTTATTTCCTGGCACATATTATTTTTTCCCCAAAGTTCTTTCTTGATGGAGCTCAAAAAGTGGTCTTATCCATTTATAATTCAGACATTGAAATTTTAATCATAGCTTAAAGGGAAAATATTTAGTACTATATATAATTTCAGATTAAAACATTTAGGATGCATTTTTAAGTGGTTCTGTTTCTATGGCAATGGACTGGAAGATTACCAGTGACAAAGTATAATAAAAGAAAGAAAACTCACCTTCATAGAGAGGATATTTTTTACTTTTCTTTTGATGGTTTAATCTTCATTTTATAAACTGTTTTCTTAAGCAGAACAAGTTTTTGCATTATTTTAGTAGAGGTTTTTTGAAACACGAACTATTTTAATTAAAGATAATTCCAAAATAAAACTGGCATATGTGCCTTTGCAATTTTAAAACCATCACCAAAACTGGGTCATGCCTTCAGTAGCATTGTCTTGGATGGTGTAGGTATTCAACTCAGATAACTTTGAACCAGTTTTAATTCTTATATTAGAATTGGCAAGAAAGATAAAGCCAGATTGAGTTTGGAAGATATCACCAATTTACAAAGGATTTCTGGTGTGTTTGAAAAGATCATATTAAACCATCTCTTAGTATTAGAGAGAGTGCCTTTACCTGCTCATCTCCATTTGCTATCACTTTATGGTTTTATAATTTCATGTTATGGTTTTATAGTTTAGCTGCCATGATTTCAGTGCTTGGCATTCCATTCTGAAAGGCCTTTGAGATGGTGCCCCACAACATTCTTACCTCACATTAGGTGGGGCAAGGGTTTGGCAGATGAACTGTCACATGGGTAAGCAATTGGCTGGGGGGCTGTGTGTCTAGAGCTGTGGGTCAATGGCTCAGTCTCAAAGTTGAAACCTGAAATGAGTACTGTCCCTCAAGGGTCTATACTAGGACCAGTACTGCTTAATATTTCCATCAGTGACATAGACAGTGGGACTGAGTGAACTCTCAGCCAGATTGTAGATAGTACAAAGTGATCAACCTTAGGGGTGGACACATGTAAACCTCAGGAAGTTCGACAAGGACAGGTGCAAGGTCATGCACTTCAGTCAGGATGGTCACCACGGTGAATGCAGACTGAGGGATGAATGATTTTTATTTTTTTTTTTTAAGCAACATTTCATTACATCTTTTTACTTCATTAGAAAAGACACTTTTTATTTTTCATCTTTAAACATATTTTGAGTAATACTACTAATATATAGAAGAGAACAGAATGGAATAATTTTCAGCTGGAAGGGACATACAGCGATCTAGTCCAGCTTCCTCGGGAGCTGACATAGGGCAGACCAAAAGTTAAAATACATTATTAAGGGCAAACACTCCTTAAACTCCGAGAGGCTTAGGGCATTGAACCCTTCTCTAAGAAACCTGTTTCAGTGTCCAGTATCCAGTACCCTAAGTAAAGAAATGCCTAATGTCTAGGCTAAGCCTTCCCTCCTGCAGCTTTGAACATTCCCATACATCTTTGTAATGAGTTTAAAACCCCTTCTTGCAATTTTCCCATACCACCATGTGAGGGGCTCTCCAACAAAAGCGCCCAGCGGGGGCAGTGAGCCGGAACACTGCGGGGCTTGTCCCGCTCCGCACGGCGCGGGCAGGTCAGAAACGAACTTCTCCGGGGGGAGATCCTGCGAGAAGCTGTGAAAACTTAAAGAGTATAGAGGGAACTGAGAGTTGTGGTGTCTCTCGGTCTTGGTACTGAGCTGCTGCTGCCGGTGAAGGAAAGTCCTGACGGCACCGGACTCGCCCAGCAGCTACTCCGAGCTGCCGCTCCAAAACACCGCATTGTTCCCGGTGGGAGCTGCTCAGGGCTCCGCGCTGCCGCTCTGGGGGCCGCCGCTGCACCGTATGACCGTCCCCTGGCCGGAGCCGCCCCTTAGTGCCAGTCCCTCGCCCTGAGTGCCCATCCCCTGCCCGGCCCCCGCCCGCAGCCTCAGCCACCGCCCATTGTCGCTTCCGCGTTGTCGCAGCCGGCGAACCCCGCCACTGCCACCTTCTGCCCGCAGCTGTAACTGCACCGAAGAGAAGCCCGATTTTCTTTTTCTTTCCTGTTCTCTGCAGTGAGCAGAGTGATATTCTTTCTCTCTTATTGCATGCTTGTTTCTTTTATTTTGGTTTTGTTCCCTGGTTTTTAGTAAAAAATGTTACTTTGTTTCTACACGTTTTCTTGAAGAGTCTCCTATCTCTTTTCGAATTTACAGTAAGTGCAGGAAGGGGGGCTTTCTATTCCATCTAAAGTCCTTGGCAACATTGTCTTTAACCCAAGACAATCTTATTGACCAGGGAGAAGAGATAAGCACCTTGTTCTCCAATTCCCCTCCTCTGGAAGTTATAGAGAGCAGTGGTGTGACTCTTCAGCCTCCTTTTCTCCAAACTGGACAAGCCCAAAGTCCCCAACTTCTCCTCATAGAACATTCTTTTAAACCCTTTCTCCAGCTCTGTTGCTCTCCTCTGAATGTACTGTAGGACTGTCACATCCCACACAAGTCTGTTTCTCCACTGCATGGGGAAACAGTGAGTGACAAAAGATGAGGAAAAGGCTGAGGAACATAATGCCTTCTTTGCCTCAGTCTTCAAGAGCAAGACAGTTGTCCTTAGGGTACCCAGACCCATGAACTAGAAGAAAGGAACAGGGAATTAAGCTCACATAATCCAAGGGGATTTGCTACACTACTTAGACACACACAAGTCTAAGGAGCCACACAGGATCCACCCAAGGGTACTGAGGCAGCTGGAAGAAGTGCTCAGGAAGCCACTTTTCATTATTTGACAGCAGTCCTGGTTAACTGGAGAAGGCCCAGTTGGCTAGAAGTTAGCAAATGTTAGAGCCATCTACAAGAAGAGTCAGAAAGAGGATTCAAGGAACTACTGGCCTGACCTGTAGCTGATCTGACCTGTTGACCTGACCTCTGTGCCAGGGAAAGTCAGGGAACAGATCATCTTGAGTGGTTTCAGCTGCATGCAAATGGCATCAGGCCCAGCCAACATGGGCATATGAAACTCACATCCTGCTTGACCCACCTGATTTTCTTCTATGACAGGGTTACCAACTTAGTGGATGAAGGAAAGGTTGTAAATGTTGTCTGCCTGGAATTTAGTAAAGCCTTTGACGACTCCATTTCCCACAGCATTTTCCTGAAGAAATTGTCTGCGTGTGGTTTGGATGGGCATACTCCTCACTGGATGAAAAGGATCTGGGAATGTTGGTTGACTGCCAGCTGAAAATGAGCCAGCAGAGTGTCCAGGTGGAGAAGAAACCCAATGGCATTCTGAGGAACAGCTGAGGGGCCTGGAGTTGTTTGGCCTGGAGGAGAGGAGGCTGAAGGGGGATCTTACCACTCTCTTTAAGTATCTGAAAGGAGGTTTTAGTGAGGTGACTGTTGGTCTCTTCTCCCAGATAACCAATGACAGGATGAGAGGAAATGTCCTTAAGTTGCACTAGGGGAGGTTTATATGAGATATTAGGAAAAATTTCTTCGTGGAAAGGGTTGTCAGGGGCATAGTCAAACATTCCAGAGACAGTGGAATCACCATCCTTGGAAGTGTTCAAAAGGTGTGTGGATATGGTTTAGTGGTCAACATGACAGTGCTAGGTTAATGGTTGTACTCCATGATCTTATAGGTCTTTTCCAACTGTGATTCTATGATTCTATATAATATGTGGATTTCACTCTTAAGTGCAGGTTTCAAGTATTTCTCATGGATTTAAAGTTTAGTCCATAAATCTCTACACTCCTAGCCAATGTTACCTCCCTTCAGGAACCAGACGAAGGTAGAAACTTAAATTCATCACTGAAAATTATGCCTGCTTCTTGAATCTCAGTCTTTGGTTTCTCTGGTGCACAGATAATAAAGTGATGGACATTTCAGAAATTCTAACTGACAGACTTAAGAATTAAGATTTTCAGTTTGCACTGCTTCAAATATATAGAGTAATCAGCTTATTCCTTCTGAAAAAGAAAATGTAATCACACATGCAAGTGACTTATTCACTGGACTGATGTTGCTTTCAAAAGCAACAGTTTTACAATGCAGTTCTGAATTCTCAACTTAGTTTGATTTGCCTTAACCTGAAAGGACTGTAAATCCATAGATTTTTCTATAGAATATGTAATTTTGCTAACTGTCCTCTAAATATCACAGAAAAAGATGCATAAAGCTAAGACATAAAGGTATCTTTTTCTTTGCCTTAGATGCTGTTTGTGAAGTTTATGAAATGTTTATTTCAACAAAATAAGTATCTTTATAAAGACTAAATTAAAACTTCATCTGCCATTGCCTCTTTTGACTTTATATTGAGACACTTCCTAGGGCCTTTTCTGTACAGATACACCCAGACACCCTTATGCAGTCTTTCTAGATGCCTAAGGATTTGCTATGAATTTGTGACTACTTTGTCATCCTCTCTGCCCTCCCAGTGTTCAGACTTAGGATTCCTTTTATGCTACTATCTACCCTTTGACAGGTGGTGCAGCTTAACTTGAAAAGCAAGTTATTCATCCCCAAATGACATCCCAATTATAACTCCTAAAGTTGGAACTCATAAAAAGACAGGTAGTTCTGGAGTTGGATGTGTTTTCTCCACAATATTGGGGGCTTTTTGGTTGTTGCTGTTGTTTTAGTTTTTATTTGATTTTTTTTTTTTAATGAACAACTTAAATCCAAAGTCTACACTTTCTGCAAGGATCAGCTATAACTTTCTCATCTGAAAAATAGCTGATAAATTAGCAGTTAAAAATGTCATAGACTTCAGAGCACACACAGCAGTTATTAAAATTCATAAGAACTCCACAGTGGTCACAGATCATGTGTCTTTCATCCATGTAGTGTTCTGCACAATTTTCATCAGACATTAAGAGAAACATTTCTTCACTCCTCTCTGCTCAGAGAATATGCTTTCTACCTAAATTCTGGAAAGTGATCCTGTATGGGCTGATGTGACACATTGTAAAGTTTAGTAGGGACATGAGGCGCAAACTGAACTTGTAGCATGCTTTGAGTTCCTAATGAACTAGCAGAAACAGCCTGTGTGCTTATCAAAGTGTGATGCTGCCTCTTCCTGGCTTAATCAGTTTCTATGTTAATGTTCCTTGTTAACCTGCCAACCTAGCATCTGTCTGGTACACTCGCCTTCCATTGCAATAATCTAATCAATAAGTACAAAAGTATAAATGGCCAGGGAATTTATATTAGATTTCTACACAATGCAAAGGTAAAATAGAAGTATCTAAGAGAGCAGACCACAATATATTGAATCAGTAGAAAGCTTCCATATTTAGTATTTTGCAGTATTATACCACTCTTGATACCTCCTTTCATGGTTCATAAGTCTGCTGACATTAACTCTGGCTGGTGTTGTGTGTAATAGATTAATAATTTTTTTAGTTTCACAGACCTTTTTCTAACATCATATAATTATCTTCAGAATGAATATTTTATTGCTAGTTTCATCTATGAAAGGTAAATTTTGATACAGGGGGATCTACTTCTGAAAATATTTATTTCTCTTTTGAAAGTGGTAGGAAAAGTAGATACTAGTATTTATTTTGGTAATTTATTGTTGTTGTTGTTTGCAACATATGACTAGTGGTGTTGTCATGTGTTTGGTTGGTCAGAAACTAATCCGACCCAACCTGGGGGTAGAAAGCTGAGACATTTATTGAATATTCACGCTACAGTATATGGAACCGAGGGACAGGGTATGTTAATGAGGAGGTAGGACATGTTAATAAGGGGGATGAGTTATGGTAACTAGGGGTGAGGAAATTCAGTCACTGTATTTCATCATAGGGTCTCCATACTCGGACCACCTGGGATGGGGACAAAGGGCCTCTGGATATCTTGCCCCATCTTGTAAAGTCCTTCCATATCTTACAAAGGGGAGACAGGGCTAATACACATAGATAGCTGAAAACAGTCCTAGAACTCAAAGCATCTTCTTGTGGCAGGCTCTCGTCTTAACAAGGGAGGAACCTCTCTTGGCCTCTGCTGCCCAAGGCCTGCCGCACTCCTGTCAGCACTTTTTCTGCTAAGTTTAGATATCAACAGTCATGCTTTTTGTTTGCCTAGAAATATTTGGATGTGCATATGGTATCAGCAAGAATACCAACACCTCAATATCACCAGTGATTCTTCTAAAGAGAAAGTTTGCTACTAATTCCTGCAGTCTGCATTAGTAGTGGCTTCTTTTTTTTTTTTTCTTTTTTTTCCTTCTCGATTTCCCCTAAAATCTTTCTCAATTATTATCAGCTTCAGAATGTGACATGACTACATACCACCCATTTACAAGCACAGAAGAAAAATGTTCAGATAATTGTTTCTTCCTATTTTTGTCTTGCCTTACATCAGTTTGCCTTAGTTTCCCCTTCTTGTCATCCTTCCTTCCTTCCTGCCTTCCTGCCTGCCTTCCTGCCTTCCTTCCTTTCCTGCCTTCCTTCCATTTTAGTGTCCACCTAATAATGGTCTTGTTCTGTTTGGAGGCATTCAGATATTTTTACTCCTGAAAGACCTTTGGAAAAAATCTTATGTTTAGTTCTGCCAGCCCTGGTTTCCACTTCATAATTTTTTTTCCTTCATACAAAAGCCATTTTGCATCATTCTTAATTGATATTTAATTTGCCTCTTAGCATCTCATTTCACTCCATTGTATTTGTATTCTTGATTGCTCCCTTCACTTTAGAACTGACATGGGATTAGATTTTAGTGAAATTAGAATATTTATTCTCTATTTTCTATTAAAATTAATCTGTGTTTGTTTTTCCTACAAAGGAGAAAAAGATAAAGCCTGTTGAAAGAAGGTTCACAGAGGTTGTCCTTCAGACATAATTTTAATATACATTTGTGAATCAACTTGTGAAAATAATTATTGGGTGAACTAATAAAACCACTTTAGGAAAATTAAGCCAACTGCAGAAATCCACATATTGGAGTACCCTGGTGTTGCACATTGTGGCATAAATAATTGACGTGTTTTTACTTTATTTACTTAAAAAGAAACTACAAGAGGAAAAATCAGTCAGTTATCAAAAAGGAACTCTCTTTTTTTCTCATGGTTCTCATATTTTGTTTTCTAAATATGAATGCAAATTAAACAATATTAGGGGTAAAATCTGTCTTTGCAGGACTTCACAATTCAATACAGAAAAATTATTTTAAATGCATAATATCTATTAACTGTGCTCTGAACCCTTACTGGACTTTTATAAAGAACAATTAAGGACAGATTAGAGGGAATAAATTTTGAGATGAGTTATGGCTAAAAGTATTTGACCCTCTTCTGCAGAAATACAAAAGCTAGCTGAGGGCAAAAAGTTACTAAGCAACCTAGGAATAAGGATTTATGGTTATCTAAAGATAAAGACTTAAGGAATCCCAGAGCAATTTTTTTTTTAAGCAAACTGAAGCACTAAATTGTCAAAGAGGTCAATACTGATAAAGCCCAACATTAGTTGTGCATAATTTTACTGATGTTGCCAGTCAATATCAAAGAAAATTGTCCTATTAGTAGAATTTTACATTCCATTTGTGACTATATCATTCATGTAGCCTAAATGTCCCCTTTTTGGATATACTTCCAGCTGCAATTATTAAATAAATAATACATAAAACATTTATAGATTATATATTTCAGATTGTTTTAAGAAAGAGTTACAAAATTATACTCCTCCTAGTAGTGAACTGCTCCATGTTCTAATAACAGCCACAAATTAAACAAAATAAGCACAAAAACATCACAAAGACAAAATTTATTATCTACTGAATCTCACAGAAAAAATAGTATTGGAAGAGGCCTCTGTAAACCATGTAGACCAAAATCCTTCTTGAAGCATGGATATGTTGAAACTACACAAGGTTGCCAAAGTCATGCCATGTTCAGTTCCGAAAACCGCTAAGTAAATTGCCCTTAGTGTTTTTTTTTTCTTTTTGTTTCACTTAGATGCATATCACAATTTCCCTTGTCAGAACATGACCGTTGTCTCTCCTCCTTTTGCTGTGTTACTCAGAAGAATCTGGCTTAGGATCTTTCTTTCTGAAATGGACAACTGCAGTGAGATCTGTTTTCTTCCCTGTTTGTGTAGATATGTCTCCAGATGCTTGACACAGACCGTTCTCACCCTTGCTTTCTCATTGCCAGTGAGATTCTTTCTTGTAGTCCTCTCCCTGATTGATTTCCCCCTAATTCCTATTTCTTTGTTTATCCATGGGGTAACCTAATATCATAATCTAGTATTCCAAAGCATGAAGTGGAATCCAAAAATACCCCACTATGGCAAATTGATCATCTATTAAATATTTTGTTTAAGGTTCCAAGTACTATTTTAATTAGCCTATGTGTGTCTAGGCATTAACTAAAGCCGTGAAAACACACCGTTGCCTGAATGTTGGCTAAGACAACATAGGGGAGATAAGAAGAGCTACCCATTTTGGTGTAGGAATTCAGACAAAACAAGCCATTCAAGGAGAAATAAAAATAATAGATTTTGCAGATCAATTGCCCTTTTTGAGGAGAATAGACGTGTCTGAGCAAAGGTTCCCTTATTCTCATATTTATACACATATAAAATGTAATATAATAGAAAAAAAGCTGAGTTATATAATTTGTTTGGTAAGCACCTTGACATGAAGAAGATATCAAATGGTACCAGAACAACAGAAATTATACGTCAGACTCAATGTAAATGCCACTCATCCTCTCACAGGGAAATATTCTAAAAGTCTGTGCTGTTGGTATTTACCTCTGGAATAGTTCCTAAACATGAAGAATAGTGAATGGTTCTTGTTTCTTAAAGTAAACCTGAAAACCTTTTTAAAATGTAATTTCCTGTGCGATGAAATGAATAATATGTTATGAGATAGAGGAGTTGGAAATATAGTCCATGAATTTTGTTTTGGCAGTAACAGCCTTTTTTTACTTTATTGCAAGTAATATTCATCTTAACTCATTTAACTGCTTGTTAGGAATGTAGTTTGTGGGTGACATTAATAATGCAAATAGCCAAACCAGTCTTTGATATGCAGGTATTCAAACTTCTTGCTTCACTGCACTCAATTCAATAAGAACATTCTTCACAAAGCAGCTCTTGAGCAGTTGGAGACACTTCCCATTTTAAAACAGAAAAGTTAGACATGTCTCAACTGTCTAGTTACTATCTATTAGTCTTTAGACTTCCTTGAACTATGACAATGTTAAATAGTGACATGTTCGCTGTTTACTGTTGGAAAAACAGTAAAATAACTGGTTTGGGTATTAAAAGGGAACAAATATTTGCATCTAGCATGAAAGAATTCAATTATTTCACTTCTTAAGTTGTTTTCTTATATTTTTAATGGCAAATGTCTGCAAAAGAAAGAAAATAACCAGTTAGTTAAAAAAAACCAAAAAACAAAACACAAAACCCCCAACAAAACAAAACAAACAAACAAAAAAAAAAATCAACAGAAGTAGAATGAACTTTATTTATAGTGTGTAGTCCAAAAAAGTTCTCCATGTTCTCCATTTTAATGTTTCCTTTGGACCATAATATTATTTTACTGACATCACTAAAGTGAACAGTGATTTATGAAACACAGATGCTGCAAACTATGGCAACACTTACCTGAGTTTTCATGATTATCTGAACTCAGTCTTGATGTTTTTGTTCTTTAAATTGTTACTGAAGCTGGTGAAATTATAACCATGACATGATTTTTAGAATCAAACATAATTCATAGTGAAATTTATCCATGTCTTTCTTCCAGTCAAAATCTTTGGTTTACCTTACCAGAAAATCTTGTCTACCTGTGAAAAAGAGGATATATAGAGCAATTCATTAAATCAGATGTGACTAAAATCAAAGAGAAAATCTTTACATTAGACATGTAGACTAATGCACTATCTACATAATTTCTCCATATTTTATTTTGAAGACAAAGTAGCAAAGAAATGTTTTCAATGAGGTAGGAGACATCAACTTTCCTTGATGGTATCAGGCAAGACACTGATACACAAACAACATTTTTGTTTTTAACCACTGTATTTCTATACAACATACATATTTCTATAAAAGTTAGTCTCCTCATGATCTCATTCTGAAAAAAATAGGTATATCTGGGAACTGTCTTCCTCTCAGGTTAGACTGAAGTCTTGATATTGTCACATTTTCTTCACTTATAAAATCTTTATATGCTGTGTTTATCTGCATGTGTAAGTTACATACTGAGTAGAGGTAGCATAGCCAATATTCCCACCCAATTACGGCAGATGTTTTCTTAGTTCTTCTTAAATCTAGTTAAAAATAGAAGAGTTTTAATCCCATTATTCCATTTGTAAGGAAAAAAAATCCTCAATAAGCGAATTCATCATTTAAGATTTTTTACCCATAAAATATTAAATTAGAGGGGAAGGAGAAAAACAACTATTAACCTAATAAGGAAGCAGTCTTCCAGGTATTACCGCATATTTTTCATTACTTTAAGAGGCAGAGAATGTGTTAAAGCACATGAGAACAGAGAATTGATATTTTATGGCCATGGATAAATTGCATTTACCTCTGCAGAGAATGTTTTCCCTTAATGCTATTTTCAATTCTGACTTAATCAGAGAGGATATCAACTATTTCTGCAATGAAAAAAAGCCAACTTACAACATCACAATCACATAATGACCTAAGACAGTCTCATGGAACCATCCCTTATATGTGCAGGATCCTATATTCTATTATGAAACCCTCTCAGTTCAGAAGGCTGAATTTGAAAGAGGGTGAAATGAGAAACACAAATGAGATGCAAGTCTAACAAGTTTCCAGAATATTATTTTTCTGACTAGATAGATAAAAGCTTGCCTATCTGTAATGCCATGAAATACAGAGAGTATGTAATAGCTACCAATTCTTTTAGACCCCAAGATATTCTCGACCCTAACCTTCACTCATGAATCAAACAAGGCTCCAGTTATCTGTTATGGAATTCATTATGGAAGGGTGAAATATTGTTCCATTTTCCATACCATCAATACAATTTTATAGTTTTCCTTTTCAATGTATCATATAAATATAATTTTGTATATAAGCAAAGGAGGACAGCGTCAATTTTCAAATACTATGTTTCTACTGAGAACTTGAAAAGTTTTGTAAAAGGTAGTCAAAACAAATAAACCTTTCATGTTGCTAAATCAATGCTGTATTTAAGTCACCTTCAGTAGGCTTATACTCACACAACTCCTCCCCTCCCAAAACAATGACATTAGAGAAACAATCAATATTTAGAGGCTGTAGGATGACTGCCTTCAATGTTTGTGAATAATGTGTCCCGGAAAAAGATGCCTCAGAGAGAAGCTATTTAATTAAGGTGGCATCTGAAACTGAGTTTCTGAGAAAAATGCTGTATGTGCAAAGTTTATGTATTTTTAATAGACTGATCATTAATATTTCAAACCTGTTTCATTATCGTACTGCATAAGTACAAGTATTGTATCTGAAAAACAGTCTGAGTCTCACTTAATTGATGATTTTCCAGTAATTGGACTAAGTAAGTCTGATTTCCTTTGCTTTGTTATTTGCCTTGCCACTGCAAGTGAAAAGGTTATTCACATGCCTGAAACTGAGGCTTTTGCTAAAATATTCCTCTTTCCATTAACTATGTGGGATGTTACTGTAAGCATTTTTCTTTATATCCGCTTAGATGTTTAAATGTGGTATAGTGCAGACCATATCAATATATCTCCCCAAAATGGATGCAGTCATGCCAAAGGTTAGCTAATGTCACTTCCATTTTGGAATAATTATGCAGACTGTTCAGAGGTTGAACAGCAGCTTGGGGGTGAGGGCAGGGGGGAATAAGTCAAATGAATTTGAACTTTCTGACTTCATCTCTTTTCAAGTGTGTAAACCTGGGTCTGTTTCCAGAATAAGCTTAATCTTTGTAGGTTCAATTGCATACATTTCTACTCTAGCAATGTACAAGCAAAATTTAATTCTGGTATTGTAGCATTAATTGGGACTAAGCAAATTGCACCCAGGAATTTCTGCTCCATTGTGATTATGACTATCATAAAAGTAATCTAAACAGTTAGAATAAGTGTTTTCAGTACATGGGAATTAGTATCTCTTGCTTTTTCTGGGTTTTGTTTAAGGCTTTTGCCATGGCATCTACCACAAAAAAAAATCTATAATCTCATTTGAGACATCTATTAATGGTCACCATTGCCTCATAAGAGTGGTTAGAGATTAACATTTTGACTTCATAAGAAACTCTCTAGTGCTTGTATGTTGCTTAAAGCACTACAGCCAGGATTCCAATTTCTGCTTCTGAGTCACCATAATAGAAGAAATAAACAGTAGCTGTTCAAGTCACAAAGCCCTGACATACAGTTTTAACTGCTTCTGCATTTCCTAACCCTTGTTATATACAGAATTGATAGTGTCCAAATTTTCTCCTGATATTAAGTCTGACCAGAAAAGAATGGATTATAAAAGTCATAGAGCTTGCTTTCATTACACTATGTACACTATGTTTCATTACACTGCTATGCAAGAAAACCAAGAACACTAAAATATTTGGAGTTCACCCATCACTGTTGGGGCTTAAGTAAGTCCAGAGTCTGTCAAGTCATTAGTTTCATGAGGGGTGACCAATTTAATCCATACTGTATTTTCTGCAGGAATGGCATTGACTTTGAAAGTGGGCTATTCAACTAGACGTTGGGGGCTGGGGGAGGGGGATTTATCTGAATGAGATAATAGAAACCCCACTGGATGTATTTAAGCTACTGAAGAAAGATTTATACATTCCTATCTTCACATTTTTCATGTCAAATTTCTCTTTAAGTGTCTAACACATATCTGAAGTGACTTTGGCAGCTGATTGGGTTGAGTACTTTGATCCTTAGATGTAGGGATTAAATGATCAAACTGACAACTATTCAATATATATTTCTCCAATTTACTTAAAATATTGAATGATATTTCAAAAACTGTGTTTGAAAATATGAACTCCTGAGTTTCATTCAACTTCTTTAGCCTTTAAGACTTGTCAGAAATGTCAAGAGTTAACTGTATCTCGAAACTGTAGAGTAACTATAGTGGGATATAATGCCCCCAACTTATTTATAAAGACTTCTGAATGTATTCTGATGGCCTAAAGCAGGACCAGGAAGGGTGCAAAATCATTTCCAAACAAGGAAGGGTCTTTAACTCCTTTCTTTTAGACTAACCCTGTCTGCGCTATGGAAATTGCAAATATTGGGTGTAAGAGAAATTGCCCACCAAAGCCACTCTAACACTCCCCTCCTCAGCTAGACAAGGAGACAAAATATAACTAAAGGCTAATGGTTTGAGATAAGGGCAGGGAGCGATCACTTACCAATTACCATCACAAACAAACTTAAAGACTTAACTCAGAGAAATTAGTTCAATGTATTATCAATCAGATCAGAATAAGATAATGAGAAATCAAAACCAAATCATTAAAACACCTTTCCCCCAATCCCCACTTCTTCTTGGGTTCAACTTCATTCCCAATTTTCTCTCCCTCCTCCCCACAGCGGCACAAGGGAATGGGGAGTAGGGTCAGTTCATGATGTTGTTATTGCTGCTCCTTCCTCTGCAGGAGGAGGGCTCCTGACACTCTTGTCTTGCTTCACGTGGCCGGCCCCTCTCACAGGAGATAGTCCTCCATGAGTTTCTCCAATGAGAGTTCTGCCCACAGGCTACCGTTCTTCGCAAACTAGTCCAGTGTGGGTCCCTTCCATGGGATGCAGCCCTTCAGGAGGACTCCTTCAGCATGGTTCCCCCTAGAGTGTCACATGTCCTGCCAGCTGTTTTTTTACTGCTTGGGCTTCTCTCCCCACAAGGCCACAGGTTCTGCCACAGGAGTCTGCTCCAGCATAGACTTCTCATGTGTCACAGACTCCTTTGGGCATCCACCTCCTTTGGTCTGGGGTCCTCCATGGAGTGCAGGTGGATACCTGCTTCCCTATGGACATCCATGGGCTGCTGTGGGACAGCCTGCCTCACCATGATCTTCACCACGGCCTGTAGGGGAATCTCAGCTACAGTGCCTGGAGCACATCCTGCCTCTCTTTATGCACTGACCTTGGTGTCTGCAGTGTTGTTTCTTTCTCATATTCTCACTGCAGTAAATATTATCTGCACCACTTCAAGACTGACTTTTCATTAACAATGAACGACCAGCCTTGTGCATGTTTAGATGTTTAAAAATTCCTTTTGAGAAGCCACAACAAAAAAATTTCAAATGATTTTCACACGAACAGGAGTGGGGGCATTTAAACTGGGTCTTTACATCACCATACTGATGATTTTTTATGTTAGTGGAATCTTTTTGTGCATTTAATTGTGATTGCCTGTGTTTGACATTGCAATAGGGAAAATTGAAATAAAATATTCAATTAAAGGAAGTTCAAGCAGAAACTGAATACTTTTTTCTTTAATTAACCTATTCCTTAGGGAAAATATGGCCTTTGCCAATCAAACACAACAGAATCTGAAAAGAATCAAATGACAGCCTTTTCACGGCTATAATTTTTCAGTGCTAGAATTTATCAAACTCTTGGTGCAAGCTTGAACTTGCCTGGGAAGGAAGAGGTAGATTAATCTGCTGTTTCTTTACAGAGTATTTAGCTTCATACTATTCAATAAATAGGGCAATTATAACAACAATCTTTGCAATAAGCACATGATGTAGGTCTATTTTTGAAAATGCTTATTTCAACATTTATATTTAAAATTATTTATTAATGTTCTTCAGTGAACAGAATTTTTTTCCCCTTTTAAATCTAGCCAATAATTTTTAACATGTATGTCAAGAAGGTTCCCAGGAATCTGCAATATTTCAAGCCCAGAAGACATGTTAAATTCATTTATTTTTGTTTTAAATATCTATATACTAGGCATAAAAATTAAATGCAGAAATTGAAGACTAAATTGGTAGTTTTAATCATCTAGGTACAAAAGGAGAGCAAACACTTTGCTGCAGCACTTGCATGTGTGCAGGTATTTCTTCTATATAATACGTCCCTTGAAGGGCCCCTGGGAAATTCCATCTTGCTGTGTCACAAATGAAATGTTCTCTTGTAGTATAGTGCACCATACTTCAGCAGCAGGCATCTTCCCAATGTCCTTCAAAATATAAAGAACTGCTGCAATGATGTGCCCAAGGGGAAACCTGGGAAGCTCTTGTTAAAATTCCATCACCAAATTAAGCGGAAACTTGGAGTGATTTTCCATCTCTGATGCAAATTGCAAGTTCATGCAGAATGTTAAACCATCTCTTCCAGAGATAAATTATTTCTAGAGTTTTAATACAATTACCTTTGAAGAGCAAATATTTTGCCTATTGGATAGGGCTTCACTGCATCAAAGTGCAGGTTAAAATACTTATCTTCAGGCTTTTTTTACATTGCCTTAATATTCCTGATACTGTAGCTCTTGGATGTTATATATTTTTTTGTGATATCCTTGAAATTTGTCTTTGTTTTTTTTTTCCCTCAGTTTTTAATAATTTTGGTCAAAACCCTAAATTTCTTTGAAACTGATAAACTAACTTGTGCATTCTTGTAATACCTATCACACTCATTTTAGCTTATAACAAAAAAAAAAAAACAAAAAAACCCACACAAAAATAATTAGTTCTTTTGGAAAATAAGAGGGTCATCTTATGTTCCCAGTTGTTCCTGAGAAATGGAGTACATTTGCTTTCATTATGACTTTAAATGAAAAATACAGTAGCTAAAGATTTTAGGATTTGAGGAATTCTTTTGAGAGGACAATAATGGTGACTACTTTTTCCCAATCTGTAGTGCACTTAAATTTAAATTTATCAGGTAGAATGTAATATATTCTATCAGGTTAATGCAGACAGATGTCTGATCTCTATAAAATATGCTTATTGAAACATATTTTTAATTTGTGGGATAAAAAAAAAAAAAGAAAGAAAAAAGATTTAATGAATTTCCAGAATTATAAGGAAAAGGAAACATTTTTAAAGAGTTTTGGAAAAACCATAAGGAAAAAAATTTTTACATAACAATGGAAAATTAACATCTATTCTATTCCATGATATCACTGTTGTCTGAAGCAATCTCTGAAAATTGTCTAACATAACCCCACTGCTCAGAGCAGGGTCAACACGTGCACTTTGATCTTGAATATATATGACATCTTTGTAGCACCCTTCCCATCTGATATTTAAACACATAATATCTATCACCCCCTCTGTCCTCAGAGCCTTCTTCAGGCTGAACAAACCAAATTCTTTCTACCTTCCTTCGTACAAAATATTCCAAGCTCTTGATCATCTTTACAATTCTTCCCTGGACCAATCAGAGTATGTCCATGTTTTGCTTCTACTGCTGAGGCCAGAATTAGACTCCGTATTCCAACTGTGTCCCACCAGTGCTGGATAGAAGGAAAGGAACATCTCACTCAGCCTTCTGGCAATGCTTTTCAAAATGCAGCCCAGAAGGCTATTTGAACTGTTCTCTGCAGGAACACATTGGTGCCTCATGAGCATCTTGGTGTACACATGGAGATTAGGGCTTTCTCCGCAAAGCTGCTTTCCACACAGTATGGAATATATTTGTCCAGCCTGTATTGGTGCGTGGGTTTATTATTCTGCAAGGGCAGGGCTAGGTATTTCCTATTGCTAAATTTCATGAGATTCCCATCAGTCCATATTTTCACTTTGCCCAGATGCCTCTGAACGAAAACCTGCCTGTTTGGTGTATCAGTCACTACTCCGAGTTTTGCAGTGCCTGCAAACTTGCTGACAGTGCACTTTGGCACCCCGGTATCTAGGCCATTAAAGAAGATGTTAAATGCTGTGTGACATAGTATTGGTCCCTGGGACAAATCAGTAATGACTGGCCTCCAGGTGGAGTTTATGCCACTGATCCCAACGTCTTGAGCACAGAAGTTCAAGCAGTTTTCAGTCCACCTTGCTGTCCATTTATTTAACCCATACTGTATCAATTTTTCTGTTGGAATGTTATGTGTGACAGCATAAAAAGCCTTGCTCAAGTTGAGAAAAATACTCCCTCCATACTGCTTTTGCCTGCAATTGAGTTACTTTTCTCCCTAACAGCCCTCATGGTGCTATGTTTTTCTAATCAAAACCTAATGGTGCTTTATCTATTGCTGAACAGCTCTTGCTGTCTTTGTTTTTCATTCTCCCCCCCCAGCAAGTAAGCTGAGGATGCACAACAAATTGAGACAACTGACCCAAGTTGACCAAAGAGATTTTGTACCGAAAGATGTTGTGCTCAGCAATAAACTGAGAAGGCAGTGGCAGAAAGTGAGTTTTCCCAAAATTGCCATTTCTCAGTGGCTGGCTGGTCATTGGTCTGCTAGTGGTGTGCAATAGCTTTCACATCACTTATTGAGGTTTTGCTTTATTATGTTTTTCTTTGACCTGTGAATTTTCTCTGTTTTGTCTTTCCAATTCTCTCACTCCTCTGACTGCATGGCATCAGTGTGCATGTGAGAGAGGGGCTGTGTGGTGCTTAGTTGCCTACAGGGGTTAACCCACCACATACCTTCATTCACTGAGCAAGTCATTCTGCTGTACAGAGCCACCAATTTGGTCAGGTATGATTTCCCCTTTGCCATTCCATGCTGACTACTCCCCATTATTGTCTTGTTCTTAATGTGTTTGGAAATTTTCTCAGGGTTATTTGCTCCATTGTCTTCACAGTGAGTCAGGTGGGACTGATCAGTCTGTAATTCCCTGGCTTCTCTTAAGCTTCAGATCTGCAGATGCATCTGTTGATTTCTCAACGATATTAAAGAAAACATTGTAAAAGAAATAACTCAGTTTTGATCCTAGTGACAAACTAGTCCCTCAGTCCCTTTGGAAACCTTAGTGTTGGATATCTCCTGATCCTTCTTGGTACAAGGAAAGTGTTTGTGTTAGCAGGATAAGGAAAACAAACAACAAGCTCCCCAAAAAAACAAACCAAACACTCCCTTCCCTTCAAAATCCAAGAATGAAAAAGACAGAAAATTGATTTTTTTTTTAAATTTCCTGGTCAGCTGAGGACTCCTTGTCCACTGCAGCAGAGAACTTCATAGAAATATGGAATACATTGTCATACCATTACAGAAGGTTTCACCTTACAATTGACTGAGGGACAGCTAGAAGTGAGAATTGGTGAGTCTAAAATATGGAGAATCAGGCACTGTATCATCATGTTGGGGTTACTTAAATGCAAATGAAAATGAAGGCCACAATTGCTGTCATCAGTTTTAAGAGACAACTTTGTTGCATTACATGGCACAAAGAATCAGAGAAAGGGTTTGAAGAATAAAATACAGTTACATTAATCATGATGATTTTGCTTTACATATTTTAAAAGACTTTTACTGAAGCATATGCTCTCAGCACAGTCTCTAGCAGATGTAGTTGAAGTGGGGTTATAGTAGTTTCTCCAGAATAAAATAGTAGGCCTTAATACTAGGAATATTAGGAATGTTGTGATAAGTAACTAGCTTCTTGACTAAAACCACTGTTGAAATATCTTTTATACATACATAGTTAAAAGAACTACAAAAAATCCATCTGATGCCAGTCAATACCCTCCTATCAACTGCAATAGAACTAAGTAAATTTACAGCAGCTGAGACCCAGGTTCCAAATTTCATAGTGCAAACTCACCATAAAACAGAGCAGAAATTTAAGGAGGCAAACAACACACACAATTAAATTGATCCGCAAATGTGAAGTATTTCTCACCATAAATTGTCAGCAGATACTAGCTTTTATAAAGTAATTTCAAGAATCTCATTTAACAGTGAACGAACTGAAGTGTCAGTCAGTTGTTGTTTGTATGTATCCCCCATATAAAATGACTGAAAATAGGTTTTCTAATGGAAAGCCTGCAAAATCCCTGAAACAACAGCAGAACAAACAAATTCAATTGCAGTAAAACAACATAAAGAAAATTTACTAGAATAATATGTAGGCAGTCCATCATCACAAGTGTAGCAACATTTTAAATAACGGAATATGTCCTCGCTGGGCACACTGCAATTAGAATGAGTTCACAACAAATGTGTTCATTAAACTGAATGTGTTCCTCACAACAAAGATGTAAAAGGAACCATCAGACAGATTATTTCAATGTAGTTTCCTGTGTTTGTCTTTTCCTTTTCTCTCCCCTCTTTTCTTCTGTGTTTGAAGGGAAGATAATTTTCTTTTATAGACACCCACTGTAGATGCTAAGTTATGGTCATTTTATTGATTTTTTCAACATAAGCTTCAGATAGAAATTTGTGTTTCTCCTAATAAGGTTCATTTTGCTTATTCATTGGACTAGATTATAGAAAAGAAAAACTTACAAATTATCTGTAAATATTTCATTTTTTTTTTTTTTTTTGTGGTAGGTCCCTTTTTGTCAGATATATGAGCAACATTTTCTTCTAGTTGCCTGATAGAATTTTATTGCACTGAAAATAAAAAACATGTCACAGGCACTTAAAATCTGTTTAGAGGATCTGATTAATCTAATAGGGGAGCAGATGACCTATCCTTTCTTTCTCTTTCTCTCTCTCTCCCTCTCCCTTCTTCTGCCATATTTCCTCACTCACTGGGTTTTATTATGGCAATTTATCTAGATCTAGCAGAGCTGAAGGGGACTACAGAGGAAGAAGTGCCTCTCTATGTAGTTAATAGTTACTCTATGACATGAATGGCTGTTTCAGGTTACAGAAAGAGTGATGAAGCTGATACAGTTTTCAGGAATAGAACTTATTTAAACTGATTTATTTTTTTTATATTTGAACTTATTTCTCACACATAAATTACATAAATCAGGACTAGATCTGGTTGCACATGCAAAACTAGGGAAGGTGTACTGAAGAGCAGGACCAGATGTTATCCAAATAATAAACGATAAAATTGAGTGGTTTTCACACTTGCAAAGGAATATGGCTATTATAGGTCTGTGGAACCTGTAATTATTTAATATCATTAATAGTCAAATCTTTGGACTAATGAATTTTTAATGATTTTTTAAAAAATTTTACTTTCAAATCAATGAAGCCACAGTATAACAAGAAATACGAAGTACTAAGTTTCTAAAAAATAATAATGGAAAATACATTCCTGAATGGAAAGTTTCAAAAATGACTGATACTGTATTCATTCTTAGATGTCAAAATTGAGACACATTTACACATACTTTATACTTTCCTGACATGTTGACAGAATGTATCTGGATGCCCACATTTGATCTTCTGAGAAAAGCTTGGATGTGTACCTTCGCAAATGTCCTTTATTTCCAAAATACTAAATATGCAATAAATCTGATTGTCAGAAAGGGAAAAAAATTCAAAGTGGGCTAGCTCTGATAAGGACTAGTGCACTTTAAGCAAATATTAAGTGGAGCTGATGTTCTGAAGTTCTAAATTTCTGTCTTAAGAAAAACAATTTTGCTCAGCAGCTCCATAACACATAACATTTTTGCTTAACTCAAATGCTTACTGAGTCGTTGCAGTTCTGTCACTGTCTGAGCTCAGGGAAGCTTCACGGTCAGCATAAAAGTCAGTGTACAGCCAGAAACTTAATTATCTTCAGAACACGCAAACACACACACACACACACACACACACTCTCCAAGGTCACCTACTCGCACAATGCAGACACTGTTTACAGACTTGTATTTTTCCTGCATGGTGGGTTAACAAGAATAGGTGACAAAATACTGGAAGATGGGTTAATGGGAATTTGTATAGATCAAGAGCAGGCAACCTTTGGAACCAGACCTGTACTCTTTAACAGTGTTTTAGCTTCTAGGACATCCAAACAGGGCAGGAATGACCTCTGAATATGCTCCTAGCATTTATTTACAACAGTTAAGTTGTTCTGGATCACACTTTTGAGCCTATGGATTATCCTTAAGGTAAAATTTTCTCTCTGCATCCCAAGTGCATGGAAACTATTGTTTATAACCTTGAATATATTATTTTGCACATCTTTGTGTTTAGTGTTTTCTGATGTCTCAAGGCTAGTTTCTTTCTCAGCAACTAATTTTTTTTTTTTTTTTTTTTTTTTTTTTTTTTTTTTTGCATCATTTCTGTTAAAAAAACCTATTCCCACGTGAACTGTAGACAAGACTTGGAAATCACGTGCTTCTGGATTCTACTTCTGCAATAACTCACTTTAAAGTGGGAATTTGGTATACCTAGCCTATGGGAAAACCTGTTCCTTTTTGGGATACAGAGATTTGTAATTGAACTTGGGGTAGTGCAGCATGAAACCTGAAGTCTGCAGACTTAAAGAGTCTTAACACGAACAAGTGTAAAAAGCTAAACATCTTTAAGTGATGTCTAACTCGAACGGTGCACTGCACATATTGAAATAAGAAACACTGAGCCCTCATTAAAGTCTTAAATCCTGTCTCTAGCTGTGCCATGAGTTTGTGTAAAGAATTGCTAGCCATTTGCGATTTATGCAAGAGAACCCCTACTTGAAGGTAGGTAATGAGGTTTGCCTTTGGGCTTTTTTCCTTCCAAATAATTTTCTAGAGCTTAGGCTGAAGTTTTGATTTCTTCTCTGACTGCAAGACTCAACTGCAAGATGGTGCTAAAAGGGGCACTAACCTCTGAATGGAGGCTGCATTTTATGGGAGGGCATATGGAAGTTATCTCAGTTGGAAGGAAGAAATCTACAGTTTCTTGGCTCTAGTAATCACAACACCTGTTCAACAAGGTTGATTTCTGAATTTTGATATCTGCTCCAGGGCTTATTGCCCTATGTAATGAAAATATATTGCATTTTAGTTATCCAATCATTAATGAAAAAAGCCTTCAGCTTTTAACATACACTTACTCAAAACTCTCAACCTCATTCTTCTGAATACACTGAAGAGGCATTTTAGTTCACAAAGAAGCAAAACTATATTTTGCTAAGTTATAAATGGAACATTAAAAATAAAAAATGGTTAGCACTCACCAGATGCATGGTATACAAAGAAGGTAGGTAAATCATATGTGCGAGTGTATATTTATATATGTGTGAATGAGAGGTTGTATGTGTATATCTTAAGGAAAAAAAAAGTTCTTTTTAATGTAAAAGTACTTAGAATTTGGTGAACAGATGCAATAAATATCAAAGAACTTCTAAAATAGTCTTTTTCTGCCCTAGTCCTTTATAGACTTCATCCATAAATAGCTTTGGGTTTCGTAGATATAAAATAATCTAAAATCTGCCCACTCCATCTTAAAAGGAACAAAAAATAGACATACAGCTGTTCATCTCTATTTAATTTCTTTATGAATTTTTCTCTTTTAGTGTTCACTTCTCTAATAAAGTTGTCTGACTTTTCCCATGTGGCTCTGTATAATTAAACGTGTCTAATTACAGGCCAGATACCTGCCCCTTCACATCTGATCAAAGTGAGATAGATGAGTACTATCTAGCCCTGAGAAACTGTAAAGCGTCCTTCTGCCTTTTTGAAACAGAAAAACTATTTTCGTATCTTTTCATAGTGTCATTGGCAATCTGGAGATGACTTCAAAAAATAACAGGTATAGTACTAACTTTGATCAAATTTCTATATTCCAGATCCGTTTTATTTTTCACTGTGGGATTCAGTCCACCTACCTTAGACATCTATTACACTTAAGTGGTGTGATGTAAATGTATCTTATGTTAGATAACTGTGTTTTATCCTTGGATATCTTAGAGCTTCTCAGCTTAATTTTCAGTAACTTATTTGAACACCTCGAATCTTACTGGTTGCTTAGAGTGTTATATTCTGTATGTGTATGGAAAGCAGCTCTCCAATCTTATTTTACATGGCTACTCCCACCTTTCTCAAAACTTCTTCATAAGTACCCTAGGAAAATATCCTGTGAAGAGATCATCTGGCAAGAATATCCTCCCTGGTTAATCATGCTGAGCACACATTATACTAGGGTGTTTCTATCCCATGTTCTGTGTTTCTTTAGAGTATTTGTAGATACTTACAAAGTCCACTGAGCTCTCTCAGATTGTTGATTTTTTGTTTGTTTTGTTTTGTGGGGGTTTTTTTGTTTGTTTTGTTTTGGGTTTTTTCCCCCACTTTTGTCTTTTTTTTTTTTTTTTTTTTTTTTTTTTTTTTTTTTTTGGGGGGCTTTTTGGAAGGGTGGTATTTTTTTTCTTGAAACTGTAACTTACAGATGAGAAAAAATTTATATATTGTTCTAAATTTCCATATCCCATGTATTTCTACTTTTGGTGGGATTTTTAAGTGCTCCATTCTTCCACTTATCAATGTTTTATTCAACTTTGCTAAAATATAATTCTCAATAGTCTCTCAGAGTCTAGGAATATGAAAGGTTTCTTTGAGTGAATAAAGGTGCAAAGAGATGAAATCTACAAGGCAACCAGTTTCAACCACCTTTTGTGGAAAGTTTCATATTAGCAGCTGTGAGAGTCTGGAGTCATATCTCACTGGATTATTTATTTGATTGGAACAAACCACGTGCTGGGGAGGGGCCAGGTCAGAGCAGACATGGCCCACAGCCCCAAGACAGAAGCCACAGAGCCTGCAGCCCCATAGCCAGGCGAGGTCCTGCATAGGGCAGCTGTTGATCAAGGAGGCCTGCCTGGTAGCCCACCCTACTGGTATTCCACCCACACCATTCCCCCCTGGAGCCTCTGACTGGATATACCACCCCTCACTCTGGTCTGGAGGGCACTGAGTGCTCAGTTGAGCTGGACTGAGAGGGGTAGCCATGGTGGCCAGACAATATAAATACGGGGTCAGAGGCTCATCCTTCTCTTCTCTGGCCGTCACCACGTGAAGGATTCCGGTGGTAACTATTGTTCTTGTATTCTAATCTCTTTATTCCTTCTCTCTTCTCTCTCTCTTTACTCCTGTTTCTTCTCTTAATCTCTTTTCTTTCTTTACTCTTTCTTAATGTCTTTTGTGTAAACTCAACTCATTGGTTTGATTTTACTAAGCTGGTGTTAGTTGGTGTGTATTGGGTACTTTAGAGAAATGTTTCTGCCTTGGTTGTATGTTACTACTGTTAACTTTTCACCAAAATGCCTGTTCTCTTACTAAATTAAAAAAAATCTCTTGGGAAGCATATGGCGTTTTCTCTTTATGTGACCTCAAGGTATTAAACAACCAAAGGCTCTGCAAAAGTGCAGTGGGAACTCTTGGAATCTTAAATATAAGTAAAATGCCTGGGCAGTGGCTTGACCCAGTGTATTACAGCAGTACATTTTTGCATCTTGTATACTTACAAGTTATACAGATACCCTATGGATATCTAAGCAAAAAGTTTTGTTGTGGTGGTAAATTCCATTTGGCAGAAATGAATGTGAGTATTTGAATATTTGAAAAAAACAGTTAGCTGTAGAAGAATCAAAAGACTGTGTTAAATAACCAGCTTTACAGGACAGTTTAGATGAAAAGACAATGTTGATCTAAATAGAGGTGGCTGTAAAGTGGCCACAAGTTATGTTGCAAACAGAAAGATTATTTACACAACAGGATGTCGTTTTGGAACAATGTCTCAAAAGGAGCAATAAATTATTCCAAAAGACAAACTACCAAGTCTTGTCTTCCTGTAGTGTTGTATGTTATTACACCAGAAACTTTTTGGGTGCAAAACTTCACAGAAAAACAGAAAGCAAAATTGCATAATACCCTTTCTTTTCAATGCAGTTGCTTTCCAATACCACATTACTCAGCAAAGTCCTCATTTCCCTTCCTTATCCCTTGACTGTAAATTGTACAGAGCAGCTCTATGCAACTCGTACATGTGCTGGTTGAATTCCATTACTGTGCTGCTCAGTAATAGGCACTCCAAAAGAAAGATAGCTGTCAGGATCATATGCCAGCTTTTCTGTCACTGAGTGAGTTTAAAGAACCACTGTACAATTTTTCTTGAAACTGAATTTTGTATCTTTCTAGCCTTCAAAATTAGTTCCAATTTTCCAGTGGACTTGAAGGTACCAAATGAGTGACTGACAGGCACAGAGTTGGAACAGTGTACGAGAATGTCCTATTTCCTTAGGAAACTAAGCAAAGGAAAAAAAATATAATCTCAGTGTGAAGATATTCTTAATTGGCTTAAGGAAGAATTATCTTTTTCGTGTCCTATGCTTCTGCTTAGCGATGTTTCTTCAAAAGTGAACATGTGTGTCAGACCACAAAAGAGAGAAATTTGTTGAACAGCTAGCAAACTCAACTCCAATGGTAACAACCAGAACAGTTGTTAAAATATCTATTTTAGTACATAAATACACATATTTTTTTTATCTTGCATCATTTAGTATAAAAGTTACCATTCTGCAGTGTTGTATCTGAAAAGCAGAGTATCAAGTTATTGTGTAAAAACAACAGTGACACGGAAGCCACACAACCTCACAAACCAAACTGTGTACAAAAACAAGTGAAAAAGAAAGACAAACAAGAATTGGCCAAAGTAGTCAATTAAGAGACTTCTTCCATATAGCTGCAGAAAAATAATTATGAAAAGAATGTAACCTAACTTGAATTTGAATTGAGTTAGATCAGAGTCTGTCAAAGCTAACCATTGTATTTTGAATATATGCATTTTAATCTTTTTATGACAAAGACCAAGCGTCATGCTGTCATGTTCAGAATAGATCTCCTTATATTTGGCTCTGTCTAGCACTAATATATAGACACACAACTAGTTTGTTCCAATTGAATACATACATTAAGGGATTATTTAACTGTCTCACTACACCCATTTCCAGGGATCAAGATATAAAATACCTTATAATAAGTCTGAGCAAATTTTAGTGGAGAACAAAATACATATTTAGAGCAGATTTTAATGTGCATGAGGTGTATTACTTCAATAGTGAATAGGTATGGTGTTTAGTTCAATTATTGAGAAAGAATCTAAGACTGATGTGATCTACAGAGTATGAAAATGTGGGTCAATAGGGCTAACTGTGGAGTGAGTGTCAGAGGAAAAACTATATTAGTTTTCAGGGAAAACACAATTCTTTAGAAAATGGCTAAGTCTGACTGTAAAGGTGAAGCTGGTTTAGATTTTGTGTGTGCAAAATTATTAGGATTGACCCAAAGAGGACACATGGCACATGGCAAAATTGGTCACTGTAAGCAATGTCATCAACAGAAGTGAGACAAAACAGGGTTTGTACAGTAGACAGCAGAGAACAGACTGGGAATTTTATCCATAAATTTTTCAGAAAGTGAAATCTAAACTGGCTGTAATGTCCTCTCAAGGTTACTCAGTAATATTGAAAGCTTTCAGCTACTTCTCTGAATACTGTAGCTCAGATCTCAGTGTAACAAGTCTGGATTATTGAAGGAACCCTGTCAGGGTAAATTCACACCCTTGTGCAGTTGTCAGAAGCATTTGCTATCAACCACCATTTGTCCTGAGTGTGCTTAAAGTCAATAAAGCAAAACCCAAGGCATTTGTGTTGGGTTATATATAAAACCAGAAGAATTTCTGCTGCTTGACTCTAATATCTAAGCAAAAAGGAGAATCATTTTCATGTACTTTAAATTTGGTAGTCTTTCTTGTTTTCATTGTGTGTATATACTTTCTCAGTAAATCATGATAGTGATCCAAACTGGATTTTCATTGTCTTCAGTTTGTTTTAATCTTACCAAGAATGATTTGAACAACGTCTCTAGTTGTAATTATTTCTATCTCCTCTGATTTCCTTCTCTTTTCTAAGATAAACTAACAAGAACTAATGTTACTTTTTTTACAGAAATAGAGAAATCATTGTAAAAAGAAAACACAAATAAAAATCCCCACATTTTCTGTAATGTTATGTATGTTAAGCTTTGGAAAGATGTAACTGAGAGTAAGCGGCTCTACAAGACCATCCTGAAGGGATGATCCAGAAGTGATGTCTTGCTGTGGGATTGAAAATCTTTTCATGTAATGAATGCCTCATCCTTGTGTTATACAGTGCTGTTTATTCTCCCAGTTACTTGCCTAATAGGTATAATGCAGAAAGAAGTATTACTTAGTTCCCAATTTTTTTCTTTAACATCTCTGAAATTACTTCCTGGAGTCCCTCAACATGAGTTATTTTATTGTTGCTTTCTTACATAGCAGAATTTAAAAGAACTCTCTGAAAGCCTAAGTATTGCCAATTCCAACAATTAAAATAGTTTTTATTTGGCTTGTCTTATTTTATTTTTTACTTAGGTATATTTTTATTTACTTTTAGTTTTTAAAAGTGCAGATATGATGGGTATGAAAAGCTGTAATTTCCACAAAAAAAAAAAAAAAAAAAAAAAAAAAAAAAAAGGTTTAGAAAATGCCAATGATTGAAAACTCATTTTTATTATGGACACTGTAAGCACCTCAGCACATTGGCATTAATTTTATATCTATGAAGAGAGAAGACCTTTGTTGCAGTGTCTCTATCAGTTTAAAACCTCTGACATTGTAAGGTTTCCAGAGGTGGGACTTTTTGGTAGTACAATATGTGTTTTTCAGATTTCTAGACCTACTAGTGGAGGTAGAATTGTATACCTAAGCAGTGATGTTGTGAACACTAATGTTATGGTTCATGGTTGTCTCATGAAAAGGGGAGATTTCCTCGACCCTTAGCGATTTATGTCTACCAGTGCCCCAGGGAAGCCAAGACCCTTGTGCCTGATCAGTCTGTCAGTGTCCTGTTATGATGACCCTTCACTGAACAGTGCTGGATTGGAGGGTGATTCCACTGCCCTTTTCAGGGAGCTAAGCCAACAGTGTAAAGAAGACCCCTCAGAGGATTTTCTCAATTTATTAAAGTGTGTTATCCACTGTTGGAAAACGCCAACGCTTGTAAGGACCACCGCTAACAGTTTACAGAGAAACACTTTTTATTAATAGAAAATTGTCACAGGTTAAGGTTTGAAGATTGCTGGTGATAGTATCTGACTGCAAAAACATATTTAAAGAAACATACACACAAGCTTTAATCTCAATAAATGTGTTCAGCAGAAGTAGAGAGTATAGTTCTCACCCAATAGGCCTCCCTGTAGGGGGAGAAGACAGGTTCAGGCCCTTGACTGATCCCAGCAGTTACAAGGGAGTCTTCCCTCACTTTCCCTCCCATTCTTAACTTACTTTTATACTGTTTCTTTGTGTTTAAGTGGAGCTTGAGGTACTCCAGTCATAAATACCTTGGTTGCTGATTGGTGTAAAATTCTATTGCTTTGCTTTTAAAGATACATTCAAAAAATGTAGAGCGCGTGCCCAGTGGGAGGTGGTCACACCTTGGAGGTGGTAACTTTGGGATGGACGTACACATTGATATTGCAATTAGGTTATAAAATGAAACACGTTCATCCGAGGAGAGCAATTATGCCACCATTGTTGGCTCAGCAGCAGGATGACATCTCCCGTCTCCTTTGGATGACTGGTGCTGTGGGCTTTATGAGCTGCAAAGTGCCATCAAGTTTCCTTCCCTGCAAGGATTTCCACAGAGCCTGGCCATGGTGTCTCCACGCTGCTCCACTCCTCTGTTCCACCCCTCTTAGCAAGTGCTTACTGTTGTATTGTGGAATCATCATGGACCATACCAGAAATGTTCCATCCAGATAGCAGCAGCTGCATTTCACCCCATAATCTCCATACTGTTATAACTTCTCTTAGGATGTGAAAATAACTTCTCTGTTTCCTCTAATTTTTACCCCAAGCAATCTTCCCACAATGGTATATGACAGAACTCTTTATATGAAAATATTTATAATATTTTGTGTAGTAGTCAAGGCACCATTGAAAGTATGGAAAGATTCTTGTCATAAATGGAATGTGGATGGTAATGCAGAGAATGAAACTTTTACTGTGATATGAATATTGTTACAGGTGAATTTTGTATTGTCACCTTGCTTGTACCTTCCCTTTCCCCAAACCCCTGTTGTAAAACCCTTTTTCCCATTGGCCCCT
>JAWWEU010000001.1:71154535-71170673 GCA_035583155.1 Acropternis orthonyx
CATTCATAATGCTGCTGCTTCCTTTGAGAGCACATGCAGGATCAGTGTTGAAGAAAAAAGACAATGCAGAAAGAACCATGGCTCGCCAATCCCGCCTGTGGAGACTTTCCACTGTGCTATTTGCAACCGGACTTGCCTATCTTGCATTGGCCTTTTTAGTCAATCAGTGCGCTTGCAGCAAGCGTGGGTAGAGCCCTTTCCAAATCTTCATTCGCGAAGCCTAGCCATGATGATTTATAGTTCATTGCATTGTTTATTTTAAATGGTCCACATCTTAAAATAAGACAAAATTCAAAGTACATTATAGCTCAGAGACTGTTCAAATCTCCAATATTTTCATATTAGAGACTTTCCTATTACGAAAATTCAGAACTGTTGGACCTCTGCTGATAATAGTCAGAGTTATCTTACCACAAAGTGGAAGTAATTACAAGTGAGGAGTTAACAATTGTCAAGTACTCCTTCAGAAAAGCTTCATTCATTTGTTAGCAATTCAAGATTCGAATAAGTACACTTCAGTTCTCTTAACAAGCCTTTGAGAGAATTTTTGTTTTGCATTATCACTTTGATAGAGTATTATGCACCAGGTGAAGATTAATAAGCTGGATATTCCTCTCAAAATTAATTATCAATAAATGTCATGAAGTCAATAAGTTACAGCGAAGTAAACTTGTAAGATGTGACTAGGACTCCACAGTGCTTCTGGAACTACTGTCCAATAAAATACAAATAAGGAAAAAAGGAAAAGAGTCAGGAACTCTATCCTTTTAGAATATGTTTTACTTGTTTGAACAGATAGATGTCTCTTAATAAAAATTGCATTTGAGAACAAGTAATGTGTTTCAGCATTTGTTTTGTTTTCTTTAATTTCATATCTAAGAACAGAAGTTCTTGCATTAAATAACATGCCTAAAAAGACTTCAATAAACAAACCAAAATAACAAAAACCATTATTCTGAATATATTCTGTTTGAAGATATACTAAACAAAGTTTAGCATACCCTTCCAAAATTTCATAACAGAAGGATATTAATCTTCATTTAGACTTCATTTAATCATTAATGGTGACCTATTATAGGTCATAATTTCCTTTCCTAAATATTTAGATCTGATTATCCTGACTACTCCCTAATAATATGACTATATAAAATTAATGAAACCTTTTCAGAAGTCAGGTGGAAAGTAAGCATAAAATTTCAGAAAATTCTTCAGAATACCCAACTTCAGTCTAAGCCTGATCTCTTGTTCATTTAGGTAGTTAGCTACAGTTCAAGTCTGGGAATACAGTTTACAGTATAATTTCTATAGGTTATCTGCCTCTCTGCAATGTCTGAAAAGGCAGTCAGAGTGACCGAACTTCACTTGAAATGTATTTTCCCTACAAAGAGGAGGAAAAGATACTTCACAAAAAAAAAAAAGCCAAACAAACAAAAAAACAACAAAACAACAACAACAACAACAACAAAAAACATCCCCCCTGCAAAAAAAAAAAAAAATAAAAAAGAAAAAATCAAAAAGTCCCAAACAAAGAAGGAAAGAAATGTAAATCTAACCATCTCTTGACTATAATGGCTTAAAGAAAAAGACCTGACTAGCCAGACACAGTAAGCATCTATAAGTCCTATATGTTGACATCTGAGTTTTGATCACATGTATAATCCCTTGAGGTCCCTGACTATGCAATTGTCAATATGATTGACAATTTTGTAATGTAAGAAAAAGTTATATAATCTTATTTTAATGTCTTAGTATATCCTGCCTGGCCTCTAGATTTCCATCTGCAAGATCAAGCATCTCCTGTATATCCTGTCTGTCAGGCTCACCTGGCTGTCTTAGGTACCTAGGGTAATCTCAAATGGTATTAGGCACTTAAATGTAGGATATTAATCGAGTCCTCAAACTTAATTATTACAGGGTTCCACTAAGACATACAGCTAGTTATGGAAGGAAGGAAAGAGCCTAAGCTATGCCTGGAAGTTGAACTATTTATGCATCTAAAAAAAGTAGAGGAACTGTTTAGAACTATGCAAGACAATCAAACAGATCAAGGATTTACTTCAGCAGAACAAAAACCATGCACTGAGTATGACTATAATATAATCTGCATTGTGTATACTATATCATATTTATGTAGTGTAATTTAACAATAGTTCAGCATATCTTTCCAGTACTTGGAAGCCTCGTACGAGAAATAAGTAATTTTAAATAAATATTTGCAAAATAAAAAACCTAGAAACTGTTAGTCTTGAGTTTTGTTTAGGAACTACAAGCAACATATATATTATTGAATGAACATTTTTATGGATCTTATTAGGATAAAAATGAATGTTTTATTCATGACTGAATGTGCAGGTCTGTAAAAACCCAACATGACCTCATTGATTTTTAGAATGGAGGTAGCACAGCTCATCTGCAGGATGCACTTATAACATAAATGATTCATATGTCATTTTCCTAGCATAACTGTAAAAAGGTGCTACACTTCAGTGCCTTTATTGGAACCTTAGATAATTTTATCTTCCTGTATGAATATCATTTGCACATTTATCTGTTTTACTTCAAGACCTGTTTCTCATTAGCCTTCTGCCCCATCTGGCTCAAAACCCAGCTTGTTGCTAAGAAAGGTCAGTTTGTCTGGGTCATCCTCTGATGGTGAGTGTGCACTCCTTCTGCACCTGGGCTGTTCTTATGCAGATCAGAGGTTTTGCCATCATACACACAAAAACCCTCCTCCTACCCTTCAGGTGGGGGGATTCAAACCTGGCTTCAGTAAAGCACCTGCTGATTTTGTAAATGGCTGATTGTTTGAGTCATTAACCCTTAACATTTCAGTCTTTCAAACTGAAAATTGTCAAGGGTAACTTCACAAGAACATCTCAGCACCTATGGGTACATCCTGTCAGGGCCCAAGGACTTATATATATCTAGTTTGCTTAAGGATACCCTGATCTGCTCCTCTTTTTCCAATGGTGTATCTTCCTTGCTCGAACCTTTCTCCTATTCTCTGAGATTCTTAAAGGCTGGTCTTGATGGATTGTTCATGCTCTGCTATGTTGTCCCTCCTAAAGTTACCAAGGGAATTGAAGTCTGCCAATGTGGACCAGGATCTGTGAACAGGAGACTATTTCCATCTGCCTGTACAGGGCTTCCTTCACTTGTTCTTTGTAATCAGGTGTCCTATAGAAGATACCTACTACAACATCACCTCTTCCTGTCCTCTCTTTGATCCTAAATCATCAATTGTCTGTCAGCTCCTCTCCAACCCCAGACAGAGCTCCATATACTCCAGCTTCTCTCTCAAGTAATGGGCAATGCTGTTGAGGTGTGATCATTTATTCTTACCCTCATAACTGCATATAGTTTACTGCTAGATCATGTTATAAATGGCTTCTTTCTCTGAAAGGATCCTTCTCTTGTACTGGGTCTGGCTGGGATAGAGTTAATTTTCTTTAGAGTACATTGCACATGGCACTGTTTTATTTAAGTGCTGAAAACAGTATTGATACTATTACAGGGATGTTTTCATGCTGCAGTGAGGGGATAGGGGACAGGACCTAAACACACAATCTACTCAGTGACTGTGTGGGAGGAGGTAATTTCCTTGGCTTCACATGCTCTCTGTATATGGACCCTGTGTACAATTCACATATTCTTTCTTTGACCAGGATGAGGATGTGTGGAGATCTTTTTTCTCTCGAGTGTTTTCATTCATTCCACATTATAGCTGTGAAGTACAGAGACTGGCTGAGGTTATCATTAACATATTGCCACATGATAAATGAAAATAGAAAATTTAAGTTTCACTGGGAAGTATAACTCCTTTATTTCCTAGTACACTGTTTCCACATCAGAATGAAGTATGCTATTGGCAAAATTAACTGCCTAAGAATAGAGCAAGAAGGGTGCCCAGGGTCTACTGGGGGCAGATTTACCAGGGCAACGGGCTGTACCACTCAGTCTTTCTAAAGTGAGAGGAGAGAGCATACCAGCTTTCTGGTTCCAAATCACAAAGACATTGCAGTGTTTAATAGCAAACATGAGTCATAAAATTTCTGCAGTGACATATTTAATATTCCTGTTTCTTTACATGCATTTTTCTTAGCATATATTTCTTCTTTTTTAAAGAATTGCATTTTACATTCCTGATACAAGTGTGAAAATAACTGGATTTCATAGCTGAATAATAATGAATAAATAACTGAAATAGCAGTTTATTGTAATTATATAAAAGTACAAGGCTTTTAATAAAATTCTGCTGCTTCTTCAACTACATCTATTTTGAAGCATGTATAAGAAATTTGTTTTTTCATATTAAGCAGCACAGGGCTTTTCCTGGGAAACAAAGTATGGGAAGGGATTAAAGGCATTTTCATTTTCAAACCAAACACTGAAATTGATACTTTCCATGTATTTCCAGATTTCACATACCTAGATTTCAAATTATAAACAAATGCCCTAACAGACATAGATGAAAAAATTGCTTTATATGAATAATCAGAGATAATGAGTTCATATTGCATCAGATATGTCTGTTCATGCTCTGCATTTGTGCTGATGGAAGTGGAACAAAAACATTAAGTACTGGACAGCTCATTGCCTTCCCAAAGGCTAGAAATTGCTACATTTTTACTAAAAGAAATATGCCTCCTGGGTATGTATAATTTAAATATATGGACATAAAGTTTCTGACTTCTGTGACGTGTTGTCAAAGTCAAATCCATCGTTTTGACAGTACATCATGTATGATAGCTATACATCTCAGTCTTTTTGTAATTAGCAAGTTTATGAGGAAGTAATGGTCCATTATTCTCTACTGAATTGTTTGAAATTTGTCCTGTCTTTAGAAAGGGTGACTTTCGAATTCACAAGTATATTGGTGGGTAGGTTTTGAATTCAGCTGTTTTGAAATCAATCAAGGTGATAGTAACAGCAAAACAAAATACAACAAAACAATTTATAATCTCTACAATAATTCAGATAATTCAGTTTTCACTCAGCTCCTTAAAGTAAATTACCTTTTTCTTTCTCCTTCAAGCTTTCTTTTTCTCTTTTTTTCTATTGCAGAAACTGAAAAAAGAAATACATTTAATTTCAATGATTTTACATATCTACAAAGTGTTGTTGAGAAAATATACTAGCAAAAACTACAAGTTTTTTTAATGTGATGAAGAAAGATCTGATAGTTTGACATGAAAACATGTGAACTGGAACTCTGAACTGAAACTGTTTTAAAGACAGTGTGATTAAAATTCAAAATTAACACACCCAAAGAAAAATTGTAGTCTGTAAACAGAAATTGTGAGGTTCAGCTGACATAGTTGAATACAACCTCACTGACTTAAATAATAAACCAAACAAATTACTGCAGCTTATCTATCCATGGGTATGTTATTCACTGCATATATTATAGTGTATCCATATTTTTTTTTCTGATATTGTAATATAGGCTTCCACTGCCTTTGCCATCTTTATGATCATATTCTCATAGTTGATTTTTTCCAGTGCCCATATTCTAAAATGTTTAATATATTGCTATTGTTTCATTCGTATTGTCCTCAGGCCAGATTCAGTTCTATTTGAACTATTACTGAAAAAGAACATTGAAATACATACAAAGTTTGCCTGTGTGTTAATTAAAAGCACAGGAATTTTGTTAAGCTATGTGTATCACATTCTGTAAAAATGTTATTTTATTTTCAATGTATTATAAAAATCAGACTGAAAAGAGCTTTCAAATAAATCTTTTATTTATGCTGTGATTAGTACTTTTCCCAGTGGACAGAAACTAGCATTTTTGCTGCTTTTGAAATTCTGTTTAATTAATTTGTATTAGAATTCATGTTTGTTTGCTTAATTCAAGCAGATTATTTCCTCCTAAAAAACCCACTATGATTACTAGAAACAATATATCTATGCATTATGTACTGTACATTTCATTTCTTCAGCCAGGAGAAGAAAAGACTCCAGAGAGACTTTGTCATGGCCTTTCAGTATCTAAAGGAGGTTTAAAAGAAAGGTGGGTCTTATCAGGGTCGGTAGTGACAGGACAAGTGGTAGCGGTTTTAAGTTGCAAGAGGTTAGATTTAGATATGACATACAGAATACTTTTTTTTTTTTTTTTTTAATTATGAGGATGGTGAGACACTGGGACAGACTGCCCTGAGAAGTTGTGGATACCCCATCATAGGTAGCATTCTAGGTCAGGCTGGCTGTGACCTTGAGCAACCTAATCTATTGGAAGATGTTACTGCAAACAGGGTTAAAACAGATAATCTTCAAAGTTTCTTCCAATCCAAACCATGCTATGATTATGTGATTCTGAGATTACAGTCTCACTTTCTCACATTCTTCAGCTGTGTAATTTCATGAGATGATTTCAACAGTTTGGTTCGTAAGTTGACTAAACCATCTGTTCTTATATATGAGGAATTCCGATCAGCTTTGGGTGAGTGACAAACTTTGAATGAGCAACATATGTGCATATATGTTATTATTCGCCAAGGGCAGTACTTGTCATTTCCTGTAGTTGAACTTTATGAGATGCTTATTAGACCAATTCTCTAGCCTGTTCAGGTCCTTTGAGATGACAACATACTCATCTGACATATCTGCACTGAGTGTTGTAGTGCTTGCAATCTTGCTGGGGGTGTACTTTGTCCTGTCAACCAGGCCATTAATGAAGATGTTAAACAGTGCTGAATTACTGATCCCTGGGACACATCGCTAGTGACTGGTGTCCAGCTGGACTTGATGTTGCTGATCACAGCCATCTTAGCCTAGCAGTTCTGATAGTTTTCAGTCTAATTCACAGTCCATTTTCCTGTTGATAAATAACTTATGGATGCCAACAGTATAAAACTTCTTATTGATCTCCTGGCTTGAACTATTTAACAACACTGGTTAGGGACAACAGCTAAGTTGCTAGAAAACGGTCTTGGCTTATTGGCAATATAGTTCAGTTAAGCTTTCTTTGCCTGATGAAAATGGAAACACAACTAAAGTAAGATTTATACTGATCAGAAACATTTAATTATGTTTATTTTCTATTACTGCAAAAGATGACTTCCTTAAGTCTTAATTTTTTTCCAGTTATTTAACTAGTGGTTATTTGACTAGTAGTTAAGGTCATCTGATGAAGATTCCCTATATATACGATTTTTCAAATAGGGTGTTTTCTGACTTCTTACTTGGATAAAATAGAAAAAAACTAAGTCAAGTAAAAGTGCCTAATAGTAATTGCATGTAAATTCAAAATGTTTGTGCATCAGCTTGTGTATGTGACTCCCTGCACATTTTGTTCTCATTAAAATGCCCCAGGGAGTCTGCTTTGAATAAAACTAACTAAATAACAAAGCCATGTTTGAAATTAATCCTCTTTTTGGAAGAAAAACTTAATAGGGATACACATACGAAATCTACTCAGTCTGTCCACAATAATATTTGTGATCCTTATTAAGAATATGAAAACAGTAAAGTATGAAATGTATTTTGCATTTTTCTTTCCATAAATTAGCACAACGTTTAACAAGCTATGAAACTCTATCAAAGTTTACATCAGTTTAAAAGACAAGTTTGAATAAGTTGAGTTTCACCACTGACAGTAAAACTAGCTGAAAACTCATACAGAAGAAATTCTGCATTTGACTAATATGGTGAATTACATTTCAGTCTCACATACATTTATTTGCCTATTTGCCTTTTTTAACAACTTAAAACCAATATGATTGCAATACCTAAAAGTTCTGACACTGATTTTTAAAGATTTTTTAGATGTAGAGGGTTTTACTCAGAAGTTTTCTATATATTAAAAAAGTCTATACATACACATGCACACTGTCTTGATATGCCATAGCAATTATGGTGCTTTCACTGCTTAGACATGCTGATGATGTCTCCTCTGCTGCTTGCCCTGGGCTAGTGCCAATGTCTGAGTGCCTTACCAGAGTAAACCCTGACCATGGCAGAAAATTAGGTGTATGGCTGGAATTACAGTACAGATGATTAGTGAAAACTGGGGTGTAGTGTGCCGTGTTTTAAGAAAAATGACCCTACATGTACCAAAACCAGTAAAGTACCTTTAGTTTAATCTCCTGCTCTTCTAAAAGTGTAGTACACACCCCAGAGGATATTGGTCATCTGAGCAAACTGGCTTCTGATAATTCAATATCAAACTTGAATAGAGTAAGCAAATGGAGTACAAATGTTACCTAAAATGTCAAAATCCACAAGACACTTTGAAGGAATCCCAATGCAGACTTAAGGTTACAAAGACAGTTTGGAAAGGAAGGTTTCCTTGCCCTAGGATGAGATGGTGTTTTTCTGTTGGGACAGAACATCTGTTATATGTCTCTAGATTGAATTGAACTCTTACTGATCAAATTTTCCTAGAAAAGCTGGACAACTAGTTCTTGGACAATTATTGTATTACTGTGATTTGAAATGCAAATTCCTTTAAATTATAGCCACTTACAACCTGATTCCTGTTGCAGAGCAGTGATGTTTATAATTCATGTCTCCTTAGAGAGATGCAAAAAGTTCAACACTGGATTCAGTGTTCATACAGAACATTTTAAAGAGAAGTGATTGGTCAAGTTATTTACTTTACTTCAAACTCCATGTCTTTCTCATTAGTAATAAACATTTGGGTGCACCTTAAAAAAAAAGAGGAAAACCAAAGAAAAATAGTATGATACGGCACTTAACTGCCTTCATACACACAAAAAATCCCCAATGCAGGGTAGTGTTTAAGCAGTTCTTTAGGACTTCAGGATTCTCACATTTAGGTAAAGCTGATTCTCAAGGCCTCACTTTGTAGCCCATTTAACCATGATAATGCAGATAACACAGCAAGACTGAGGTTACCCCAATATTCACACAAAATCCATTAAGTGTGGGTTTTTCGGTTGTTGTGGAGGAGGGGAGGGCAGAGGGTTCCTAGAAAGTAGTTTGTAAAAAATTAACTGATGTTTAGTTAACAGGTTACCAAAAACATGCTGTAGGTGATATGAAAGTTGTGCAGACCAAGGTCAGAGAAGAAGAAGGCAGCACTGCAGGTGCTAGAGCAGATGTTTCCCTGAAGACCACTGAACAGGTATTTCCCTGCTGTTCCCATGGAGAGACCATGCCAGAGCAGATATCCACACTACTGTCAGTCAAGGATCTGACACCAGAGCAGGTGGATGTGCCTGAAAAAAATGCAGCCTATGGAAAGCCAGTCTTAGAGCAGGCTTATCTGGAAGGACTGCAGGCTGTGGAGAGGATTTATGCTGGAGCCTGAGAAAAGAGTGAGAAGGAAGGAGAAAAGAGTGAGAAGGAAGGAGAAGCAGAGTAGAGGTGTTATGAATTGATCACAGTTCCCATTCCCCATTCCCCAAGCCCCCACTCCCACACCCTCCGCCCACCCTTCTCCCACACTCCTTGGATGAGGAAGGTAGAAGGGTCAGGAATGAAAAATGTGGAATTCAGTCTGGGAAAAAAGGGAATGGGGTGAGGAGAAGGTATTTTAGGGGGAGAAGGGAGGGGGATTATTATTTCTTACCATCCTACTCTATTTTAATTGACAATAAACTAAATTATTTCTATTTGAGTTGCACCTGTTTTGCCCATGTTAGTTACTAGTAAACAATCTCCTTGTCTATCTTGACCCACAAATGTTTTCATTGTCATTTACTCACCTGTTGAGAAAGGAGAGAGAATCTGGGTGTATGTCTGGCAGCTGGCAAAGGTCAATTCACTACAGACTTTTATTATAAAAAGGTACTCAATCTGTCAAATACCTTCCCAGACAAATTATTGTCTAACAAGTAGGAATATGTCCCTGAACTTACTTACTTGTTTGCTTATCTATTTATCTGCACTGCTGCTTACCAGTCTGGATGATAGAAAAATGGAAATCCTATGGTCTGAGTGAATTTTTGTTGTAAGCAGAAGGACTTACGCAGTAAATTCTGTGAATAAGCTTACTCTAGCTAAATGATAAACAGTTTTGAACATAAAACTAAATGATGGCTGTTTCCCTTGGTCAAAGAGTTTTGGGGGTGTAGCCTATTTCAGAAGTTATAATTGGATCAGAACTACTGTTCATTTAGTTTTAACAAGAAACATTTTGAAAGACACTTGTCAAGAGAGCATATTTAGCAAGATAATTAGGAACAGAAAAAGAAAGCAATTTGCAAAGTCATCTGAAATCTATAAAATAATATGCAACAGAGAATAATATGTAATGTTGCAATTTTGGAATAAGTCTTTAAGAAGTAAAGACCCATCAGCTGAAAGCCCTTTACAGTTTCACTTTATCCTGTCTTCTTGCTCAAACCCTTGTTCAAAAATGAACACCTAATATAATGTGACAACTGTTTGAGCTGGAAAGTACAAAATGTATCTAGATCATGACATTCCTCAGTGAATCAAAGAGAAAATATCCTTTTTGAAAATCAGAGAGATTATTTGGTGAAAAGGTAGCAAAAAGAAATAAACTAGGCAGCTTAGTCTACATTCATCCTGCATAAATTGAGCACCAGTTCATGTACTTAAACCGTGAGCTTAGCTCATGTACACATTACTATGCTCACAAAAAGGTTAGGTACCTCCAGAGGACAATTTAGGTTTTAAATTTAAATCACTTTCTGTAGAACATAAGGCTGGATTGACTCTGTTCCTTGAAAGAAGTATAAAAATATTGCAACTGAAGAAGGGACTCATTGTATAAACTTGGTCTTGCTCGTCTTTTGGCCTAGCTTTCCTCCTCACACTATTCCTCCTAGCTAGAAGAGTGTAATACAGTTTGCAAAATCAAGGACTCAAAAGACTGGAAGAGCTAAAATGGAGATTTGATGTGCATATTCATTACGATGCTCTCTGTAGCTGAATAATTTTCTGACATTTTCCCAATGACATCTGCCATTAAATGTGCATTTAATGTAAAATTTATCAATGCTGTACAGTAGTTCACATTTTAGTCTGCATGTCATGCAGTAGAAAATTACAAATATTAAAAAAACATTATGTAAACTTCACCTTCACAAGAAATCATGGGTTTTAATCTTGTTAAAGAATGAAGTCGTATTTGCATGGCATATCCTGGCATTTAAAAGCCTAGGTGACCATCACTGACTAGACTGTAAAACCCTTCAGTTGCAGCTGGAACCTGAATCTTTCTTTGCCAGCTATTGAAATGGCACAGTGCTCAACATTGCTTTTTAGGCAAGACTGAAGTTACCATGTGATTCAGAAATTTTTTGAACAGCTTTTTCTAGCAAGATTAATCATATCTTCTTTGCTACAAAGAGCAAAAGGACTTGAGCTTCATGCATGTCTCCTTCATGTAGGCAAATGTCTGGGAAAACAACAACAAAAAAAAATTTTGTTTTCTTCTGTAATGGAATGCAAAATGGAAAATACATGAGTAAAATAATAAAATGGAAATTAACTCTGCAAGATAAAAATAGACTATATTACAACTAACAGCAGATACTAATTAAGTTAGATCACACAGAGGTGCAAGACTGACATAATTTTTAAAATGAAGACATAAACATTAGGATGGTGCTAACTAGAAATGCTACCGTAACATTAGAATTCAGGGAAACTCTAGCAAGCTAGGAAAAGACAAGGTCAAATATGTTTGTGAAAAGACAGTAAAAAGAATAGGGATACACCTTCTTTTATTTTTCTGATAATTTTAGAATTATATTTTGAAGTGATAAAAAAACTCTTATAGTTGTCTTCTTGTTTAAATTTGCATTGTGTGTGTGTGTATATCTGTACCTGACATAGATAAGGTAATTTAAATACAACTTTTCTGACATAAAGTCAAATTACGTGACACTTTTTCAAACTACCATTTTTCTGTTACTTTCCAGGTGCCTAGAGATGACTCAAAATGAAGAAAGATGAAATTAGCAGCCTCTTCAGTAGCCCTCTCTTACCCAGGAAAGTATAAGTTGTGAAACTGAAGCCATTTGCATAGTGGTATCTTGAATTCTGGGTGATTGCACTCCACTGACTTACATCAGAATGATGAAACTTCTAATACCACTTGGACTATGCTTGGAATTATGTATGTATTAGCTGGTTTCTGGGTCCTGAAAATCAAAGAATGGTGTTCTGTTGGCCTGATTTTGAATGCTAAACTACAGGCAACATTTTTAAATGATCACAACAGCTGTTTCAGAAGGTTAAATCTGTCAGAGAAACAAAGGGAAACAGCTTACTTTGTAAGTTTCCACTAAATGCCAAAATAATTCCTAAATTCTAGGAAACATTTTCAAAGTGCCAGGTTTTTTTTTGGTTTTTTTTGTTTTTTTTTTTTTTTTAATTTTACAATTGCATACATATATATTATTTCAAGGCTTTCTTTTCTGGACTGTTTCTGATTGCAAGAAAGTATCCTAAAGTCATTGATCCTTTATGTAGGGATTAAGGAAACAAGGCATCTCACTTCCAAAAAGCCCTTCACAAGCTATCTTTGTATACTTAGTGTACAACACTGTCATAGAGATAGACAAAGATTCAGTAGCAGTAAACCAGAGAAGAGATCCTCAGATTACTATTTGATGGAGTTTCCAGGGGAAAACAATATCAAGAGGCAAAAAAATCAAACAAGAAATAATCAGAGAAAAGTTGCAAGTAATTTTTTAAGTCCTATCTGTCATGTCTAGAGCAGAAATATATATGTCCCATTACTTCGGTGCTGATGTTGTGGCCATGGGGCAGAAGGGTGGAGAAAGAGAGATTTGTGTTGTGTTTCAATCTCCTAAGAAAAACAACACTAAATAAAACAATAGGAAGTTGTTTTATCTCTGCAGATTGGTAAATGTATGCTACCATTACTGGCAGCAGGCTAGAGGTCTGTATTAGCTGCAGGTTCCCAGAGAATTTATCAGCTGTGATTTGCCTAATTTGTGAAAGAGCCTGTAGTTATTTTTATCTTTTTTTCTTATCAGTAACAGCAATTGTCTAACAAACAAAAGAATGATGATTTTTGTCTATTTCATTTCAGTTTTGCTTAGCTTTGAATGACTGTTCAGTGTAACATTATGTACTTTTGATATAGTTATGTAATTAACTGATAGTGAAACAGGACCCTTCTGTGTAGTGCAAATGGTGAACCCAGTGTAGAGAAGCGCAAACATATGATGAGTGCACAGGCTTCAAAAACATGAGTGCAAGATGAAAACAGAGGTTTCAGGGTTATTAACAAATCACCAAGAGTCAATTACTGTTTTTAAAGGAATGAAGCTTCAGGAGCTGGATAAAATTAGTTTTATGAAGGACAAAGAGAAAATAGACAAGCAATAGACATAAAACACAGTATGTAAATTCCGGTATAATGTGAAACTGCAGGCCTGTGAATAAAAAACCATGTGTTGTGCGTGCTGTAAAATTTGAAAGATTACTCTAAGAAGGCCATAGGATGAAGAAGAAACCATCATCATCACTATCACCATCATGCTCCTCTTTGTGAAGGTCTCCAAAAGCTGATAAACTCACCATAAACTTCCTTCCCTTCTTTTTGAGGAAGAGTACAACCATCAGTCTTAGATGCACTGAAACTGCAAGGGTACTTAAAAGGATAAGCATAAAAGCAGAAAAGGGAGCATGTAAAATTTTTCCCATCCTGGTCAGAATTCTATTCATGGCAGAACTGTCTGTTTCATTTCCACAGAGCATTCCATTTTTGCTGAAACAAGATTTAGAAAAATGAATAGTTTTCCAAAGCCCTCAAAATCATTAAGCAAAAGTATTTGAAAAGGAGCTTCCTGGGATGAGTCCAGCAGAGGGCTACAAAGATGTTTAAGGTACTGGACCATCTCTCTTACGATGATAGGTTGAGAGAGCTCAGCCTGTTAAGCCTTGAAAAGACTGAGAGGGTGTGCTATCAATGTCTGTAAGTGTCTGAATGGAGTGTGCAAAAAGATGGAGCCAACTTCTTCCTGGTGCTGCCAAGCAATATAGGGCAAGAGGTAACAGGCAAAAACTGATGCACAGCAAGTTCCTCCTGAATATGAGCATGAACTTCTTTATTGTGAGTGTATATGTGCACTGAACAGATTTCCAGAGAGGCTGTGGAGTCTCCCTCATGGGAGATGTCCAAGACCCATCTGGCCACAGTCCTGTGCTCCAGGACAACTCTGCTTGAGAAGTGAGGTTGGACCAGATGCCCCACCGTGGTCCCTTGAATCTGACTCATTCTGTGAAAATCTCTTGGTCACCTTTTGCTTTGGGTTTTTCATTGTGCCTTCAGAATAACCAGGAAGAACTTTATAAACACCTAGACATTTTTCTTCTTCTGTTCCTTCTGTGTAGATATTTGCTTCCAAGTTTTTCATCTGAATAATTTTCATACTCAATAGGAACAAAGAAGAACATCTAAACTGTGATCCATCTCATGCATTCCTGTTGGGTAACAGGAATGGAATGCTCACACTCCGAGGGATGAGGTAGGAAAAAGTTTTGCAGTATTTTATTGAAGTGGTGCTTGTCTTATATAGGATTGTCAGGGAAGGTTCTGGAACGGAGTGGAACCTGGGAGGGGTTTAAGGTGGAGCCAGGGAGGAGTCTGCCAAACACAGCAGGAGCTTCCAAACTGGGAACACAGGGGTAGGTGCAAACCACAGAGGGAGATGTGCTGTGAGCAGGGACCAATCAGGGGTGAGTTACAAGCCATGAGGGATGGAAAATTCCAGCAAGGACACACAGTAAAACAAAGGAAAAGCATATAACATGATAAAATCCTCAAACAGGATATAGTCTTTAAACTGCAAACAGTCCTTAAGCATAGCAGCAGTCTATATAAATGCAGAATGCAGCCTTCCAGAGATCAGGCAGTCACACACCTGGGTTATTTAAGCTGTTTTCCAAAGCTGGTACCTCTCTCCTCCAACAATATCATGTTTTACATAGGTCTGTTGAACTGTACCTGGAAAACACCTACTGTTTATTTACAGAAATTTAATTTAAAAAAAAACAATCAATCAACCAAAAAAAACCACCACCAAACAAAAACAAATAAACACACACACACACACAAAAAAAACCCCAAACAAACAAACAAAAAAAAAACCCACACACAGGAAAAAAACCCACCCACAAACAAACGAAACACCCCCAAACAAATGAAGAAAACCCCCAAGCATTTTGGCAGTGCAGACAGTTACAATGATGAGAGATGACTTAAGTAGTGTATGTGTGCTGTGGACATGTGCAACGAACAATGGTCATAAATACTGCATCTTTACAGACAGCCAGTGGCAGTTTGCATGTAGTGTCTTAATTTGAAGGCTTGACAGTTTGTAAGTGTAGAGAGAAGCTTCTACTTTATTATTTTATCCTAAATATGTGTATTATATAGTCTCTGAGCACTACATTTTCTGGTGTATGCATATACTAACTGCATTCTTGGATTCTCAAAGGAGCTCCTTTTTGAGTGAACTTAGTCTCTATAACCCCAAATACCCAGTGTACAGACTGGTAAGGTGCCAGGGAAGAGCATATTAAAAAACAGTAAGAAAACCCTCTCACATAGAGTGGAGACATCTACAACTGAATTAATCATTCTAGGTGGTCTTTAGAGACGACGGAAAGAAATAGGTGCTTTTAGGCTTCTTTTAATCCTAAAGTATATGTTTAAATAGGTTAATTGAATCTTAGCCCAGAAGACACATTTCTTTCCTCTATAAACTACAAAGAATATCTAATGTGACCACTGAAAAGTGAAAACATATATTGTAAGTGGCTGAAGCTATTCAAGATGAATCCTGTTACTCTTGACTACTAATCTTTTCCCAAATCTTTTCTACATTTTCTGCATTGAATAGACAAATAGCATCTTCCTAGGCTGTGCCAGCAGATGGTAAGATTTTCCACTTTCTGCCTCCATCTGTGAGCCTTTTTTCAAAGGCTATGTTTAGAACCCAATTCTTCCTATGAACGTGCTTTATTATAAAATTAGTCTAACTTAGAATTTAGAAAATTTGAAACTAGCACAGTCTTAAGGAGGATAAAAACCATAAAAATACTCTTCATTGATTTTGTAAAGAAGGAAAGATTGAGCAAAACAAATCGCTGAGGTCAGATGTTGAGTGGTCTGACCATGAACAGCAATAGAGGGGCCCTGCCTCTGACCAGGAGGAGGAGA
>JAWWEU010000001.1:71170758-71187396 GCA_035583155.1 Acropternis orthonyx
CTTCTTTTAACTGAAACTCTGTGGCATTGGGAGGTGGTTGGCATTTTGCCAAGAGTCAAACCAAAACAATAACAGCAGTAAAGAAATAATCCATGTATAACCAGAGTATTAAAAATTATCCTACTTAAAAAGGTGAAAATATATTAACTGGTGCCCATAAAACACTGGGATTATATATATATAAACCTTACAAAAATTATGAATATAGCATTACAGCAAAAAGTAGTATCTTCAAGAAAACAAAGACTATAAAAACTTAGAATTGTCCTTCTAAATACTTTTTATAACTGTGCCATCATAGCAACATTAGCAGCCATAACAGTTAGTAGTGCTATTATCATAATATAAAAGCACAGTACTATAGAAAGCTACAGTACAATGAGTTGGAATATGAGGATGGACTATTCTTTCATGGTCAATAAATACATGAATCATCTGAATTAGTATTCTATTTCTAATGGTGACCATAAATGGGTGCCAGGAAAGAGGAAGAGTAGGGCAAACACTTCTCCTAAGAATACGTCTCCTAGGAACATTCCAGACTTAATCTAATTTCACCTCAGGTGATTTCTGCAGATATACTACCTATTTAGTAGGTTAGTAAAAGTTTATGAGTTCTAAACCTTGTTTTTATTACCTCCATCTGACAGCCCGTAGTTCTATATTCTGTCTCTTGAGAAGTCTTCTGGTTTCTCTGATATAGCCAGGTTAGTAAAATTGTTACAGCAAGAAGGAACACACATTTTAAAAATCTAACCACAATTACTTTGCAGCTGGTGATCTGAAAATATAACTGATGTGAGGGCAGAGAGCAGAATTTTGAAGCAGGTAGGGGCAAAAACATTTGGTGATGTAGGTATTGGAGGAGAGGTTACAATCCCTCTGCAAACTCCTGTATGTCATACTTGATGCCTGTCAATTTACCTCAAGAAATGTATTTTTTAGTCAGTAAAATGGAAGTTATGTAAGGAAAAAAGCATTTATAAAACAAAATTTTATGCCTGCTTCTTGCAGCAGAGAATAAATAAAGATATAACATCTGATAGACTTCAACTAGAACTCCATATGTGTGCTTAATAAACTAAATTTCTCTTCTGTGGCACTCCCAGAAAACTACTGATAATTTGAAGTTCTGCAGCATTTTCAGACTAAAGCTTTACTTTGATAGATTGCAACCTGAGGGAATGTAGAAAGATAATTAGCCAGACAAAAGTGTGATCTGAGAGAAAGAATGCAAGAGAGGGAATCTGACAGTAAGTCTTAATTAAAGGCTAAAATCCAAGGAAGGATTTAGGTTCAAACTGTTTCTTTATGGCAACTGAGGGCACCATTTAGTTAATGGTCTCTCTCTATGAAAATTAGATTTTTGCCTATTTTCGATGTCTCTGTTTCCACTGAAGGCATGGGCTACCCTCTGCAAAATGTAGTGGCCCGTGTTCGATTTATTCTGGATATAATTTTAATACTGCTCTCTAAACTGGAAATTGACCTTTGCTGATCACACCTGTAAGATTGCAACTCACACGTTCTAGTGTGATGACTGATAAGCAAGCTATATTTGAAAGATCTTGAAAACACTGTAAGAAGGCACTGTATTGTGCTCACATTCAGAAGTTGTCATCCTACTCTCCCCAGTTTCCCACAGCAGAGCAATGTGAACACAGAAGTCTGGATTTGCCTGACCATGAGATTGTAAGTACCAGCTAGCCTTCGTCTATCTAGAGGATCTGTGTGAGGAAGAATGAAACTAATAAAAAATGGTTTGTGATTTCCAGCTTGGAGCAGATAACTGCGTCTATGAGAAGTTAAATTTGGAATGAACATTCGGAAGAAAATAAGCTGGCACTTAAAATGAAATCTAGTGCACCAAGGAACTGTTTTGTTACGCAATGCCATAATCCTCTCCAGACACTGAGGCCAGAGTGTGTCACAGATTTCCATTGTGAACCTAGTTGTACTATATAGGAGGGTGTTATCTATTATGATTCATTGATTCTCTGATCCTCTGGACTTTAGATTTGATAAGAAATATCACAGATCCTTATCTAAGAGCTAATATGAGAATGTTGTTTGGTATAATTAATGTAATTAATGAGTTTGGTATAATTAATACACTTGAATTACAAATTTTATTTCATGTAGTAATCTTTATACTATAATGCATTCCTTTGAAATGTAAAAAATAAAAATAAAAATCCAGAGATCAATGTTTCTGAAATTATTAGCAATAATTTTATTGATCACATATATGTCAAAGGTTATGAGTTTCATTTTAGTGGTTAAAGAATGAAGAATTTTTCACTGATGTATTTTCTAGCACTTATGAACTTTAAAATTTAAACAATTTAAACTTTATTATTGTTCTAAAAAACGTGAATATATGCAGTTGTTTTAAGCTCTCTTTCATCCTTTCAAGTTACTTAACTGTCCACAATAATAGTAAAATTATGAAGTGAGAGTGAAGAAAAACACTCTTAAATTTAATTTGACAGGAAGAAAAGATAGTGGAAGGAAATAATAAAAGAAAAGAGATACATTTTTCCATACTAATACAAAACATGTTAAATTACAACAAGATATTTTCTTAAAACTGAAACTTGTCCTCTATATTCAATATAGTGAGACAACATTATGTAAAATGCGTGAACAATGGTTGAAGATCAGGTTTGCCTGATCACAGAGAGTATCTGCTCTTTAGAAGATTTAATACTTCAGTAAAGTTAACAACTGTGGATAGAACTGCAATGTAAATAACTAATTTTCAATATATTCCAGGTTAAAAGACTATCACAGTTAAGTAACTGCCTGCAAGTCTGACAATAGCTCTCAATCCTTCTTATTACATGAGACTGGTGCTCAGGTCAGACTGTAGTAGCTTATAAACACTGTATAACTTCAAGTGCATTTTCATTTTATCATTTGAGCTTACCAGGCTGCTTGAAACACATTTTAGAAACCTCTGAAAAACCACAGAGACCATTTTTTAAAGGCTAGGAAAGTTAACTGTGAAGTTTAAAGGTGATTTTTAGGTAGACAAAGCTCAACGTGAAATTTAGTAATGTATTTCTGTGCAGTTGTTCATTTGACATATTGAACATATTGAACTTTGTACATACTAAAATGAGCCAAAGATATCCGTGAACAGACTGGGCTTCTAGGGATTTCAAGATTTTGAGACCTCTGTCTCTTTCTTTGCACATGATGCAAAAACTTGAGAAGAATGATTGTGAAATTCAAAAGATTTGAGCAGAACCTAGGAAGGCTGTTGGTATGCCTCTCTACAGTGAAAAATGTATTAGACAGATAATGCGTCCAGGGATGGTAAATTTGTGTACACGCACACTGTCTTAATTTGCTTGGAAAAAAACCATCATCTTATCCAAACCAAATTACATTTGTTGTAATTCATAGTCTATACAAATGAAAATATATTTCTAATAAGATTCTAAGAAGAAATGTGTCTGCATCCTTTGATTAAATAAGCAATTTTAATGCTTTTCTGAAAAATAGAGACTATGCTGCTCTGTACATTACAGTTTTCTATTTTCTATTATTTAAACACCTTATATTCATAATTTTCTTATTGTGTTAGCACCCAAACTAAGACAGCGTAAAAGCAGAGTAATAGTGAAAGCTAGCTGTAAGTATTTGAATTATAAATTAAAAACAAACAAAGAAACAAAAAAGGCAGGAAAAAATTGCATTCTGCATTGTCAGAATCCACTTTTAACATGCAATATCCTTCTATTAAATTATTTTTCAATCATTAAAATCATGATTACGATAAGGCATATAAAATCCTGAGTTCAGTCATTTTATTTTTTAGAGTGCAGATGCTTATGCGCTTCAAAGAAGATATAACCATAACATTAATTTCCTATTGAAACAATCTTAATTAACATTAAGATGATATTGCTATGAAAAAAATGGTCAAAATGGTCTTGAAAAAAAATTTTCTGAGGATGGGTATAGTGTATTTTAAATCACGCTTTTTTTTTTTTTTTTTTTTTTTTTTTTTTTTTTTTTTTTTTTTTTTGGACAGCAGTACAACAGCAGTCCAAAACAAAGCAGACAATTATCTCCAGCAATGATCTATAACACTAGTCATCCATCAAGACTTCCACTGACAGACTCCTCTTATGATTTCACTGTTGAGATTCTGTATTCAATCCTCTTTGAAGTTAGATTATTTCACTATATCAATATGCCTAGTTGACACCAAAACTTCAGACTGTCATTTGTCAAAGCTTTCCAAGACTGTCAAAACAAGAACTAGTTGATAGCAAAATTTTATCTCAGTGGAAGTTCCTGTGGACTGCTACTGCATGCTTCAAAAATGCTTGATAAAATATGAATATAATTACCTTTTTTTTTTTTCCCAATACAAATCCGTAACTTTTCTCTAACTCTCTTAGAAGTTTCAGGACACTGAGCACAAGGAATGATGCAATAGAATCTGACACAAAAATTTAGAAGAGAGCTTACAGGGTGAAAAAACCTGTGGCCTCTATTGCACACTGGAATCTTTTATAAAAACAAAATAAAAAGGAAAAAAAGGTCAGCATGTCTCAAGTGCCTCCCAGCTCTGATGTTCTTGCTCCCAGACTGATGTCAGTAGTACATAACATTAAAGACACTTGAGAAGACTTATAGTGCATATTTAATTCACCATTAACATGAAGAAATCAATCAGAGCTGCCATTAAATAATAATACATAGGTTTGAAAACAGATTTGCCATCACTCCAGATCACTTGAGATCTCTGTGTACTCCCAGAGTAGTTTCTGACAAACTTCTCCATATATGTCTACACTCCAAAAAGGACCCTTTCCCAACTGATTTTAGCTTTCATCATTCACAGTTTCCACAGCAAATCTAACTCCATCTTGAATCAAGAACTCCAGTCTATTGTCTGTTTTGAGGCAGTGTATCTGCTGGTTCATATCATTCTTAGTGTATCATCTGGTTCACTCTGTTTCTAGTGTTAGAGAAATGAACCACAATTCTTTGATCAGCTTTCCCTGTGGCATTGTGCAGCTCTCATTGGTTGGGCGTGGTTTCAAAAACAGGGGAGTAGTTTAAGGGTAAATGAGGTAAATGATCAGGGGGAATCTGGAGGAGGCCATGAGTGACAGACTGTAGAGGGAACAAAGGTGAACCTATAGCCTGGCCCCAGGACCACACCTGGTACCCTTGTACTGACCCACCTGACCATACTGTCAACCCTGAAGGACAGAGGAATAGTGTCTCCTGAACATTGAACTTACCTGTGACTTAGTGTTTTGGTATCTGACTGTAGCAACAGACTCGAAATATCTGGAATGGAAAAAGTATTGTCAGAAATGGACTTGTGAAGAAGATGAAAAAGCTAACCCAAATGCCTTAAAAACAGGGAGGGTTACTGTTGTGTAATGCATGCTACAAAATGGATTATTTCCTCTTTTTCTGCAAAGTCACCTTCTTCTTCCCAAAATCCCCCTAGATGACCATTATCTGACCGCTCAGGAATGCAGTCAGTCAGGGTCCTTGAACAAACTTCAGGGAGTCTTCCTATTGGTTCTTATTTACACCTTTCAATTGGTTGTTATCCCTAGAATGTTATTGGTAATTTTCAAAATCCCCTCTAGTGCTTTATTGGAGGAATTTGTATCCATTCAGGTCCTATATATACCCCTATCTATGCTTAATAAAGCTCTCTCTCTTGCCCCTCTCCTGTGGTCTCTGCGTGACTCTTTTTGGGGTCCCTTGGGACCTCGCGGCGGCGGGCAGCGGGGGAGCGTTCCCCACCAGCCGTTGCATCTGACTATTGTAGTCTTTACACTGTTGCTTTAGTCCAAAACTGTGACAGGGACACAGGATTTCAGGGTGTCTTGTATATCTCATTTCAGTCATCTGTTTTCCATGCTGAACTGTCCTGGTCTGTTTCTGTTACACATACAAAACCATTATGGTTCTAAGACTATCCTTTATGACCTCCTTTATATCTCTTCCATCCCTACTTTCAGAAACGCTCATGAGTGCATCATGAAGGTATACACAATGGTTTGATTTCCATTCTCTTACTAATAATTATACATTTTTACTCTTTATTTTTTAACTTAGGTCAGTGATCCACAAAATTACCTATCACAACCCTACAATGAGCTTACTCCCAACAAGTTCAGAGCCTAACATTTATAAGACAGATTGAATTTTGGTAGGTGTTTACTTTACATCTATCTATGCATCTATTTATTTATGTTATGTTTATTTATGTACTGTTTGATGCCAGTTTTGGTTTGGTTGGTTTGCTTTGGTGGGTTTGCTTTGCTTGTAAGTGGATTTTCACACTTAAAGCTAAGTGGTGACTCATACACAGTCTGTAATCTGCATATAGACTGTAATCCTGCACTGTTAGTATAGAGTTCTTGAAGTTTTCCAATAACTACTGAAAATTATTTAGCGTAGGGTAATAGGTAAATCAATCAAGATTTTCAAAATTTCTAATCTTAGTCATATGCATTATATCTGCTTCCTTGTTTTCTTACCCTTAATTGGATTTATTTCCACTTGAGAGATGGCAGTGGACACAAAAATCTTTTTGGCTTACAATATATAGCTCTGATTTTAGTATTAAAATGATTGTAGTATTTAATAATTATTTAAACCAGTTACCTCTGAATTGTTGCTGCAAGCCTTAATATAGTTACAGATTTTCATATAGTTTTATATAGTTTTATAGTCTTTTGCATTTGAAAAATAGTTTGTAACCCCTGTACCAAATACTTAGGCTAGATTTTAACCTCTGTGTCACATTTTTGAAGCTTGTTTTTGTGCTAAGGGAGAGATATTATGTTGTATTCAGATAGGTATTAGAACATGTTATAGTCAAAATATGATATTGTTGAGTTGTAGTATAAAGAAGGGTAAGAGGTACTGGAAAACTTCCAAACAGAAGATGTAATGCAATGGAGATGAAGGTGAATGAGGAAAAGGTGGTCTTAAGACCCCTGACTCAATTCCAAAAAGGGTGTGTTAGGGGGTGGTTTGGGATAGTTTGTAGGATGGGCAAATTAAGACATCGGGTATGTTTCCTGTATAGGATAATTAAGTAGGTTTATAAATTTGTAGATTTCTGTATGCCACGGGCATGCGTATCATTGTACTCTGATTGCTGAAAACTTTTAGCTCAACATTAGTAAAAGAACGTTTTCGCCTTCAGCCTGTCTTGGAAGTTTTCTTCCTCAGATTTACGGCAACAGAACTATTAAATTAATGTATACCAAATAACTATATGAAATACAAATAATAAACTAATAATTGAAAAATCTAGATATGCATTAAATTCTAGGTTGCATTCTGGAAATCTTGCTTCACATACTAAAATGCAAGTGTCACAAGTGAATCACAAGTGTATGTTATCGTACCTTAAAATATATTGTGATGAGTTGAAAGGTTTAGTTTTGTGGCCACTGTAACTACAAAAATGTGAGTTATTTTGGTTACTCAATGTAAACTAGAAAATGTTCTTCCTCACATAATGAACAGCCACTTACAGTCTGATGCTCTGAACAATTAGTTTCACTAATATGGGTAGAACATAGTCAAGGCCATTCTTAAAAACCACATTGATGAGGCAGTAATGTAAGCAACAGATGTTCTTTTGGCTAATGAGGAAAATTCATTAATATCTGGAGAAACCAAAAGAGTAGAGGAGAGGACCGCAAGATTTATTAATCTAATTATTACAGATTTGGAAGGGATTAACAATGAAGAAGCATAAAATTACCAAATTATTTGGAACTTTTTATTTGTGATTTGGTTGTAGGTTGACAATGTAATTTAGTAAATGGTGACTTCAAATTTTTCTATTCATACAGTAAATAAGGGTTTTAAAAAATCACCTTCTTTACTTAAAATTAATGTTACTACACACTATATATGTTATTCAAAATATCCCCTATTTATTTCAGAAGATTCCTGTTACTAAAAATGTCTTTGTCTTTGTAGAACTCAACAGGAACAAGTGGTGCTTTAAGAATAAAACTGGAAGTAACGTCACTACTTAGAGAAACTTATAGTTGAAACTAGATAGAAAACACCATGAGAAATGGCAGCAGGCCATAAAGGGAATGAAGAAACAGAGTGGAAAGGAAGCAAACTGAATGAAGAAAATTACCTTGGGAGTTTTATTTAAGATAGAAGTAGTTCTTAATTTTTTCTTCATTTCAACAACTTTTTTTTTCACCTTCTTCTGTTGTTGTCGTTTCAGTCTTTGTAAACATGTAAATTCAGGACAAAAAAGTCTCATGCTATCAGTGGAACATTCCTCCTCTTTCCCTCCCCTTCCCCTCCTGTACCCCATTAATGTAGTTTATCACAATGATTTTTTCTGAATATTTACAAGAATGGAGGTAAAGTTCCAGAATTCCTAAAAAGAGTAACATTACACAGATATGGACTTAAAGACGCAAAATATACATTAAAGTACAAAAAGACAGCAAAATGGCTGTCTTTCAGTGGAAATGTAGGCATACATGTGTATGTATACACTATGTGATATTGTTAGATGTTAAACTGCTTCAGTCATTTTCATTATGTCTTGTTTTTCAAGAGGGTTGCATAATTAGGATTTTTTTTTAATTAAGCATAGTGAAATAACAAAGAGATTAAATATTTTTAACAGAGGTATATATTACAAGGAGAAAGGCATAAAGTATACCAATTCTAGAAATAATAAAACAAGTCTGGCATCCGTATTCACTTTATCTTTGTTATGTGTAAATTTTAAAATGTTAGAATAAACAAACAAGCCAACAAACCTCTTCAGTAAGCAGTAACTTCGTTTGTAATATACTGTGTTTTTAAACTTACAATTCCATTAAATATGAAATTTCTTCCATTCAAGTATGAAAAAAACTATTTGTCCATTATATTAGATCTATTTCTGCTTTGGTTATATAATTTTATATATTTAATCAATATTTTTTTCCTAAGTGACATTTTTAATTTTGTTTATAAAATCTAGGGAAAAAAAATAAGGAGAGAGTTTTCATGATTTCTCTTCCACTGTGTTTTGGTATGCTCAGTGGAATCGACTCAGTGTAACATATATGTATATCATGGAGGCACCTAAATAAGGTGGGGGGAAAAAAACCCCTTTTGATTATCTGAGAATCAAGACATATATTGAACATTCAAGATCATTAACAATTCAAAGGATTTTTTAATAGATATGTCTGGAGATCCCTTACATTAATCAAAAGCATAAGAAATGTCAACAGAATCAAAAAACTAGGTGTTGGTTTTTTTTTTTTTTAATAGAAATGAGGACAAATATATTATAAATGAAAATTCATTTTCTTCAAATAAATTTAGATTATCCTTACAATAATAATAAATACACACATTATGTACAACAAATCTATCAAGCCATAAACAAAATTATAAGGAAAAAAAAAAAAAAAACCTGATAGTAAGTGGTTCACTGAGGTACTTTTAAAGATATTTAGGAAAGAAAGAAGATAGTTCCTATTATTTTCTACATAATTATATACAATTATTTATAATTTAAATCTTTAGAGTTTTGAAACTCTTCTTCCTTTCCTGATTCCTCAAAAGAATTAAGCTGTGTCGTCTTTTCTTGCACACTGTCCCAAACTAAGGATGACAACATTAGATGGGCATCAGCTGAATGACAAAAAAGCAAACATTTGTGTATAAAAAAAAAAAATGTAGTAACTTGTCAAATATTGAATAATAATAATATATTGTTTTCATATATTAATTTGGTGAAGTTTTTTTATCCCCTTTCTAAAGTTTTAAATCAATTATGATTCAAATAATAGAAATATTTTCCAGCTGTTTCATGTGTCTCCTCAAACAAATAAGTAATAAAAAAACCAAACAAACAAAAAATCGGCCAGTAAACCAATCTTCTTTATAATCTTTATTTATATTAATGAAATACTGTTAAATTTTAGGAATGAAAAATAATGTAGACCAAGTACCTTTTCTGATAGGGAGAAATGTCTTCATGTCAGTTGTGAAAGACTGGGAACACCTCCACAGAAGAGTGTGTATACAATGTTGGATGCAATCTCAAAGTTGCTGAATCTACTCAACAGGAACTCAGGAAAACACTCTATACCTCTTGCATCATACCAAAGATGAACTGTGACATGTACAGTGACTGCACAGTGACTTGGAGATCACACTGGAGCACTACAGGTCAAGATTCTTCCCCAACCTGACTTCACAGAAACACAAATACCTCTACACTGTTTTCATTATCAGCAATTGTGAGTGCCTCACAGCAGTCCCAGAGCCAGATGGTATGGATAAATTTTTCTTTTATTGCAAAGTTTCAGTGCAGACTATCATCTGTCATGAAATTGAGTTTTACCACAACGAAAACAGCTATTTGTACTGAATGCAAATTAATGCACATACTGCCAATTCCAAGAGTCGTGAACTGGAATAAAACAGGACACAAAGCCACATTTTTCAGGAAGAACATGCCAATAGGAAATGTATCTAATTTTCCAAACTGCACAGAAGCTCAACCCTCTCAATGTTGGGTTAAGAGTTACCTTTATCTGTGCGTGATAGGTATGGATTTTACTAAGGATTTGATGTTTTGGTTATTCAAAGGCTCCAAGGGTGATTTTAGAAACAGTGAGTTTACAGAGTCACAGACTATTCTGCATTGGAAGGAACCCACAAGGATCATCAAGTCCAACTCTTAAGTGAATGGCCTATATACAACAGGGGTTGAACCCACAACCTTGGTGTTAGTAGCACCGTGCTCTACCCAACTGAGTTAGTCTCAGGGTTTTTAGAGGCAGTGGGCAATATTGTTTAAAATTGCTCTGTTTATTTTTTTACATTATTTTGCAGACTTGAAAATAATTTCTGTGGGAATTCAAAGAAGCAATTATGCTGCACTTGCTTAGTCTTCAAGATTTAATAATGTTTAACTGGATAAGCACAGACTAATCATGTTACGTTGGTTTTATTTTAAAATTAAGTGAATTTCCAGATTCTGAGCTCTCTAACAAGGACTAAAGTTATTCAAGATCATAAAGCAATATCATAAGACAGAGACATTCAAATTGCTAGAACAATCGGGATAACATTTTATTTCCTCTTTCAAAATACTTATTCCATTTATAGGAATCATGTTTGTAGGGGAAGGTACTACAGTATCATGCGAACTCTGTTAAATTACTATAGCATGTAGTTCAATTTCATGTACAAGAAAGCTAAAAATAGGTTTTAAGCAGTAACCTGAGAAATAGAGCAGTCCTTTCAAAAACTCAGAAAAGTCTGGATCAGAGTCCCATTTCTTTTTCTTTGTTACTTCTGTCACTGGCTTCAAATTCATGGTACTTTTCTCTGTGGCAATATTGATTTTCATCAGTTAGTTTGGCAAGTGGATGAAGGTAATAATTCCTCCCTATTGAAATTCTCCAAACCAATTACAGTTTTCAGAAATAAACCCCATAAATTTATAAATTATTAAGTAAAAATATTAAATTAGTAAGTCAATACCCATAAATCCATAATATTTATGTTATAGGATATTATTTGGCTTATTGTCCTCTTCTTTGTTTAGCAAAGCACAGCCCCCATCACAGAGCTGTTGGCACTCTGGAACTAGGACAAAGACAACTGTGTTTTAAGTTCCACTTCTCAATCAAGCAAAACAACTTAAACTATTTACTAAATGCAGTGCCATCATTGCAATAATTTAGTGATATAAACTGTGGCCCTGAGGGCTTGGTTGAAGAACCTGGATCCTGCTCCTGAGGGCTCCTTAGCCTGAGGGTAGGTGCAGGCAAGGAGGGTTCCCTCCCCCACTGCGGTGCCCCGACGCAGAGAGACCCACACACCAAGGTGAACAGGGAGGAAAGAACGTTTATTTCAAAGTGCACTGGCTTAAATAGAGGGCTAGCTGCCACTCAAACTCAAGGGAGGAATTAGGGAGGATCCCACCTAGTAAGGAAGGGATGAATGTAAAAGGATAGGGAAAGGCGGGATTGAACAGAAACATAACCAAATATGGGGGGTACTGCAATGCAGCAAAAATAAACCAATCAGGGAGTGGATAATAGGACCTAAGGGAGCAGGGGTGGAAAATTCCAGGTGCCTCAGGGATGCAGTAAACTGGGAAGGCTATAACAAGGGACAGGGACCTGTAACTGGGTAAGTACAACATAGGGATGAATAGGGAATAACAGGGGAAAAACCAGCAAAGCTGCCAAACCATAATACAGCAACTATTACAATACCATCCTCACAATTGATATAGATGTAAAGCAAAAGTTCAAATCCTTCCCTTTCTCTACAGTCACAACCTCAGGCATCTCCACAGCTTCTTCTGCCTCCGTAATCTGCCAGTATGTGTAATGTTGGTCCCTCCCAACAATAGACCTGATATTTCTAACCAAAGTTGGTATTTTGATCTGTTTTCTGACAAAACCTTTGTCAACTCTCTTGCTTTTCTCTACTAGGTTTCAATTTGAACACAATACTAATTAAAATAATGACAGTTTTTGCTAGCTTTAGCTGGCTCTTAATCTACAATTAAAACAGAAGGAAAAAATTACTGGCGTACTACCAAAGTGCACAGAGAAATGCTCTAATATGAAGGCCAGGTTGGATGGGGTTTTGAGCAACCTGGGCTAGTGGAAGGCATCTCTGCCCATGGCAGGGACGGTGGAAGTAAATGATCTTTAAGGTCCTTTCCAACAGAAATCATCCTATGATTCTATTATTCCATAATGTTATTTTAATATTATAGAGAGCAAACAGTTCATATAATTTTACTACTATTTTTTTTTTTTTAGTAAGAACTAGAGAATAAATATTAATGAGTGCTGTACTTCAACACTCTATACTGGGACCAATACTATTTAAGATCCTCATTAGTGACATGGATAGTTGGGATTAAGTGCACCCTCAGCAAGTTTGCAGGTGACATCAAGTAGAGTGATGCAGTTGATGCTCTAGAGGGACAGATGCCATGCAGAGGGACCTTAACAGACTTGAGGAGTGGGCCCATGTAAACCTCATGAAGCTCAACAGACTGGGGGATAAATGGATTGAGAGCAAAAGGACTTGAGGGTGCTGATGAGTGAAAAGCTGGACATGACCCATCAATGTGCACTCACTGCAGAGAAAGCCAACCATATCCTGGACTACATCAAAAGTAGTGGCTAGTAGGTCGAGGGAGGTGATTCTCTCCTCTACTCTACCCTTGTGAGACTACCCCTTTAGTGCTGCATCCAGCTCTGGGGCCACCAATACAGGAAAGCATTGGTATGTTAGAGTGGGGCCATGAAGATGATCAGACACCTGGAATACCTCTCCTGTGAAGAAAGGCTTTGAGAGTTCAGTTTGTTCATTCTGGACAAGAAAAGATTCTTGGGAGATTTTGTTGTGGCCTTTCAATAATTAAAGGGATCTAGTAAGAAAGATGGAGATTTTTTTACCAATCATGGAGTCATAGGATGGCATTCCTGATTTTTATCTTCTTCACTGTCATATTTCTTCAATTTTATGAAATAGGTGAATGAAATTATACTGATTACATTGCAGTGGCAATACAAAATGTCTTTGAAAGATCTAAATCTCATTCATTTAAACCAGAGACTCAGGATTCATTAATATATTGAGGAGTTCTTTGGATGACAGGATTAATTTCAAGATAGTGACATTTAAATTTAGATGTCTGCTTCCATTACTATCAGTGGAGATCAATGGAGCCCACAGAACAAACAACATGTGAGGGTCAAGTCAGTTAGTCAGTTGTCCAGAGATAACTGATAATACCTTTTGAGAGGTACAAGGATATATTAGAACTCCACACAGAGATGACAGATATGACACTCAGGAGACCAACATCACTGTAGAATGGCAGCTGGAGGACAGCCAATATTTGCTAGGGCATCACTCATCTTCCTGAACAGCTCTGTTGAGGCATTTGAACAGAGTCCATTGTATCTGTTAAATGTCTTCATGGAAGGCTGAGAAAGAATTACAGCTGGCAAGGCTTAACTTTAAAATTAATTTAGTCGTTCATTTGCAGTCTATAGGCAATTTTCTTAATGAAAAGTTTTTACTGATCAGCATGACTGGATGTCAGAAAGGCATAAAACAAAGCAGAGACATAAAGAAAAGAGCTAAGTGTTCTTTGAACAGAAGAATCCACAATGGTATTCTTTGTAGTGATTGACATCTTCAAAATTCCAAACTTGTTTGTTCTTGCTTGCTGAAATTGTTGTTTTTCAACATTAAATAATCTAGAAGGAAGTGTATAAAATATGGTGATATAGTATTATGAACAAAGATAGTGTAGTAAAATTAGATATGAAACACTTTAAAAGATACAGCCAAGTCCAAATGTCTGCTGATGCAAGGAGTTTCTTAGAGAGAAATAAATAAATAAATAAAATCTTAGACCTGTTAATAAGCTTCTATTACTGTAGTAGCTTAATATTTTGTCACTCCACTGAAAAGTCCAAAAATTCAATATTTTACTTTTTAATATGGGTAGATGATACAATTCTGAAATGTCATATATATGTTACAACATTAGTGAAACTGTGGTATTTAGTTTCTTATCTACAGTTTCATTTTTTTTCTCTGCATAATAGCTAGGCAAATATGCCATCAGGAACCAGTGTAATTTGTTGTAAATATAATGTATTGTCAATTTTATGTACCTGGATAATTTTTTACAAGAATAGAAAAATGAAGATAGTGTGTCTGATTAAAGCTTTTACAAAGTTATAGTTAGTTACATATAAAAGATTTACTGTTCATCTGTTGGTCAGATATTTCTCTGTAAAGATACCACCAAAATGTATATATCATTGTATTGAAGCAAAATGAGTCAATCTGGTTTCTATTTTTTTTGTCAATGGCTATTTTTAAAATTAAGATAATCTTTCAATACATTGCTATTTATTATCCTTAAAATATTTGGTAACTCTTTTTTAAAAATTTTGTTCTATGTACAGCTACCAACAGTGGAAGAACAACCTCAGCAACAGAGATCTGTGAATGCCTGAACCCTGGATACTGCACTTTGATGCCAAAGGACTGTTTATAATTTAAGAATTTTACCCTGTTTGAGGATTTTATAATGTTATATGTTTTTTCTTTGTTCTCCTATGTACCCTCTTGGGAGGGCTTATAACTCACTCTTTATTGCCTCCTGCTGGCAGCAGGGTAACAACTCCCTATATTTCATACCCCTGCCCAGTCCCCTCAGTTTTGGGGGTCCTTGCTTTGTTTGGCCAGGACCAACCCAGACCTTTCCCCAAAACCTTCCCAGGGCACACCCCATTCCAGAACCCTCCCCCCCGACACTATATAAGTGTGTACAAGTTTGAATAAACTCTCTTCCCTGCACCTTCCTACCTCAACTCCTGGAGTGGTCTCCCTCATTCTGTCCCCCATGAACCCTCAGGACCACAACATACTTACACATATCAGAGTGTATATATATCTGAGGGTATTTCTGCATCATCAAATTATTTATGTGCCCGATTTGCTCCTGGGTTGTGTTTTTCTGTCATTTCTTTCAAAGGAAAAAAAAAAAGTCACTATTTTCTAACCTGTCTTTTGGAATCCATCAATGCATTTCCTTTGAAGTAATTCCTGCATGCAGGTTTGGGTATAGAACTTTCCCAGAATTGTTCTCAAAATGCAATCTGGACATCACTGTACCAGCTTCCTGTGTCCTATGCAATCATCCTGCAAGGTATGAAATCTTCTCACCTCAAAATATCCCACGAAAATTCCCTTCAGATAACAGTTTTCCACAAAAATATTAAGCCTCTCCAGTTGTTTCTGTGATGTACTCTTCAAATTCTATAAGATCTTGCTACCAATTAAACTCTTCATTGTTTCTGAAATTCTAGGACTTCCTTTTGTAAGCCAGCAAATACATTTAAAGCTTTTAATTAATTCTGTTGTTGAGTCTTTCTTCTGAATCTCAGTCAAGATTTACATGTGCTTATCTTTTATGTCTGCTTCAGTTACATGTTATTTTCTTAGGGTTTGTTACTTGGACCCATTTTTGTTGTTTTTATGGGGTGCCTACCATAATAATAAGTTTTCATGGTGTATGTTCTAATTTTGTGACAAAGTTCTTAAATTCTGGGAAGGCCCTTGACTTTGAGAATGAGCAGTATACTAAATTCTTAAGACAGAGATTTCCATATTTTGTATTATAGACCCACATGGAAGACAAGGAAAACCAAGTGATAGGACCAATGAAAACCCTGCCATGTTTTGTCAGAAGTACCTGGAGAGGGATGGACTATAGCTAAGATATAAATAATATAATAGAGGCTTCTATTTTTTTAAAATTTTGAATCAATGGTATTGCGAGCATGATAATTGAACTACAATCTGGAAACCCATGCTTGAAAGACAAAGCATCTGTTTTTATTACTACTGCTACTTACAAATGGATAATTAAGGCTATTTGAATTGGCAGAATTAGGGTTTCTATAAGGCTTAGGGCAGAAATTTTTAGAAATGTCACTTCAGGTATGTGATGGGTTTGATAAACCCCAAAAACTCAGATTAAGGTTTTAGTTTTAGCTAGGCCCCACTTCTGTGGGTCATGTGGTTAGGGACAAG
>JAWWEU010000001.1:71200575-71216314 GCA_035583155.1 Acropternis orthonyx
CTGCTCCAGGCTTCACTCCCAGTCCAGGCAGGTGAGGGAAAGGGAAAAATTCTGAAACCTTAAACCCATAACAATACTTCAAACACTGTCATGCAGGTTTCATGAGCTTAAAATTTTGTATCTCTTCTCCTAATAAAATTTATTGCTATCTTTATCCATTTCACTGCTGTTTAATAGATAAATTTACAGGCATATATATTTGAATTACTCCCCACAACAGAAATCCTTGTCTCACCACTAAAAACAAAGGCTCACTCTGACCATTTGAATCAAGAGAAGTGTTAAAAAGGGTATTATTGAGAAGTTGTTTAGAAATAGCATAGAAAAGGGAAATTAAAAAAAAAATGAAGCTGTTGTCATGCTTTGTGAAATGTCAATTAACAGTTAACAATTTTGTCATTTAAGGTAGAAGAAAAAAAAAATTCTGACTCTATCTGGACATTGTGGTGCCTACCTCTTCTCTGAGAGGTAGGAGCAAATATTTGTTTTATTACATAACAGGCCCCAAAAAAATAGTATTTGTATCTATCAGCATATCTACCTGGTTTACTTGGTTTTCAATTGATTTTAAGTCCAGCAGGCTGGTTTCAAGACATCCAGACTCATCAACTGGTAAATATTTGTCAATGCCTCATCCCTGAAGACATTTAAAGTCAGGCTGAACAAAGTTCTGAGCAACTTGATCTAGTTGAATGTCCCTGCTCATTGCAGGAGGATTGAACTAGGTGACCTTTAAAGGTCCCTTCCAACTCACACTATTGTATGATTCTATTACAAACCAAATGTGGAAGCAAATTTGGGATAAACTTTGTAAGGATGATTGTGACCAATGAAGATTTTTCAAATATCTGGCAGAATGATAGAGACCGAAATTCAAGAAAAGCCTCTGATCTTATTGGGGGGAAAAAAAAAAAAGGTGTCTGTAGTTGTCTAGGCACTAGACTCTTATCTTTAGTAAGACAAAATGTGGCTTCTCATATGTTCATATTGTTATGCAGTATCTCAGAATTTTTGCGTAGATATAACACTCATGATCTGGTTGTGGTACTGTTCTACATCAATGAGTGAAAAGAGATTTAAAAGTGCTTTGTATATTTGTGAAATTTTTCTGAAGTATCAACATAAAACTACAAGATACAGAGAACAGTCAAACATTAACAAGTTGCACATTTTTCTGTAGGCTTTGGCAAAGTTCTTTTCAAATTTATTAAAAAAAAATTACCTTAAAGACTACATTATATTCAGCATCACTCAGAAATGAAGATATTTGCTATTGCCCAAAATAGATTAAAAAAGGAAACAAAAAGCCCTTTTCTGTTCTTTATGTTCTTATAAATTTTATTGCTCTATACTCTGCTTTATATCCAAACTTAGACAGTTAAATTCAGTTTGGCAGTCAGGAAGATTTTCTGTTACATTATTTTGGCATCAAATTCCATTTTTCATGGCCTCTTTATGCAATGTACATGTACAGATATACTGTCATTCGGACCAATCTGAATATATACCCAGTTAAATTCACTGTCCATAGACTGGACAACCACATACATGCAAACCCTGGTAGATAATTCACTACCTGTTCAGATAAGAGACATAAAAGAGAGTTGGTATTATCACCATCTTTTTTATTTTTTTTTTTAAATAAATTAGAGGCTAAATAGGTGTCAGAAAGTCATCCATCTTTAATGCCTATTTTAGCTTAAACTCAAAAGCTCCTCCATCCAAGAACAGTGTCTTCACCAATGAATCTAATTTCCTTTTTCTCCTTGTATCTCTGCATAGGCTAACTCAGGTGGGAAAAGAATATAGAAAGTCTCTAGTCTAATCTGCTCAATACAGGGCAGCTCTGAGGACAAAACAGGTCCAGTTGGGCCTCGAAAACTTCCAAGGTGCAATCTCTCTGTGAAACCTTCTACACTGCAAAGTGGTCTTCAAGACTTCAAGCCCTTGTTCCTCAGTCATTCCTCACAGGGCAAGTGCTCCAGCTTTGATTGTTCTAATGGCCTGGTGGTGAACTCACCCTACTTTACTGATGTCTATCTTGTACTGAGGAACACCAAACTGGATACAGTAGTATTGATGTGACCTAACAACTGTGGGGTAAACAGGATGATTATCACTTCCCTGGACCTGATACCCATGCTGCTGTTAACAAAACTCCATATGGCATTGGCTAATTCTGCTGCCACTACACACTGCTGATTGCAGTTCACTGTCCTCAGGGGCTTTTTCCCAAAGCTGTTTCCCAGCTTGACTGTGTCATTGTTGAATTTCCTGGTATTCCTGCTGGCCTATTCCTACAGTCTGTCACCATTTCTGTGGGTGGCAGAGCCCCTGGTCTCATCCTGACTGGTCACTCCACTTTGTAGTCAATAAAAACACAAACGAACTGTCTCTTCTCCACTAGATACTTGACAAAGATTTTGAACAATATACATTGATGTTTTCCAAAACACTGTTAGAGGTAAGTGCTATGTTCTAAAACATTTTATAAATAAAAGGAATTACTTTGTGTAGATTAGTCTACTTTTGGGTAAAGTGTTGTCTGAAATTTATAAATATGTGCACATGTTTTAGTAGAAAATTCCTAATATAATTTAATGTATCATAACATTTTGATTTGAAGCATGAAAATGTAAGTAGCTTAATTTAAACTAAGAAAATTATGAAAAGCATGCTAAGCATTCCTAAAAGATATTCAGAATATGATTATGTACCATTCAGACAAATCAGCATTAAAGCTAAAGTCTTTGAAATAAAAATCTGGAAAAGCATTTTAGGTCATTTTTAAAAACTCTTTTCATATTACACAGCTGCTGTAATTTCCTAGCTTTACTGGCAGTAGGCTGGTGAAATGAAGATTGTTTTTAAGAAAACCCAAGAACAGAAGGAAGGAAACAGGATATGAATACAATAATGCTGCAGTTTAATCCAAGAATTAACTAGTATTTCTTCTACTTGCCCCCTTCTAGACTCATTCTGAAACTTTGGCAGCCTGAGATCCTCAGGTATGTAATTACCTCTCACTACATGGATTGACATTGAAAATGGACCATTAAATCATAATATATTTGTGGAAGATTTGTTTTCTAGATGGAAACTATGCTTTGCTTTGTAGTCTTCCTTTATTTAAATCTGACACTTCAGCATCTGTTAATTTTCTTTGAATATCTGAACACATTTTTGTCGATGTAGTCAATCAACATATTCTTACTACATCTTGCTACATCAGAGAGGTGAAAAATGGCTAAATAGATTTCAGTTCCACGCAATGCTCTTACATCACTAAGGTAGTTTGGTGTTTTGTTTGTTTTTTTTTTTAAATTATTTCTAATGTAGAAAAATTTTAAAAAAATTGTTTGTAAGTCAGAAAATGTGAGATGCTTCATTAATTTCACATAAAAAATAAGTGTCTTAAGTTAACAAATGTTATATATTGATTCTGTAAGATTGTACACCTGAGTTTGCGAGAGCTTTTTAAATGTATTTTAATTTTTTTATTGTATTACACACACCCACAAACCAACTAAAAAAAACATGACTTGAGGAATTTTTCTCTTCCAAGATATTCTCAGGTAAGAGGAAAGTTTTATTTCAGCTTGCTAAATCAATTAACCTACTTGAACTAGTATTTTATATGCTGGCACAGAAATCAATGTCTTTAGGGCTCATTTGTTTAAAATCACAGAACAAATGACTGCTGAGGCTGGAAGGAACCTTTACAACTCATCTGGTCCAACCACACTGCTAAAGCAGGACCACCAGGAGCCATTTACAGAGGAACATGTCCAGATATATTCTGAATATCTCCAAGGAGGGTTACTCTGCAACCTCCATGGGCAACATCTGCTGGTACTTGGTCAGCCACACCAGCCTATATTTTTCTGAGTTCTCCTTTTAGACATTAGTGAAGTAAAAAAAAAGGAGTGACACTTCCCTTCTCCCAGGTCTCAGACACTTTTCCCCACAGTCATGATAATTTTTAAAAAGTTACACAAGGAGTTGTGTATTCAGCACCAAATCTGTGTTCAAACAAATCTTCCACTTATTACAAAGTGAACCAAGGATTGACTGACTTCCTAGTATGTACTTGGTAATTAGTAGAAATTTCAGTGTAAACATTACTCTTGACTGTGGTCTCTGGGACCTGGTGTTCATTGATGTAAGGCCCCACAAGACATTACACAATCTTGTAAAGGAGTTCTTGTATGATTTTCCAAATTTGTGCTTTCTTTTCATGAGGCTATTGTCGGCAACATACTGAAGAGGATGTTGCCAACACCCCTTTTGGGAGCAGCATGTTGAAAGGTCAACTATTGTGAAAGTAAGATAATATAGACAGCATTCAAGGGCTAATTCATGGCACATGTGGTGTAACTTTTGTAGAGAAACAAAGTCCTGAGATATACACTTCTGGATGTGTCAAATACAGTTCACAGATACCTTGTGATGTTAATGTCAGGTTTCACCAAGTGCATTGCTCTAAGGTATCTCTTATTTTTCTGCACTGCTTCTTCATAGACATTAGCCACGTAAACTAATATTTATCTAGGATATCTGAGTTGAAGTACAGGGTGCAAATTTTCTAGTCTAGATGAACTATGATATAATAGTAGCTTTATTAATCTGAACAACTAGTGACATAAAGGAATATTCTAGATATTGAGAGTCTTTAGTAATCTCCCAATGTTTATACCAGATACTTGAGTTTGAATTTCTCTGATCAGCTACATACTTCTCTTAGTATATTGGTCACCTTACACTCCTTTTGAAATCAGTGGGAAGATACATAATTTTTAAATTATATTACACCTGCTTTTAATGTAGTCTTACACAATCAGTACTTCAGAAATACTTATTTTCTCTTCAGTGACTACAAGTAATATCTGCTTAGTCACTACACCTGTCTACATTTAGGTGAGATGAATCCACTCCAGCTTAAGAAAACAATGAAGATTTTAATGTAGTCGTGGCTTTTGTTCTTCTGATACAGCAGTAGGAACTGCTAGAAAGAAATTAATTAATAAGTTAAAAAATAAATACATAATATATGTGTGTATATAAATCACAAATTGAGTAGCTATTAATGCTACGGGCTGTAATTATAATTTTTTAAAACTTTTATAGCAAGTGTAGCTCTTCTATGTTCTCTTCCATCCATTTCGTTCCATATTTGAAGGAAAATATGTTATTTCCTACAAAATCTCTTGAACCTTTCTGTAAAAACAGTGCCTGGATGTTAAGAACATTTCATTCTAACCTTTCCATCTCCATTTTCAATATGCAGTGTTCAGAGGTGGCAATCAGCAAGAAATCAGAGCATGGAGCTATAACATACCTTTTGTACAAGAACAAATGTTTCAGTAATGTAAAATGAAAGCTAATATGTGGAAACAAAATGTTTTTATGTGTCAGGCTGTTAATACCAGCTTTTCATAGTATAAAATAATTGGTTGAACCCATAGTGTGTTACACAGTTGCATTTCTAAAAGAACCAGTTTTGCTTGCACAAACACACCTGACTGCAGATGTTAGCCTTCTTCTCAATAAATGGTATCTTAAATCACTGGTGGTCTATTGTATCTAAACAAGCAAAGCTTTCAAAATAATGAGGTAAATTAATTAACTTCCAATGCTTTCAATCCCACTATTAAGAGGAAATTAAAATTTGTCTTCTTCATTTGTCAGTTTAGTTCCTGCTGTATTTCAAAACTGAGTTCCACTCACTTTTCTAAATCACTGCCTTATACCCTAAGAAATTTAGAATCACACTTCTCTTTGAAGTCAACAAACTTCAAAAGTGGGAATACTAGCTTAAAAGAAATTCTTAATTTCATTCATTCAGAGTCAGACACTTGTCCAAAAGATGTAGAAGAGTACTGATACAAAATTCTTTATACTTGACTGTTCATCATCAGATGGTAATTTTTGATCATTTATAATATTATTTCACTAATTATGCATATCTAAATGCAATAAGTAAGGGAGAAATAAACTTATTAAAACCATCATGTAAGGAGTGACACCATTGTAGGCTCTGTGACTAATGACTCCTGTTCAAAGTGATGATTACAAGCAAATTGCATATGAAGCTTCTCCAATTTCTTTTCATATTTACATTTCAATCTGAAAACTGAGAATCTGGAAGATACTTCATAATGGCAAACTGTCATAAGCTAATCAGCTGGAAACGCAAACAATTTTTAACTTCTGAATTCAATACACTAGGATTGAGTCACAGCCTTTGGAACTAATGTACTCAAGAAAACTCTACATAAACATTGTCATTTGAGATCCTCTTGTCTGTGGTACTTGCTGCCACATTCTCTTATAAGTTGGTGTAGGAGTTTTAGACGACAGTGCATGTAAGTCTAGAGGCAGCCAAATTGAGTTCTACTTACCCAAACTACCATTTGTGCTCAATGAAAAGTAGGCAACTACCAAGTGGATTAATAGTGGATATCTAGTGAAGTTGGTAATTTCTACAGTATGCAAGATATCAGCCTGGGGCTCACAGATAAGACCTACAAACACTAACCTGTCTGAAAAAAAAGCTGCATACCAGATAGGAAATCTCTGACAGCACTAAATACCTGTGTTTAGGCGACTGAGTGAGCTCCTTACACTGTAGAAATCCACATTATGTCATGTGAACCCTACCTTAAATGTCACTGTTATCTCCAGGAGAGTCTTTATACTTTCATACCTTTGATATCTATGTAAGAAGTTCTACAAATTAACAAAGAGTATATTTTTGCCTAAATTACAATTAACATTTTAAAATGTGAACCAAAGAACTGATGCATATTTCCAGAAACAAAGCAAACCTAGGCAAGCATAGCCATAGTTTTTTACAAACAGGTTGGACTGAAAAATGTTTTGATTTTCTGATAATCAAAACCTTAGACTTGTATCCACTAATTGCTAATGAAAAACATTTAACTTCTTGTTGAGTGAAAATGCAAAAATACCTCATCTTGTTTTTTAAATTTTTATTATAGTTCTTAAATATCTTGAGTGTATTGGCTAATCTTTTTTTCTATTTTCAAACACCAAAGTAAACATTTTAGCATGACATTATTAAAATAGAAATCTAACTGCAACAAAATATCTCAATTTTAAATGTACATTTTTATTATTACCCTTTGAAATATGAAAAACATGCTCTTGATTCGATGTCTGCTATAAGACATAAAGCAGAATGTCTAAAAAATCAATCTGTTATTTTTTTCTTCAATGTTATTTTAACAAGCACATTTTTGCACCAAGTCATCCTCTGACACTGTGAATGCATTAATTCCAAAGTATGCTCAATATCCAGCTTCTCTGCATAGTCTTTATTTTATTTTTTCTGATAAACTGAGAAACTTTGACAGCTGTAAGGAAAAAGGAAATATAGTATTTTTTGCGCAAAAGCATTTGATTTCTTTTTTGATATAGCAAGTGAAGATGGAATGCCCACTTGAGAAGATCAAAGTTCAATACAAGATTGAGTTTCAAAAATAATAAACAGCATTTCCCTACTGACTACAGAGAGAAGGAGAAAAATATAGCAAGTTTAGCTATGTCTGAAGTATTTCTCAGACAGCTGGAAAACCCTAATCTAATCTGGATCAACCTATTCAGCTGAGCCCAGGCTCTCATTTTCTTGCTTAGGTTTATCCAGTCTCAAATGCAGAACAAGACTGATGCTGATGAATCATTCTGTCATTTAGTATGAGAGATTTTGAAGCCTTTTGCTTCTGGAAAAAAAAAAGCACGCCCATGTAATTTGTATCACTTTTCTTTCTCACTGTCATAACTACATGTGAAAATGTACTTTTTCACTTTTACTGTGGTTGCTTAGTTAAGGCCTGGCCAATGTACCAGTGCTTAAACACTGATGTTAATAAAAATATTTAAATAAATATTTTAAACATTTAAATACTTAATATTTAAAATGTGACAAGACTGTATGAAACTGAAGAAAGTAGCATATGATTTTTACTGTATATGACAGACTTCTTTTTAAAGGTGCCAATGAAAAAACTATGACTGGCAGTTTCAGGGTTAAAAAGATTGCACAGATTGTGCTTCATTTTATTCTTTTCATTTTACTACTCCTGTGAAAAGTAGGGCTCAAATTGATCACTGAGCAATGTGTTGTACACAATTAGAACCTCCGTGATAAATAGCTTCCCGAATAGTTTCCCTATTTGTTCTGAGTCAGGTATGATATGCAAAATGCCTGGAATGTTCTAAGATATATCCTCTATAATAGTGGAAAGTTTCAAGTAAGAAATCTAAGGATGCTATTAGATATTGGTTTTGGGGGTATTTCTGTATGAACACATTTATTTTAGAGATTGTTGTGATTTTAACCTTACTTTATAAGTTTTTATTTCACAAAAATAATTTCATATTACATTCTTTGATTGTGAAAATGGAACTTGTTTCTGGATTTCTATAAGATCAAACAACCTGTGTATCTGTCCCCTAATGCTTTTCTTTTGTTCTCCTGCCATGAAGAAGGCACCTTGTTCTTTTGTCAAGCAGCAACACTGCTCCTCTTCAGTCTGGGACTTGTACATCTGGCACAGGTGGTTGCCCCAATGACAACCTGGTGGCATTTGGAGGTGAGATGAGTTTTGTGCCACTATGGGGATTTACAGGCCTCTGCCCAGCTGTGAATCCAAAGCAACCCCATAGGGACTGTGTGATCTGACCTGTAAGTTGTGCCTCCTGGTTACTATGAGGAGCCACACTCTCTCAACTGCAGTTCACACCAAGACAGACTGCACCAGGCAACTTTTATGGTGGTATGGTAGATATAAGGGATGATCTGAAGCAATGATCATCATTGTAGCAGCTGAGCAGTGTGGGAAGAAGGTGTAGGCCATTTTATAACAAAAAGTTTACGGTAGCAAGTAAAGCTTTCTTGAGATTAACTGTATTACACCAAAAATGGAATGAAGGAACATTTGTCTGCCATTACTTTGCTTATTCTACTCCAACTTGCCAAATAATGCATTTCAATGCATTTAAAATTATTTTAACAAAACCTTTCTCTCACCTTTAAAGATAAGTGACTTTTAGACTGCAAGCTCTTCAGGGCAAGAACTATGTAATTTTTTTGTGCATGATTGTGGGGCTTTTTGCACCATGAACCTTCCTTGAAAATTGACTTTAATCAGTAATAATGGTGCTGCCTAAATTCTTAAAATTTAGCTTTACTGGAAAGTTTCCACTACTAGGAAAATGACAAGTGAAACTTGCCCTGATGAATAGCAGCAACACAGAAAAACATCAGAATAATTGTAATGGCTAAGTTCTGCTGGCTGCTGTGTAATGTAATGAAGTCAGTGCCTGCTGTGGCCAGATAAATCAAGTATTACTTTATAGTATTCAGCTGGACTTTTTAGTCAGATTACTCACAACAGTGCTACTCCCCTCATGGCCATTATGAACAGCACATTGTAAAAATAAACAAATACACAATATGCTAATGTAATTTTGTGATGATTTAGGAGCAGCATGAGAAATGTGCCCAGTTGCTGCTGTGCTAGGCAGAGGAAATCTTACCGCTGACCAGAACACAATGATCTATAAATCTTTATACTGTAGCTACCCAAGGTCAAAATTAGAATCTTATAAGAAATTTTTTTTCTTGTTCTCTGGTCTTTGTGCTCAATATCCAAAGGTAGGAAACATTTGATAGTGTTCATAGTGCAAACGAAACAATGCTATAACTGCAGTAGGAACAGCACTCATTTTAGCACACCCAGAGGCTTTCAGCACAATCAGGATCAGTAAGCCCTTTCTACAAACTTCTCAGGGCACAGTTTCCTCTAAGTAAGATAAATGTTCCAACAATATGATTTTTTTATTATTATCTTTTTTTAATCTCTACTGTGTATATAATGATATTGCCCCAAAAATAAAACCAGACCTGCACCTTTCTAAGCTTAACAGAAGCTCTGTCTGTTCCCAGGAGCTAACAAGTGTCTAATGAGCACCTGCTTTTTAACAAACAGCCTTGGAAACTTACTTTTCTTGCCTCAATAACAGCCCAAATGGACTAATAATTTTGTTGCTGAATCTTCAAAGAAAGTTACCAACTCAAATTGAGGCCAGGATGGAAAATTAATGTGCAGTAAAGCCCAATCTCTTGTGACTCTGTAAACAATGATTCAAAGTAAGACCACTCAAGCTCTGTTATAAGGAGGTGGGAGATATAAAGCACACTCTCTAATGTCCCTATAAACAGCAGTTCAAAGAGAGATCCTTTTGAGGTCTCGATTCTCAGAACATAAGGGGCTAATGTGTATGTCTCAAACACAGATAAACAGAAGACTGTGTAGCCATCTAAGGACTGTTAGCAACATCAGACAAGAATTTTTGGTAATAACCAATGAGTACTGGTGTTAACATGCCATGAGAAAGAGCAGTATTTGGCTAGAGAAGGGAGGCCAGGTGAACATAAGGCAGCACTTTTCCATGAGAAAGAATGACAGCACAGTACAGTACAAGCACTAGAATAAGTGGCAGGAAGTGTTCATGGACTACAGGGTGGGATTAAGATTAGCAAAGACCCCTGAAGCCCTCCGACCCATTTCTGGCAAGACCTGAAAAAACAGACTGTACATGCTAACTAATGTACACAGAAAGTGAGAAACCTGTCTTTGGGACAGCAAACCCTGTCCATAAAAAGGTACATGCCCAAGTCTGGGCAGTGCCCCCAGGGCCCTGGACATCTCATTGGCTGAGACAGCTGGATCAATGCTGAAAGCAGAACTGGTGATCTCTTTTCCTCTTTCTCTCTTTTTTTCCTCTCTTTCTTTAATCTTTATTTTTCCTCTGTCTTTGATGTTTTCTTTCTCTCTTTATTTCTTTATTTCATCTTTCCCTCTTTTATTTCTCTCTTCCCTTTCACCCTACCCCTTTATCCAAAACTCACTGTTTTGTGCTTATATAGCAGGTCAGGGACTGATACACCAATTTCCATGCCAAGTGTGTAATTTACTAATAAAACTTTCTGATTGCATGCAGAACCTATGACTTTGATGGTTCCTTTCAGCCAACAAGCATTTATGAATTTGAGGTGCTTCCTTCCCCTTAAGAGTGGGTCATCACAATGGGAAAGCTAAGGATACGCAAATTAACATTTTTTGAAACACAGACAAAGTGTATGATCTGCCTATAGATTCATTTAGCCTTGAAATTTGGATGACTGACCTGTTTTTTAAGCATTTTTTGTAGAATTAAGCTAGACCCTAGCTTCTGGTTTGGTATTCACTTGTCTACAAAGAGATGTTTAGAACTACTTAGCATTAAGTACCCTAGAGGGAAAATGAGCTCTTCTGAAGCAGCAGCAGTGGTTAGAAAATGTACCCAAAGACACCATAAAAAAACTAAGAAGTGCTTGCATTCTAGTAAAGAAGTCTCACTCCCAGACCACACAACTAACAATAAAGTTGACTAAACCTCCGTAACTGTTTTTCTCATATATGACACCTTGATCTCTTTAGATTTGATTTAGAATGCATGTGTTTGGATCAACTATTCTATTAACAGTTAATAATTTTATCTTTCAGTATAGAGTAAACTTTCAGTAAACATAATTATCTTACAAAGAGACTTGTTTGTTACTACCTACTCAGTACAAAATCACAAACAGAAGCTCATATCTCTATTAGTTGGAAAGAATTAGGATTCAAAGTTCTGTATCAGTAAAGTCTATTTCCCTTGAAAGATTCAACCATAAAGAAAAGAATTTTTATGAAGAAACTATTAAAATTTTAGTACATGCTTAGTTTTTTGCTGGGTTTTTTTCAGGAAAATTATATTTTTCTGTATTTCCTATATGAAATGTGGATATGTGATTTTATCAAAAGTCCAGTTGAATTAATTGTAAAAAAAAATTCCATTGATACCAGTATGGTTTGGATCAAGTAATATTATTCTGCTGAGAAGACTTCTTCTAGTTATTTATTCCCTTTTAGTAGTAGATCTGCTTAAACTAATTCATTCACAAAGGATTTAGGTACTATGTGAAATGTAATTAAACATAAGAAAAGAAAATGTCACATATGCTTTAATATTTATGGCCATTCTCCAGACATCTAGGAGATTAGATTATTTAACTCCCCTCACCTACCCCAGCTGCATTTTCACTTGCATTTGTCCTCTTTTTGACTAAATAATTGTTCTTCTGTTAGTTATTATTTGTGTTTCCCAGTCTTTGTTGGCCTAAGTTTTGGGGTTTTTTTGATGTTTGTTTAGATGTGATGTGTGTTTGCAAAGAAAAAAGTGTTTATAAAATTACACTATCCATCAGCCTGTCCATCTGTCATTATGACTTGTGAATCCATCAGTCACTTGCAGATAAATTTCACAAGAGGGCTACAAATCTAAAATATATGGAATTCCTACAAATTTTGTGACACTGGAGCTGAATGTCAATATTTTCAATGCATCCAGTAAAAAAGTATTTGTATATCAGCTTATTACCAAACAGGCAGCAGTCAGATGGCCAAGCAGCACCTGCTTCTTGCTCTTAGTCTGGTACAGGCTTATCTCCAAAGTGTTTGCAGAATATATATTGCAATTTCTTCAAAAAGTGTGTATAAAAAGAAATATTTTGTGTTTTCTCAGTTTTTAAAAAGTAAGATACTTTTTGACATCTAAACCATATTCAAGGCTCCATTGTTCTAAATCCTATATAGCATGCTGTTACTAATGCTGTGTACTCTTAAATTTAGATAGAGCTAATCTATTTAATATGGTTTATGTGTACTTTCCTGTGCTGAGTTCTGCAAAATGACAGCGACTTGAACCTTTTTAACTTCTTACTTACGACCTAAAGAGAAAATGGTGGTGTACTATAAACAACTCCCAGTTCTGGTAGTAGCATTGTTATTTGAGTCAGTTTTCTTTTACCTACATTCAAAATGAGAACTGGTCCTCTTCCTGTGTTCACCTTTGCAGGAATAGGATCACTATTCTAATATTCCTCTTTTTAAATTAACAAACTTGAGTAGTCCAAAACCACTTTCAATACCTAGAATAACTAAATTCCTTCTACAGATACCCTTAGGAGTCCATACTTACAAGCACTGTCTGTATTGGAAAGAGTCAAGGTTTTGATCAAGGTTTTGATTCTATTTTTCTTGAATAGAAGGAAGAAGAAAGCATTGAAAGGGAAAATTCAACCAAATATATGCTTGTACTTGTGCCAATTTTTCTTACTAGCTGAAGAAAGCATTCTGGGAGGGAAGTTTCCTTTTCTTGAAGCTCTCAACGGTTTTCTTTCTACTGAATTTGAGTTTCACTTAGTACCTATGACTAGCAAAATGCTGATATATATAGGTAATGTTTGTTGATCTGCAGGAGGTATTTTTCTTGGTGTGATATTGAACTGCTGTTGCATTTCATGTGCTTTTTATCTGCAACCATTCCTTCTGGATCACCAGATATTTCACAGTCCCCTCTGTGACTGTCAAGTTTAAGCCTAACCTGCATGTGCCTTACTTGGTTATGATGATTTTATCTTGCTGGTGCTGAATAAAAGCACATCAGTACACGTATCTCCAGAGTTCATTCAGCTCTCTCATTGACTTGTGAATTTTTATCACCAACAGTCCAGTTCTGAATGTTGTCTATATTTCAGCAGGGTGAGGCTGATTTTTAGATCCAAATTTGAAGTAGGTCACTGTAGTGGTAAGAATTATCAGAAGCTGAAAGATGTCAAGAGAAAGTGGTGGGGCATATGGGACCAGTCTCAGCTGATGGAAGGAGAGGTAGAGGAGGTATTATGAATAAACAGAGGAACTGTGACTGTTAAGGGAGTAGTTACGATTTTCATAGAGCCCAGCAAAGTGCTGGGCACAGTGCTTGTCCCAGGTCCTGAGAAAAGAGCACTTACAAAATGAAAAGTTAAGAGCTCAGTTCTATGTCTAGCTTTCCAGAAAACATCTTTGATTTGGTGTGAATTTTTTTGGAAAGAATTTTCCCAGAGAAATTGTGAAACATCCCAAATAACACTACTTTCCGAAACGTGTTGGAAGTTGCTAAGACTTTGTCTCTGCAATTTACATTGTATCTCCATCATGTACAACAATAAACAGATGACAAAGTTCATGTCTGCCTATAAAATTCTGAAAATAGTAGCTCAAACCAACTACATTTTCAAACCTAAGAAGAAAATGACACAACTTGCACTCCACAGATGTTACTCCTGCCTTTAATGCCCTGCTGCTCAGATGCAGAGGCTATGAGTGCCATATAAAACCTTCCACAGGATGCAGTTAAGATATTCTCAGGTGGCGTGCAATCTCATTCAGAAATGCAAAACAAAATCCATGCTCCATTTAACCTCCAGTAAACCCCTTAGAATATGACTGAAGTGGAGCTTGAATGACATACATGAAAGTGGAGCTTGAATGACATACATGAAAGTGTTTTGTCTCTCTGTAGCAGACTAAATTTTACCCATGATGATTCACTGAAAAGTCTAGCCTATTGTCATTCATAGTGAAGTGACTAATAATTTCTTCATAACAGTTCCACTTGCAAACTGAAGTGCCTCTCACTCACAAAGATAAATAGCAAATCATAATCTGTCATGTATTTCCACATAAAGAGGATACATTTTAATACGGCTATATTCTTCTTTATTTTCTGGCTGTAAAGAAAAGCTATCTTATATACAATAGCAGAATGACTGCTTGATATATTTTCATTTATTCTGATGTTGATCTTCCTCATTTTTTTTTTCCTCTAGTTACTACTGAAAATAATTAAAAAGAAAAAAAAAAAGGATAAACGTTAAGATAAAGCATCTATAGTTCTGATGATTTTGACAACCTTGATAAATGACAATGAGAAGAGATATATTAAGCTGTCATGCTGAAGTTTACACAAGCAATAATGAAGAAAATTCAACAGGGAATAAGACTGTTTCTTTCTTTGCTGTTTCACTTGTCATAAAACAGAATACTGAGGACAATATACAAAAATAAGTGTTCAAAAACATTTTCTGGATGATTTTTTGCATGACTATATTCTGTTCTCGATTTTTCAACCTATATTTATACTTTTGGTTCTAGCTAATGGAACAGCCTGTGAAACAAATTAGAAACCTTTAAAAGACCAGTTCAACCACTAAGTATTTTACTGTTTTCAGTAACAGTCATATTTGGGGGGAAAAAAAAAAAAAAAGAGTGGGAAAATCATCCAAAACCCCTGAAGGAATATTGAAATAGCTGATTGATGAAGATCAGACCTATCACTATCTTGTTATTCTCATTTTGAATATCTGTCCCTTATTTTAAGCATCAAAATGGATCTTTTTGGTCTTTTTGATATCCCTAAGCACACTTAATACCTTTAAACTGGCTAAAGATATCAACAATCTATTAAATTTTAAAACTAATCATAACATGGAGAACAGTGTGTATTTGAATCTGACCAAATATTGTACAAGATTGTTATGGGGAAGCTGCCTATGACATGATTTTCTTCAGTAACAATTTTTACAAGGATCATGGCCTGTCTTTTTTCCTACTCAATAAAATATCTAAAGAGCTGTCCTTCATATTTATCTTCGCTTTGATTTTTATATATTTTCTTCTATGCCCATATGTCCTGGTTATAGTGACCAGGACCAGTTTGTCACTGTGTGTGTGTGGCTAAGACTTTGTATTCTACACCCTCTATGTATTTTCTCATGGACAGCTAACAATGGACCATTTGCAGCAGC
>JAWWEU010000001.1:71220903-71262916 GCA_035583155.1 Acropternis orthonyx
AAGTATTGTGGCGACATGGTACTCCAGAACGAATTGAGTCAGACAATGGGACTCATTTTAAAAACAGCCTGGTTACCACCTGGGCAAAGGATCATGGCATTGAGTGGGTGTATTATATTCCATATCCTGCAGCAGCTGCTGGGAAGGTTGAACAATGCAATGGACTACTGAAAACCACTCTAAAGGCATTGAATGGGGGAACTTTCAAAAATTGGGATCAGCACCTAGCAAAGGCTACATGGTTAGTCAATACTAGGATTTCTGTCAACCAAGGTGGTCCTGCCCAGTCAGAGACCTTTCACATTGTGGATGGAGAGAAAGTTCCTGTAGTTCACTTGAGAGGTATGCTAGGTAAAGCAGTCTGGGTTAATCCTGCCTCAAGCAAAGGCAAACCCATCTGTGGGATTGTTTTTGCTCAAGGACCAGGATGTACTTGGTGGGTAATGAGAGAAGATGGGCAAACCCAGTGTGTGCCTCAAGGAGATATAACCTTAGGGAAAAAATAACTTGTATTCTGAGTTCTGTGTTACAGGAAATGAACCACGAGGTGATGAAGACCTGAGCTGAGCCCATGTTGATGCCCAATAATTGACTGTTTTTTCCTGCCCGAAGTATCCACCCTAATGGACTAAAAACCTACCAACTGGAGGGGTGGAAGACGGCACTGAAAAGAACAAGGACTGTTTAAGTGTGCAAAATAAATGCATATGGGTTTGATGTCAAATGGTTTGAAATAAGGGGTGGAATGTGATGGGCTTGATAAACCCCAAAACACTCAGAGTAAGGCCTTAGTTTAGTTAGGCCCAAAGTCAAATTTAGCAGGCCTCAGTTTTGTAGGCCATGGGGCTCTACATAGATTTAGAGGGACAAGTATCACCTGACTTAAGCAACCAAAGAGGTATTTCGTATCATCTGACATCAAGTCGAGTATAAAACTAGTGGAGGACATGCTCCCACCTCTTCTCTCCTTGTGGTAGTGGTAGTGAGAGGGCACCCTGTCGCAGCTCCGAGAGCGATAGGCCTGGCTGCTCCCTTGCCGAGATGTCCACAGCAGTTTTGGTCTCTGGGAAGTAAATATTTTTTTTTGTTTGGTGTTGCTCTCTCCTTCTTTTCCTTGCTGGGTGTTCCTCCCAGGAAATATCTTTGGATTTAATTTCCAATAAATGGGTTTGGGTGGTGGAATCTGTGTGTTATTGAGAGGGCAACTTGGGGTGTAGTTATTGTTGGTTTTTTTATATTTGTACATATATTGTTGTAACTTTAATGTAAATATACATATATATATATATCAGGTTTCTTTTCCAGTTTCAGTTTTTTTTCCCTTCCCTCCTTTCACTGAGACTGTGTGGGTTTGGGGGGGGCTTGCATTTTGCCAAGGTCGAACCCACAACACTGTTCTATTTTGGGTTGGAGTAGAGTTAGTTTTCTTTACAGTGGCTAGTATGGGGCTATGTTTTTGATTTGTGCTAAATACAGTGTTGATAATATAGCAATGTCTTGGTTATTGCTGAGCAATGTTTATACAGAGCCACAGACTTTTCTGCCTTTTCGTCTGTTGAGTAGACTAGGGGTGCAAGGGAAATTGTGAGAACAGCTGGGACAACTGACCCCAACTGACCAAAGGGATATTCCATGCCACATGGTCAGTACACAAAATGGGGAAAAGAAGCAGGAACGGGGTGGGGGGGAGTGGGACGGGGGGATTTTTGGAGTGATGCCATTTGTCTTCCCAAGTGATTGTTATGAGTGATGGGGCTCTGCTTTCCTGGGAATGACTGAACATGTGCCTGCCCATGGGAAACAGTGAATTAATTCTTTGGTTTGCTTTGTTTGTGTGCATGGCTTTTGCTTTACCTGTTAAATTGTCTGTATCTCAACCCATGACTTTTCTAACTTTTTCCCTTCTGATTCTCCCCATTCCTGCTGGTGGGGTACTTGGTTGCTGTCTGGGGTTAAACCATGACACTGGCCTTGAACACTTCCAGACATGGGACATCCACAACTACTCTGTTTGACTTGTTCCAGTATCTCATCACTGTCACAGTAAAAAATTTCTTCCTACTATCTAATCTAAACCTACTTTCCTTCAGTTGAAATCCATCACTCCTTGTCCTATCACAACATTCCATGATAAGGGTCCCTCCCTATCTTCACTGTAGACCCCATGTAAGTACCTGAAGACTGCTACGAGGTGTCCTGGAGCCTTCTCTCCTCTAGGTTAAACAACCCCAACTCTTTCAGACTGTCCTTATATGGGAGAGGTTTGAACATCCTAATCATCTTCATGGCATTTCTCTGGACAAAGATCAAGCAGATCCATGTCTCTCCTGTGCTGGAAGCCCCAGAGCTGGATGCAGTACTCTAGGTCATGTCTCACAAGAGCAGATTAGAGGGATAAAATCACCCCTCGACCTGCTAACCACACTGCTTTTGATGCAGCCCAGGATATGGTTGGCCTTCTGAGTTGCTAAAGCAAATTGCTGGGTCATATTCAGTTTTTCATTCACCAACACCACAAGTCCTTCTCTGCAGGGCTGCTCTCAAGCCACTAATTATCCAGCCTGTGTCCATGTTGGGGATTGCCCCAACCTATATTCCTAACTTTATGCTTGGCCTTGTTGAACTTCATTATGTTTGCAAGGATCCATCTCTCAAGACTATCATGGTGCCTCTTAATGGCATCCCTTCCCTCTAGAGTATCAACCACCACTTTGCTTGGTGTCATCCAGAAATTTGTAGAGGTATGCAAAAGAAACTGGATGGGAGCATAGCCATGACAGGTGTCCCGACCTGAACAAAGGGATATTCCATAACATAGAACATCATGCCCAGTATATAAACTGTAGGGAGTTACCTGGAGGAAGAGCCGGTCTGGGTTTGAGAAAGTGGGTCTGGCCTTGGTCAGCAGGTGGTGAGCAATTACATTGTGAATCACTTGTTTTTCCACTTTTAGTATCAATATTATTATAATTTACCATTATAACTGTATTTTAATTTATTTTTAATTATTAAACTGTTCTTATTTCAGCATACAAGTTTTACTTTGATTCTCCTCCCCATTCCACTGGGGTGGGAGGGAAGACGGGAGTTGAGTGAGCGGCTGCATCATGCTTAATTTCCAACTGGGCTAAAATCACAACAACTTGTCAAATCCATGTCTCTCTGTTTTAGAGACAAGGATTTGTGGGCACAGTATCAAATGCTTTACTTCTAGTCTCTTTGATTTATAGGAAACTGTCCAAACTCTTTTTTAAGACTAAGTTTTACTTAATGAGATAAATATAATATGAGAAATATATCTGCATCTTAAGCTGAATCCTTCTTCTTTTTGAGATCTATGAAATAGCTTTTATCTGAAGTAAAATATCCTTTTATAAAATGTTTCTTTGCTCCTCTACATCAATTTCTAAGATAATCTCTCTGAAAGTTTACATTCATCCTTAAATTTTTTCTTATAAATGGATTTTAATAAAATATCTATAAAAGAGCAATGTTGTAAAAATACACATTATAAGAATGTGCAAAATACAACCAGCAAAACAATTGTGTGGGGCTTTTATTCTTGATGTTTTGGGTTTTATTTTTTTTTAATTATAACAGAAATGATAGTAAAATTGCTTGGTGATTAATAAACCAATCCCTAAAGTCTTTGGTGAAATGAGAAGTGAAAGTAATTTAAGTTGATGTCCTCTGTAGATAGTGCTGGCAGCTAAAAATCCAGTAACAGAAATTAAAAGGACACACAACCAATATCTTTATTCTTTCATATTTATGGGTTTATGAAGGAAGCAGAAAGTATGGATTTACCATTGAGTGAAATGATGCCTGAATTTTTAACCCTGTAATTATTTTTTTTTCCAGTAAACTGTAGATGGATTTGTAGATATGATTTAAATGAAGTTTCATCTATAACTCAGTGCTGAAGTTCTCTGTAATATTTTGATCAATTAAGATATTCTGAAATCCCCAATACAGCAGCACGGTATTGGAATTTCTAGCTATGGTGCAAACTGAAATCATACTTACTAGTTGAAATTCATATTGACAGTTCAAAACAAATCATGTTTTTAATGCAAATTTCTGACATTCTGTATGAAGTCATGTTGGTTTTTGGTCAGAACATGTCACATTGTTTCATGTCATAAACTGTCCTGAATGGTACTACTGTAACAAGCCATGACAAAACAATGAGACATAGTAAAAGAAATGAAGTATTTTTAAGACTATTTCACAATCACTGGAATCACAAGCATCCAGTCTGAATATTACATACCAAACAGATGAGTGTAATTTTAGCTGCATTCATGCCTAACTATCAAGTTAAATCTCCTTTCTTTATACAGAATTATCCTTCATGTATATGCAGGTATAGGTATATAAATACACATTTATGTTTATACATATAGTTTGGTCTGTGTAACTTTTGTAGTGAATCTAAGTGTGGTAGCAAGGTGTCCCAACTCTGTCAGTACATACATGTGAAAAACCACAGCTAACGAGTTAATTCAAACGGGTAAAGTTATATCCATAGCAGACTTTCTATGTGAAGGTTTATCTAATTCCATGCTTGAAGTACCCTCCTGTGGTCTTCAGACCCTGTTCTTTGCTTTTTGGGGCAAGGACAAAAGATCTTATTTAAAAGTTTCATTTCAACCACAATTAAGAGACAGTTACTATACTATACTACCCTGAAGGAAGTATTTTAAAGAGCATGACTGTCACACTAATGATAACTTATCTAAAAAGACTAGTCAGGAGTTCTGATTGGCCTGTAACCAGTGTTTCTGTGATCTTAAACAGAATTGACATCAGGAAGTCTTTTTTTTAAGTCTTTTTTTCTCATGGGCATATAAGGAAATAAATATTGCTTCAGAAAAATTAATGAAGACTGTGAAAGGCTTTAAAAACTTAAGTTCTCCAGAGAGTATACAACACAAGTGGGAGTTTTTGATTTGCCTCCTCTCAAGTGTCACAATTTGAAATCCTAACAGGAAGAAAATATCTTCTTATAACAATGTCAGAAGCAAGAACATTAGCTATGTCCAAGCCAATTAGTTCTCTCCTAGACAAATCTGCTTTGGAATGAAGTATCTGTAAGCCTTAGAGACATGAGCAATTTGATCTGTTCACCTCAGGGCCACTGACTGCTTTTGACTTTCATTTATTTAGTATAATAGACATACTTAGTGAAATCCCACGGTTATTTTTAATTGGTTACCATATAATTTATTTATCAAACTCAAATCTGCTATCATCTTGGCTCTTTCTAATTGATAATAAAGACTCATTTCATAGAAAGGAACAGAATCTCTAAATGCTAGGCACTGATTGTTATACAAATTATAGTAAATATTGCTGAGATTGAATGCACCCTGATCAAGCTCAGGGGTGTCACTCAGTTTAGTGGTGTGGATGAAACTAAACCTTAGACAGTAAGGAAAGTGAGGCACTGGAACAGGTTGTCCAGAGGAGTGGTGGATGCCCCATCCCTGAAAGTGTTCAAGGCCTGAACAGGGCCCTGATCAACCTGATCTGGAATTTGTCCCTCCACATGTCAGAAGGTTTAGAAAAAGATGATCTTTAAGGTCCTCTCCAAACCAAACTATTCTATGATTTTATGATTCTGTAAACAAACAGTAGCTGAAATATACTGAAGTGGTTTTGACTCTGTAGAGCGTTGTTTACATTTGTTCTATTTTCAAGTTATACTCTATGCAATATTTAATACATATATGAGTTCAGAAATAAATTAAGGCCCTAGATTTAAGGACAGTTTTTTTCTGTTGACCTGTACACACACAATAATTTAATAGTCCTTGGTCTTACAACCAGATCTCCAAAAATCTTGACTCAAACATTAATAACTGAAAATTTTGTAACACCACTGGGCAAATGCCTACTTCGAGATAAACAGTAAAATAATACACAGTGCCTTGGTAATCAAGCACATACTGATTCTTTAGTCAGAAGTTGTCTGCATAAAATTTGTGATTTTTATCAGACCAGCAGTGTGCATTTTGCTTCAGTGCCCAAAAGAAGGCCTTAGGGTTTTACTATCCTTTATGTGAAAAGTCTTTTATAACTTACTACCTGTTCTAGAGGTCTAGAGGGCTTTTTTTTAGCTTCCTGTAAAATTTAGTAGGGAATAGAACTGCTATAAATTTCTACAGGAGAGGTGACATAGGAGAAAGGCAATTCTCATTCTGTTCCCTAGATATGACTTTTACGGTCTTCTTTCCCTGTATTGCAGAATCATAAAATCAATTCATTTGGAAAAGACCTCTGAGATTATCGAGTCCAACCTATGACCAAACACTAACATGTCAACTAGACCATGGCACTGAGTGCCACATCCAGTCTTTCTTTAAACACATCCAGGGATGGTGACTACACCACCTCCCTGGGCAGCCCATTCCAATGTCTAATAACCCTTTCTGTGAAAAACTTCTTCCTTATTGCTACACAGCACATAAGTTATTATTGGGTCAGAACCACCTTGTGGGGTGCGTCTCTGTGAATGTGTGTGTGTTGCAATCTGCTTAAATATTGCAGAAAAAAACTTCAGATTCAAATATTTTCCTGAGCAAAATTAAATATCACACAAGTTATCTGTTGATACCAAAAATTGATTTTTATTAATTGCTAAGAGATGCAAAGAGAAGAAATAAGAAAAGGTTGGAAAAAAGCTAAGATTACTTTTAGAAGCAAAGGAAAAAGTACCACCAGAAAAATACTTTCTGCCAAGTTGGTAGGGGGGGTTAGAGGAGAAGTGGTTTCTACCTTTTTATTTTTTCTCTGTCTCTGTGACTTTTATGTTATCTGTTTAGCTGCATGGGGTCTTAGTCACTTTAGTTCTCTGGAATGCACTCAGGAGGTGTGGCTTCATGAGCAGCTGTGTCCAAGGCCCAGTGGAGCCAGGTCAGAATCTGTTCGACTTTCTAAAATGTAGTAAGGGTAGAAGGATAACACATAACTCACCCATGTGGCATGGTGGATCTTGGTTCTGCTTCAGGCTGACAGTTTCTGTCCCTGATGGCAAGCAGGCAGCAGATGGTGTAGAGAGACGATGAGAAGGTAAGGGGGGAAAGGTAGGGAGAGATTTTTTGACCTAAGTGACCGGTTCTCTCTTTTTCCACACCTCTAATTTTGTGTGGTGTCTTTCTGAGTTTTATAGTGTCCAGAGAAAGTTTGTACATGGTTGTTTGGCATGTAGCTCTATCCAGATGTTTTTCAAAGATTACAACAGCAGGATCTTTTGGCAGAAACTTTATCAGAAAGCTTCTGTGAGAGTTCTGACAGGAAACTACAGCAGGAAGCTTTTTGTGAGAACTTCTGGCAGAAAGGCTGACAGAGAACTTTTGGTAGGAAGTTTGGCAGGCAGAAACAATGGAGAAACATAATTTATTTTATTTCTCTATTATCTGTGTGCCGCAGTGTGTAGGGAAAGGGCTGGGATGGCCCTGCAGGCACGTGACAAGGCCTGTTGAGAGCATATGGGCTGCAGCCACATGGCCACTGGAGCTGTGTGGCTGGGCTGGCAGTCAAGGAAGGCCTGCTTGGTAACCTGCCCACAGCACACCCCCTGGAACCTCTAATTGTCTGTGGCACCCCTCACTTTGGCTCAGGGGACAGGGAGTGGTCAGTGAACCAAAGGTCATGCCTAGAGGGAGTGGCCACACTAGCCTGTCTATAAGGAGCATACACGAGGTTTCTATAGGGCCCTGCCCTGTTCTCCTAAAAGGCATCAACACGTGACCTGTGGTACTATGGGTTTTTTTCTCTCTTTATTCTTTCTTCTCTTAATCTTTCTTCTTTTACTCTTTCCTTCCTCTTGTAGGTAATTTAAACCCTTTCTGTGAGGTGTGGGTACCTAACTTAAGTGGCATGGAGTTTGTGTTTGCTGCAAGTAAAAGAAGTTCCTTACTATAGCACTGCTTGTTAGTCCTGGTAATCTGCTGTAGTACTTTTGTGAAGTTTTCTTTCTGTAAAACACTTTTTGCCAAATTACCTATTTTCTTACCAAATTAAAAGAAATCTCTTGGAGAAAAACATGTACTTATTCTCCAGAGTTTAACTCAAGGTTCTAAAGGACCAATGGCTTTACAAGAGTTCTTGTGAGCAAATATCTTGAAACCTAAAATTTAAATGTACACCCAGCAAAGTGTGGGGCTTTGGACCAGGTTGTAACACTAATGTCCAACCTAAACCTCCTAACATATGCTTTCAGTTAGCACATACTGTAACTTGCTTTGAAATTCATGAAAGTATAATTGATCATTTAAGAGTAAGTAGCAGTATTTTAATGCCAAAAGTATTTTTTCTTATTCATCACATTATTTTGAATCTTATAAGGAAAAATAAAATAAATGTGCTTATATTTTAAGTAACATCAAAAATCTGGACATTTATGCAATGAAATTATAACAGATTATAAAACCCTTTTAAAATGTAATTTCCAACTCATTTATATTTTGGGTTTTTCAGTTTTGTTAATTTGTGTATTATATGACTGATTTATACATAGTAACTTGCATTTTATTCAAATATACAGATAATCATTATGTTATGTACTTCTTAATACATGAGATTTCTAAAAATAAAAAGCAACAAATTAATGTAGATGCTTTTTAAGAAACAATATGTAAATATGCCACATTTTTAAGATTCATTATAATTTTTGTACATTGATTTCTTCTGAAATTTTTATTGAAAAATTACAGTCCCCCAGCTGGTTACCAGTACGCCATCTTTTTTAGGTGCAGTATTAATAAGGTGATTCTGCACTGGTTTTGAGATAATGTTTTAATAGGAAACCTATGGGATTGTTGTTCTTACTTATTATTAAACTATTTATTTATTTCCATTCCAATAAACCAGATGAGTGTAACTTCTCAAGTAAAACCATAGAAAGTCTTGTTAATAGGACAATTCATGTTTGTCTCAAGAACACCTATTGAAGACAGTTTTATTTTCTAGCATAAATTCAAGACATTTTAGGAAAAAAATGGCAGTAAGTTGTTTTTAAAATGTTTTCAGAGGTTTAAACTGAATTTCTTATCATAACAAAAGTTAAAGGTAAAAATGTGCATACTTTTGGCCATAAATGATCAGCTGCTACTTTTGCAAGTGGCATTTTATATTATAAAAGTATTGTCATTTTCATTTATAATTGGAATTCAGGTTAAATTAAGATATGCATGCTGTGAGGCATTCTAGGCTAATCACATCAAGGTCATTCTGTGTAAAGCTGGAGAACATGATCTCAAAGGGACTGTGTTTGCTTTGGGGAAGGTACTTTCTGTAGTGCAATCCCAAAGTCTTATTTCCCCACACATATCCTTCTCAGACCAAGTCTGCATTTCCTGTCAAGTTAAGGATGACATTGTCCTAGGTACTTTAATTTCTTTTTTCAAAAAAAAAATCAGAATAGGAAAATAGCTGTAGTTTTCTATGCAGTAGCAGTGTGTTTAGGGAATTGTTGCCAAGTGCATTGGCCCTGTAGCTCAAGCCTGTCATTAATGATGAAAGACTAGAAAGGGAGCTTTCTGCAGTTTATCTGATAAGCTTGGCAGTAAAGCCTGGAGTTCCTTACCTTAAACAATATGAGAAATGCAGGCTGTTTTTTATTTTTTTAAATGAGTGCATATTTGAGCAAACTGCCAACCCTCAGAGGGGGGGGAAACAGGGAAAAAAAAAAAAAGACTCAAACCAAATTCAGGACAGTTATTAAAGCTTGTCCATTTTAACATTAACTACATTGAGATGACAGCCAAAAATGAAATGAAACCAAGAACAGTATCTAAAAGACTGTTTCCTGAAATATTATTAAGATTAAAGTGTTTGTATAAGCCATTGCTTTTCTTTTTTGTTCTCTTTAATATTTCTCTACAAAGTTACCTTAATTAAAGATCTTGAAGACTGTCTTAATTGGTATTTTGGTCCTGTTGCATCTCTGGTCACATGATGTGGATAGTGGGACTAGTCTCCTGGAAAAGTCAACAGAGGATATTTAGATGTGATTTGAAAATGTTCAGAAAAGGAATCAAAGTCTGTTTACCATTTCCATTTGAAAGGCTCGTAGAGATGAATGTTTTAAATCAGCTATCATCTTTCTGATTCTCTTTTGTAGCACGTGTCCCTGAGGGTATAATCAAAAGATGGTAGCAAAAGCCTTGAATGTTCACACAGAGGTTTACATTAAATGCCCCAAGGATACAGAAATGGTTTTTTTACTGGTCACTAAAGAAATGCAGCTTTGGGAGCAGAGCAAAACCAGTTTCAGAACTCATAAAATTATAAAGTTCTCTAGGAATCTATTTCAGTTTCCTGTGACTGAAAACATAGGCATAGACATCTTTGGATTGCGACTTAGATTGGAACAAGATGCAGGCGGCACCTATCTTCACAATTCAGAAAGCAGAATGGATCAGTAGGATATCTCATATTGTTAGCTTATAATTAAATACTACAATGCTTTGTGTACCTGCATTCAAGGAATGAATGAAATTCTTGCTTCTCCATCTCTAACAGAAGCACATAGATGCATACCTACAAGAATAAAACATGGATGGAAGAAATGAAGTGCACACACAGTGAAACCAGGTACATGGGTCCTGGGAAGAATATAGGGATGCTGCCTGGATGTGTAGGGATGTGGTCAGGAAAGCTAAGGAACAGATGGAGCTGAATTTAGCAAAGGAGGGTTTCTACAATTATGTTGAATAGAAAAGGAAGGTCTGGGAAAAAATGTACCCTCCTGACAAATAAGACAGGACATCTAGTGATAAACTACAGAGAAGGCTAAGGTTAATTTTTGTAGTAGTCAGGAGGGGGCACTGCAAGGACCTGAAAGTTATTCTATACTTTATATATATAATATATACAAGTGGTGCATGGTTTCAGTGGGAGCACTAAACTGGAGAATGCTATTCCTGAACTATGGCAGGTACTCAACAGTTTTTGCCTCAGTTTTGACTGGTGATCACCTCTCATGTCTCTGAAGCCTAGGAACATCAGGTCAGTGACTTGGGAAATGAAGTCCCTTCCATCATAGGAGAAGATCAGCTCTGAGACCACTTGAAGTACCTGAACATACACAAATCCGTGGGACCAAATGAGATGCATCCCAAGATCCTGAGATAATTAGCTGATGTAGTTACAAAGCTACCCTTCATCTCACTTCAAAAGCCCTGTCTGTCAGTACTTAACAGGAGCTCATAAGATAGCTGGAGAGAAACCTTTTACAGGTGTCTGTAGTGACAGGACAAGGAGCAACAGTTTTAAATTTAGATTGGACTTAAGGAAGACATAAGGAAGAATTTTTTTTTTTTTTTCCCTCACAAGGATGGAGGTGAGATGTTGGAACACATTGCCTGGAGAAGTTGTGGATGCCGTATCCCTGGAAGTCTTCAAGGTCACATAGAATGGTACCCTAAGCAACCTGGTCTAGTGGGAAGTGTCCCTGCCCACAGCAGGAGAGTTGGAACTAGATGGTCTTTAAAGTCCATTCCAACCCAAATTGTTCTACTATTCTATGTTGTGTACATCAGTTAACGGGGAGAAAATGCTTTGAGTTTCTTATGTGAAAAATTCTGAGCACAAAATTCTATAAGAAATGTGACTTACATTTTGTAATTTCTTATCTTTCTGATAAGGCACAGCATGCTGTATAGTATACACACATTCTCATTTACTTCACCACTGAGTTGCACAGATACGTGGCCAGAAACTCCGAAGTAGTATCACAGCCCACAACAATAAAAGATGAAAATTCCCATTTTCAGCTAACCTGAGTTGATCCTACTATCAAATTCTGTAATTTTGAATTTTCTACTCATCAAGAAAAGTGAAAATACAACAGAACTAAGTTTTATTACAAAAGGAAATATTCCCATACTACATAAAGGCTGACAGTACAGATAGCAAATATTTTTAGGAAAAATGAACAAACAAACAAACAATCAAAAAATCCCCAAAGAAACAATCCCCTTTCATATGGAACAATGTCTATTTCACTGGAGTGTTTTCTTATATGTTGTACAGAAAATGTAGCATGACAAAAGTCAGCACGGTAGCAGTAATCTTTTTATTACTACCATAATTTTATTTTATTTAAAGTAGCTGTACTGTCTTGTAAATTTAAATTTCATTCATATAAAACATCACATAATGGATGTTGAATTTGTATGCAACCTGATCCTGAAGCTACCTTAAATAATCCTGTTATGCCATGTATAAAATCCTTACTGGCATAAAATCCAAACCACACTCATCTCCACTGAATAGAAAGAAAACATTCTCCCTAAAATCTAGTTTCCTAAAAGAAGAATTATAAAATGGAGTAAGTAGTAGGCAGATTGTGAAATCACAATAAGACCACAGAGATGTGCAGATGTATAACTGAAATACTAAATTTTATGAGCAGAGTTTGCAGAGTAATTTTGTTGGATTCGAGTCAGAAAGAGCCATTTCAGTGCATTCAAGAGACATGAAGAGAAATCTCCATCAACCCAAAGCCTAGCAGAAAATTTTCTTCAGGGAAAATGTATCCACTTCTCATGTCTCCCATTTTAGTATTTAGTTTAATGCACATCATGTATTTGGCTTCTGTGTGTGTTTTTCTTTCCCAGAATAATTTTTGCAACAGATTTGCCCTGCAGCATTAACTACCCTTGATAGTTTTCTCTCTTACTGTGTGATTACTTGCTTAGCATAATGACTTTTCTGCTTTTTTAAATTAGTGTGGTGTCACAGGAATTACTGTATAAAAATTTGACTTTAATGCAATATGATAATATCAGTAATGACAAGAACACATAGAAAGTTAATGTAACTACATTTCAGATGTCCTTAGTAACCTTTCAGAATTTCCATGTTTTATTTTGGACAGTTAAATCTTGAAAAGGAATTTTAAAAAAATTGTTAAATGAAATAAAAGATCTATAATATGAAAATACCAAAACACAGATGAATAATATTTCCCATCAGAACATTTTATTCTCATTAGAAAAAGTTGTACCAAAAAAAGCGCTAATATATAATTAAAAAATACTAATTTTGCCTGTGTTCTTCTAATGCTAACCTGATTTACTATATCAAATTATTATCTCCACTTATACACTGTATATGTATTATATTTCAGCAACATAATTCTCGTAATCATTATACTTATAAATTATGTAAAATTTATAATAATGTATAATTATAATGATGTATAATTTAGGTAAAATTTAATACATTTAAAACATTGGATTATATTTCTATATTTCGAGGATATATTTTTTCCCAAGAAACTTCTTTTATTTATTTGAAATTTTTTAAGATTTTTCTTTTAGTTCAAGTACATGATGCATTTATTTTTTTTTTTAACTGGAATTTGAAGTGACCAAAATTCTAGTTGCTGACGAATGATTATGTGACTTAGTAGCACAATAACGTTGAACATTGCTCCACCACTGCTTTGTTTGATTTTATCCAGGTACTAAAACTGTGAAAGAATTCTGAAGCCTGGCAGATTTTTGAATCAATAACTACATTTGACAGTGAAGAAGTTTTACTCTTAGGTTTTTACTGCTCCAGGCAGTGAAAAGTTTAAGCAATATTCCAGCAAAAATGAACCAACATAGTATTTATATTGCTTTCTTTCCTATTGATTCATATTAAAAATAATGCTGTGAGAAAACTACTGAACGACAGAAAGGCAAAGCCTTTTCTTTTAAAAACATTGAGCAATTAAATTATATAACCCCACTTAATGTTTTGAGTAAATATCCATACAAATTTAGATACTAACTGAGAAATGAATCGACCTATGAATATTTTTATTTTATTCTCTGGTCAGTAGCAAATATTTCCTCAACATGTTACACAAGAACACAGAGAGTGCTTCTCATAAACAAACCACTGAAATTCCGTTCTTCTGCATAATAGAACTGGATTAGTTCTGTTCTGCTTAGTCTCTAAGATATCAGGGAAATGCAAATGCACATGTGGGTGTCTTGCTCATAAACTATACTTAACTGTATTTAAGAGGTCATATAAATGCTATGTTTAAATATCATCAGCTTTCACCATTTAATACCATATTATGCATATAAATGCTGATAATCTCACACAAGACTTTTTCTAATATCAGAAAGAATCCAAACACATTTACATGTATTAGTCACAATATTTCAGTGTTAAACTAGTTGAAGTACTTCAACGTTATGGAAAATATCACTAACTTTCAGGTACAGAGAATGTTTAATATGATAATTATAAGGCCTTGAAAGAAGTTTGGAACATTCTATGATCTCAAAGAAAAATAAAATCCACTCTAAAAATAACTAACATGAACAAGGTTTTTATACTTGGTAAGGATAATGAAGTTCTTGGTGTATACACTATCTACTTTATTATTTATCCAAAATGTTGTGGTTTCTTTTGAAAAAGCTATTAAGCTGGAATGTAATTAAAAACATAATAGCTGAGAACAAATGTAAATGTTTCTGGAAGTATGAGATTAATAATTTTGGCATGAGTTCACCATTATATTGAATGTATTGGTACCTTTTTCATATACAGCTTTGCCACTGCATTTCATTTCAGATCTATAAGATCTCTGCTATTATTGTGTGGTAACTGTGTCATGTTTGTGAGCAGATTCAAACAGCTATTTCAGGTATTAAGCAAATATTATCTAATATTACTTTAAATTACTGAAAACCTTGACCCAGGAGTTCTGAGGTAATCATAGTGTTTTTGGGGTTTCTGTCCCTTTCTTTATTAGCAAAATACCAGAGCCAGTTGAATGTTGCTTGTTATATTTTCCTTGGGTCTAGATGATTTACACAAATGTATTCTTGTATTTGCCACATCGTCCTTTCTGCTAAGTAATTTGAATATTTCTCTTTAATTTTTCATTATATAAATCTTTGTGGAGAAATATGGGTGCTTTAAGGCTTTTATACACCTCATAAAAATCCTTCAATTATTTTTCACAGTCTAACATCCAAAAATCTCCAGCACACCCTGCGGCTGGATCTGCGTTTCAGTACATCCTGCTCTAGGCAGATTGGATTTGCTGGCCTCATTTCATTTGCAAGGAAAATATGCTCCAATTATCTCCATGAAAAGAGCTGCTAGAACATATTTTTTTATTTCCTCCCTCTGGAAGGAAATTTGCAAGTGCGGTCGAGTGGTGAGCTAACAAGTTCCCCACAACATGGAGCTGAAACTAAAACAAAATACACTTTTTGCCAGAATTGAAGGGTGCACTGCAGAGTATGCTCACCTCATAGGTACAGCCTTTAACTCTATATTATGTATTGGATTGTCACCATCCTGTTAGGTTTTTTTCACATGCCATGCCCTCATGGATTATACCTTTACTAATAAATTAATTGAGTTTGGGTCATGAAGTAAATGGACAAGATATGATAAAACTCACAAAGTCCCCAAAATGGAGAGAAACAAATGTTACTAGGGTTGAATTCTCTTTCTTTCCCAAGAACTGAAGTACATAGAATTGATTGCCTCTGGTAAATGCTAATGCTCAAATGATGATTTGAAATTTTCTGAGAGAAAACCAGCTAGCACAGACTAAACTATTCAAAGGATCATTGCAGCAATTTAACAGTATAGTTGATTGAATTCCAGTGCCAGGGAACTTTCCCCGTTTCTGTACTTTTTAATAGAAGTATAGTTACTTTGTATCTTTATCATTAATGTTTTAAGGAGAATTCCAGTGAAAATTTAGGGTTTGTCTAAATTTTCTTCTTAAGATCCCCCTTGGCATGCTAAACAACCTTTTTTTAGAACCAGGCAAATAATGAGTCTGAAATGGCAAGCTCAGAGTTGGAGCCTACATAAATTAACAAGATTTCTCCCACTTCAGGTTGTCAGGCAGTTTGTTAACTTACCATTCAGACCCACCAAGACAGTTGTCCAACATAATCAAGTGGAGAGGGCACAGAGAGGAGGCAGAGCACAAATGGGCAAATATGTGTCAGGAGGACTTGCCTCCTGGCCAGAATCTCTGAGCAATTCACAAACTATAGATACCAGTTTAATTTCATGATTCCTCTCATCTGGGATAAATAAACCTGAGCCTCTACATGTGTTCTGTTCTGTATTTAATCAGTTCAGTTCCTAGTTGAACTTATGGATATTACAGAAACAAATAAATGAGAAACTGAATAAGAGATTCCACAGTCTCAGAAGGGAGAACTGGGTTACATCTGGTCATGGCTAGGATAGAGTTAGTCACTGGTAAAGTGCTGTGGTTTTGGAATTAATATGAGAATAGTGTTTGTAACACAACAGTGTTTTAGTTGTTGCTGAGCAGTGCTGAAACAGTCAAGGCCTCTCCAGCTTCCTTCCCCACTGCACCAGTGAAGAGGCTGGGGCTGGACATGATGTTGGGAGAGGACACAGCTGGGACAGCTGACCCCAACTGACCAAAGGGATATCTCATATCATGACATTATGATCATCAGTAAAATCTAAGGGGAAGAAGGAGGAAAGGGGTGGAGGGGACAAATAGAATATTTTACAAGTGTACTTACAAGACCCACACTGTAAAAGCAGCCAAAGCAGAATAATAATAAAAAAAATAGTTGTATGTCAGAAACAAGGTAATAATATGTCCTCTCTGTCTACAAAGATAGTTGGGAATTTAGAGGTACTATCTTCCTTTAAAAAACAAACTAGAAAGTTAAAAAGTGGTATTCTACAATGTTCATAAATATTTGAAATAGTTATAAATCTGTGAAATAAAACTTCTTACCTAGTCTTACACAAATAAATTTGTAGAACTGGCCACATAGTGCATAACCTTAAATGTTGATAGTGACTTATATATAGGTAATAACTTAATATTTTGTTATAAATTCTGTCTACTATTGTTACTGATATTTATTAAGAATCATGAACATGAAGGATGTTCAGTGAGAAGTATTTGATGCTACTGCTTAACATAGCATAATTGAAATCACACAGTATTGATTATACATGTATACACATATGTGTATATAATGCATGTATATACATTGACTATATATATAAATATGACTTTTTATGGCATAACATCTATCTGTTGCTGGGTAAGAAGCAAAATGTTTGTTAAAGAGCAAAAACCTTAGCAAAGATAGCACACGGAGATAATGTTGAACATTAAAGAGCAAGTCCATTGCAAATTCCAAAATAGATCAGGGATAGGAGTGAGTGTTATCTTATTAAAGAAACCATTTTAATTTGATTGGAGTGTTTGATGGTCATCCAAATGCAGTTTCATTTCCCCCTAGTCGAAGGCGCTCTGTGGGATGAAACACCTGATTTCCTCCATATTCCCTTATTTCTGCATACTGTTTTGCAACATACAGCAGAAGTTAAGGCTCATCACATCATCAGATGGATCTTATATAGGCAAGTGGAGAACAGCAGAGCATTCATTTGAGCAAGGTAGATATACAAGAGTAACACTACACTAAAAATAGAATCCAGAAACAGAATCCAACAATAATTTCCTTTACAAAAAAGAACTTATGTCTGTCTGAAAAGTTATTCAAGAACACAGTTCGCAAGAAAGAATTTCTACGAAACAACTTTTCAAATGTTTTAACCATAAATGGATTAGGTCTACTGTTGTCTTGGTTTAAAGACAAATAGTGGGGCAGGAACCCCAATAACATGAACTCCTTCCCCTTTTATTTCCCATCAATACAGAGAGACAAAATGTGAGGAGGTATAAGTGAAACAATAACAGTTTATTGACAAGGAAATAGTAGTGACCACAAAGATACAAAGTAAATGGCTTACCCACAAAGAGGGGAATTCACTACCCCAGGTGGTCACCTGGGAACAAAGGTGAAAAACTGGGAGAGGGTCCTCCCTGCCAACCATCTCCCTCTGCCCAACCAAACAATAGAAACAATAGGAAATGGGCAAAAACAAAAACCCAGGAAAACTGGGTTGTTCACAAGGAGTTATACTATTAAACTGCCCAGTCTAAGTCCCCTGGTTAGATTCAGGTCTTGACTGTAGCGGCGGTGTTACTCCAGAGCCTCTTTGTTCCCTGGCACTGGTGTTACCCTCCTTGGCTTGGCTGAGCTGCAGAGTGGCAGCAGGGGCAAGTGATGGTTGCAGAGCTACATGCGGTGGTGGAGGTCCCAGGTGATGCTCTGGCAGTGGTCTGGTCCAGTACAGTGGCAGCTGTCCTGAGTGGTGTGCCTTGGGTCAGTTTCACTTTAGTTTTCTCTTTGACTGCAGCAGGTGAGGGGGCAATCTGGGCTGCAATACTGGCGCAGTTTGGGTCCGCTCGGCTCCTGTGGTAAATGGTGGCAGTTGGATTCTGCAGGCACCAGTTCATGTGGTCCGGGGAAGAGAAAGTTCTGTTTTCTGCCCCGCTGTTTTTGTCCCTTCCCTCCCTGCCCTGCTCCAGGGAAATTAATTCTCAAGCAATAGTAACATGTAAGCTGCTATGAAGAAATTTAACTCTATCCCAGCCAAAACTAGTACAATCTTCACCCTTTATTCTTTACTGATTATGTCATGCTCGGGTCCCACACTATCTAATACATTCTCATTAGCCACCACCCCCTTCTGATCCTTTGGTATATATACAGTGATATCATTACCTTAGTGATATCACTACAAAATGTATTGTGAGTTCACTTAACCCATGATTTCAGGCTCCATCCATTATGGTGGCTGCTCAGGACAGAAAAGGTGTTGTGTTGCATGGAGTTATGGGTCATCAAAACCAGCTCTGGTCAGGTCACCACTGCACTTAGACTGCTTCACAGTTTCCCATCTATGTATAGCACTTAGTCTAGAATAAGAAAAAACTTGCACTCATAATTTACTTCCTTTAAATCTTCCTTAAACTAAAAGGAAGATAGTCTCTTAGCTATTTGTTTTAGGATCAGTACTATCAGACAGCCACCTAGATAGGTTTTCAAAACTGCACATTGAATGATATAAATTGTTTATCTAATTTTCTCATTATATTCTTTAAAACTCTGTGAAATTATTTGGCCTTTCCTATATCTTTTTATTTCCTCCAATCCTCTTAGTATAATGAATATTTAAAAGTGCTAATGTTTATGTTTTCCAATTTTTAAACAAGTATTTTCTGGTTTGATGTTTAGTGACTTTAAGAAAGAAAAGTAATTTTTTGTCCTCACAAAAAACATGTCAAGCTTAAAAGCAGTTCTATTCAGATAGCACATTCTAGCAAAAATAATTGATTTAAGGAAAGAACAATCATCCAAAGACATAAAACTATGTAATTTCCTTATCATAGTCAGGAATTAAATACTTTAAATATTTTTATTCCTAAGATGTATAGGTTATAAATCATGAAAAGTGTTCACTCATGGGCACTTGAAACAGAAAGACATAAGGAATTTAATCAAGCTTACTCATTTTTGAGAAACACTTAAATTCTTTTATTTCTTTCTGTATATTCAGTGTTCATCTTCAAAATTAATTACACTCTTTCATTGCTAATCTTGGCAGCACTATTTAATTCCTGATATTCATTAATTCTACAATCAATATGTTTTATTCACACAGACATTTAATTATTGGACATCTCACAGAATCACAGAATATGCTGAGTTAGAAGGGACCCGCAAGGGTCATCAAGTCCAATTCCTGGTTCTGCACAGGACGATCCCCAAGAGTCACATCATGGGCCCAAGGGTACCATCCAAACGCTTCTTGAACTCTGTCAGGCTTGGTGCTGTGATCACTTCCCTGGGGAGCCTGTTCCAGTGCCCAATCACCCTTTGGGTGAAGAACTTTCTTCTAATACCCAATCTAAACCTCACCTGACACAATTTCAGGCCATTCCTGTCACTGGTCACCACAGAGCAGAGATCAGTGTCTGCCCCCAGCTCTTCCCCTCACAAGGAAGTTGTAGACTGCAGTGAGGTCTCCCCTCAGTCTCCTCTTCTTCAGGCTGAACAGACCAAGTGACCTCAGCTGCTCCTCAAGGCCCTTCACTACTATTGCAACAACACATCATCATCAGAGTAAAACTAACCTGTCTTACAAGGGGCTCCTTTGAACACTCTCTAATAGCTTAATATCTTCCTTATACTGTGGTGCCCAAAACTGCACACAATATTCAAGGTGAGGCTGCCCCAGTGCAGAGCAGAGCAGGACAATCCCCTCTCTTGACCGTCTGGCGATGCTTTTCCTTACCCCCTCCAGGACATGGTTGGCCCTCATGACTGCCAGGGCACTGCTGATTCATGTTCAACTTGCCATTGACCAGGACCCTCAAGTCCCTTCCCATGGCACTGCTTTCCAGCATCTCATTCCCCAGTCTGTATGAACATCCAGAATTACTCCATTCCAGATGCAGAATCCGGCACTCTTCCCTTATTGAACTTCATACAGTTGATGATATCCCAGTCCTCTAATTTGTAGAGGTCTCTCTGCAGGGCCTTCCTGCCTTCAAGGGAGTCAACAGCTCCTCCCAGTTTTGTGTCATCTGCAAACTTGCTTAGTATCCCTTCCAGTCCTGTGCCTAAGTAATTTATGAAGATGTTGAAGAGCACGGGGACCAAGATGGAGCCCTGTGGAACCCCACTAGTGACAGGTCACCAGTCGGATTATTACCCTCTGTGCTCGATGTGGTGGGATGAGTCCTTTGACTGGAGTACCTAGTGGATGGTTCCAGGCTCTTCAGAAGGGATAGGCAGAGCAGAAGAGGGTAAGGGGTGGCACTGTATGTAACAGAAAGGTTAGACTGTATGGCGCTCACAGCTGGCACTGGAACAGTCAAGAATCTCTGGTAAGCATCAAGGGGTAAACAAATAATGTGGATGTCATTGTGAGAGTCTATTATAGACCCCCAAGCCAGGATGATGATGCTGATGAATTATTCTTAGAGCAACTAAGGGACACTTCCAACTCAACTGCCTTTGTCCTCATGGGGGACTTCAACTTGCCAGAAATTAACAGGGAGGACCACACAGCTGGTACAACCCAGGCCAGAAGATTCTTAAAAACCCTGGATGACAACCTTATGGAACAGATCCTAAGGGAACTTACTTGGAAGGATGTCCTCTTTGATCTGCTGCTTGTCAATAGAGTGGACCTCTTGAGTGAAGTGGAGTTTGGTGGCCATCTTGGCCACAGTGACCATGAAGTGATTCAGTTTAAAATCTCTGTTGACAGGAGGAAAAATGGCAGCAAAACATCAACTCTGGACATGAGTAGAACAGACTTCAGGCTGCTCAGGGAATCGGTTGGTAAGGTCCCCTAGGAAAATATTTTTGCAGGTGCTGGGATGCATCCATGCTGGTCACTTTTTAAACATCACCTCCAAAGGGCACAGGAGCAAGCAATTCCCAAATATCAGAAGTCAAGCAGATGAGGCAGAAGCAACCTTGGCTGATCAGGGATCTTTCCTTGGAAATAAGGCAAAAAAAGAAGGTGTATGCCCAGTGGAAAGAAGGTCAAGTGACGTGGGAAGAATAGAGAGATGCTGCTTGCTAGTGTAGGGAGAAAATTTGTCAAAATGAAGCTCAGCTGGAGTTGAATCTGGACAGAAATATGGGGGACAATAAAAGGAGTTTTTTCAAATATATTAATGACAATAGAGAGTGTAAAAATATGATTGGCCTTTTACAGGGTGAGAATAGTCACTTCACAAACAGGGACAGAGACAAGACAAAGGTGTTTAACACTTTTTTTTTTTTGCCTCTGTCTTAAACAGGGATGATGAACCAAGGGAGTCTCAGTGTCCTGAGCTGGAGGACCATGACTGAGAGAATGATCAACTCCCAACAGACCCTGAACTTGTGTGGGACGTGCTGCTCCAGCTGGATCCCTACAAATCTGTGGGGCCTATGATGGGATTCATCCCAGAATCCTCAAAGATCTGACTGATGTCATTGCAAAAGCTCTTTTTTGATTTTTGAGCAGTCTTGGGAATCCAGAGGTCCCAGGTGACTGGAAGCTGTCAAAAGTTGTCCTAATTTTCAAGAAGGGCAAGAAGGAGGGCCCCAGAAAGTACTGGCCTGTCAGTGTGACCTCAGTGCTGGGCAAAATTATGGAGAAGATTATTCTGGGAAGTTTAGAAAAACACCTGAAAGACAACAAAGCCATCTGATAGATTGGAAATATTTGTGCCTGTGTGTCTGTGAGTACATGCCTGTGTGTATAAAGTATACATATTAAGATTATGTAATATAAAAATAGTGGGAGTAATTTAAAAAAATATCAACCTGAAGGTTAAGCTTCAAAAATAATTTCTAGAGGAGATTAAAGTATAGTAGGCTTTGACTACTTCTGGGAAACAGTAAAACCCTCCTGCTTGAAAAAGTTTCTTCACTGTAACCACAGTGAGAGTCACAGCCTAAATAAAGACTACTGATTTTCCCTAAATGTTCAAAATTGCAGACTGACCTCTTTATAAGCTTTAAAAAAGCAAACCAAACCAACCAAACAACAACAACAACAAAAAAAAAAAAAAACAGAAACACACAGCATGACCATGACTATACCATGCTTTTAATTTCCAAAAACAAAGTACATTCTTATCTTTAAAATCCACTAAGGACACGGAAATCACTGTTATTTATTACATATGAGAAGCAAGTATTGAGGAGTATTGAGCAGCAGAAAAAGCATAACAAACAAAAGCAAGCAGATAGCCTTGCCTTTGAAGCTGGATTACTTGTGTGTAAATTAAGCACATACATAAATGAGTTTTCAGGTCTAGGGCCCTAGGCTACCATTTGTGATGTCTGATTTGCAAGAAAATTATTTTCTTCATTGTGCCAATTACTTTCTGCTCAACTTACAATAGCTTTCAAATAGATCATTAGCCAACTAACAATTACCTTGGGCAAAGAACACCTCTTAACAATGCCCAAATTATTTGGCTTATGGAAGCTGTGCTACTTGCAAAATTAAACTGCAACTAAAAAAAAAAGAGTTTTAACAAGAGACTTACAATTTTAAATAATTTCAAATGCAATTTTTTCAAGGGTAATTTTTGGTTCCAGGCATGTTTTCATTATTAGCAAAATGAGATTTACATTAGTATTGAATCTTTTTGGAAAAATCTGCTATCATGTAAACTGAATGTACCAGCTGCTGGCTATCTGCAGTTTTGTTTTAATAAAACCATTAATTATAAGCCAAGGCAAGTGCTAAAATTTCATAATCTTAAATAAAAAAAGGAATAACCAATAGAACTGCTGACTATATGCCTGCCACATTCATCTAAGTTTATGAAGATTTTATCATTCAATTATAGACACTTTTTACATACAATAATGCTACAAGTCAAAATAACCTTGAATGCTACAGAAGAATGAGTAGCAAACTTTAAAGTCAAAGCTTATAAAATAATGCATAGCTTACAGAGGAAGGGAAATATTTCAGTAGTCTGTATTAAGGACCAATTCTTTCTGTATTAAAACTACAGGTTCTTTTCTGCTGAATACAGTGAAGATCAAAATTAAACTAAACTTTTCATAAACAGAGACAGGAGTAAAATAGTACATTGCTTTGTTTCCTTAATTTTATTATTCAAACATACTAAGGAATGTGGAATTATTTTTTAAGGGCCACTGCCAGTAGACCTTTTAAACCACTGACCTTTGGGCCCATATGAGAAATTCCCTTTGATCTAGAAAAATGGATGCTCACAAAACTCATAAACTGATCATCTGTTAATTCAAACTCAGTTACTTGAGTTCTTTGAGAGAGATTCCAGAAAATAATTCCTTAAAATCTTCATTTTTCCTAGGCTATTCTGGAAGCCAGGAATATTTTCCTCCTGAAATTATTATCAACCTGTCTCTCAGAGTAGCTTTTGACCCTCCTGCCCTTGCAGATTATGGGATGAGATTATGAAGTGGCACCCTCAAGCAAGGGCAAAAAGAATATGCATTCTTCTTCTGAGGACCTGTCTGCCTGCAGTACTTTAAGTACAAGACAGTAACAGAAACTTCTGCCCATCCCATCCCTACAGGCATGTGTAGGGTGTGCTTGTCTCACAGAGAGGGAAGGAGAGAGGTTATGAATCATGGGAAGAGAGGTTGCACTATCTCACTGTGGTACGTTGAGGATCAGATTATATTTATTTGCATCCTGAGGGAAACAGACACTTAGGACTTACCATAATGATGCTTTGAATACATTTTATCAACATTGTGCAATTATCCCACAGAATACTTTAAATTTGAGTAGAATCTGGATTTAAAAAGAAGTGTCTGAATGGGGTTTCTTGTTTTGTTGGTTTTTTTTGTTTTCTTTTTTGCTTTTTGTTTTGTTGTTGTTCTCTGGATGTCCTAAAGGTCCATCATTCAAATTTGTTGATCAAAATACCAGTTCATTATTTATTTTATGTATTATCTTTCTTTTATTGGTTCACACAAAGGAAAACAATCCACTCTTGCTTTTGATTATTCTAATGTCAGCAGACCTTTGCAAAAAACAAACAAACCAAAAAGCAGCATATGACCATAAAAGTTAAGACTAAATAATTTCATGCTTCCTCAATGGAAATGTTTCCTGGTACAGTTCTTTACATAGTTTTGTCTGGAAGTTGAACAAACAAATAACTTTCATAAGTTGAATCAAAATGCAGATATGTTCTGAGGTAGTTTTTATTTTGAGCAGTACATTTGGCAAGTTGCAGTTGCCTGAAAACACAGCTCCACTGTAAATGTACATCATCACTATAAAATGGTAGATTTATTTTAAAAAGTCTAGAGTGATAATATTCAAAAGTACAGTTCCTGTTCTTAAGGATTTATTTTTTAAAAAAATTGTAACTAACAGAACTTTCTGGCATAAAGCTCATGATATTCTTAACAACATAATTGAAAAAAAATTGTGGATTGAACAGATTAATGGTATGAATCCTCTTATCTATAGTACAATTTGGACAGCAAAATTTATGTATTGTACTGCAAATACATCTTTGTGCTGAGTTTAGTCTAGTTCAGTAAATATAGAGCTCGTGGGGAATATTACTACTGAATTAACCTGTCTTTTCCTTTAAAAATTCATTATATATGAATAATCACCTTTTAAGCAGTGCTGTTTTATCCTTGCTCAATGTTTTTCAGAGTGTTTTTCACTATTAAATATATCACCAGAAATAATATATATGGCAAGCAAAAAAAAAAAAAAAAAAAGTCAAATAAATAATACACAGAGATACCTTCTCTTTCCTTACTTTTCTTTGGTGTAATTGGTTGAAATTAAGCATCAAAACAGTACAACAGGTTTTGCATCCAGTAAAGAAACCATACAAGAAAAAATGTGGAGACAAATCTAAAGTCATAATTCAATAGAAATAATACTTGTTACATTGAAGAATGGTCTGCAGGCTCAACTTTATTATTATTTTGAAGAGGACCATAATTCAGTATTTTTCATTAAAAATGGTGTTCTGGGCAATGTTGCATTTCTTTGAACTTGTTTGAGTTTGTTGTCAGGTATCTTCTAACACCACCTGCACTAACCATCTGCCAATACTATGATCAATCAATGACAGCTTGCTGCATGCAAGCATCCCCTTCCATACTGCTTGCAGAAAACCAGCAAGAGCAGGGAGTTGCCATGTTATCTAGAGGACATGACTGGTGGCATCCTGCCTATTAGGAGTGGTATCTCTTGTGTTCTGCTAAGATTGAAAAACCAGTAATTTTTTCTTGTTTCACTTTCCACCATCTTCCCATCGTATTTTTTATCTCATGTATCCTTACCTGTTCCTTTTAAATATATTCTACATATTTCACATTTTTAAAATGTCCATGATCCTATGATTCAAGTAACAGATTGCAAATTTCTAGATCTACCCTTTTGATCCATGCAAATCTGATGGAGCCCCATTCTCTTGCTATCTCCTAAGACCTTTTGAGACAAAGTACACCTCAGAGTAAGTGGTAGAAAAGAATTAAAGCATGATTCTGAGGGCAAAAATGAAGTAGTAAAATTGTGTTTCTGTTTGGTATTATGAAAAGAATTTGGGGAGTTTCCTCTGTTACCTCTCATACATGTTTGTCACAAACTAGCTCATGCTGCAAGCCCAGATCCGTCTATAATGCCTGTATTATCTGTTTGGATCCTTCTGGCCTAGTTGCTTGCTTTTTCTGTTTCCTTCTCTTTCTGAATTACAAATCTATAAAGCTGTCTTTAGATTTGCCCAGTTTCATAAAGCTCATGGTTTGGGCCATCATCTGACCTCTTGTCATGTGTTTGAAGTTTGTCAGGATAAATGTATGGGATTATATACAGGTAGCAACCCAGTTTCTGAAGAATTGCTGAAGAATATTCCTTCTTGCATCATGTCACCCCTGATTGCAGGATGCTTCCAAGACTGTCTTGCTTCTTCTTAGCTATTCTATTTTAGCAATTGATTGGAAAAACTATATTCTAGAATGCAAAGGGGATAGTGACTTAATGCTATAAGGCAGACGATAAGGTGAGAAAAGATACATGGCAGGCAATGAATATTACATTTGGCATATGAACTGTAATCACGTTCAGGAACATAACCAGAAGTCTGTTCAACTCTCCACAGCTAGGTCTGGTATACAGTCAAAAGGTATACTTAAAACACAGACATTTAGATCTCTTACCAAAAAACATCCTGCATGCCTTCTCTCTTGAGCAGCCATATAAAATTCTTGTTGTATGTGTCATTTGAGACCATGGCCTAGAAATTTTCTTCTTATGATAAACTTGAAAGGGACGAAGTTAGAACAGATTATGGCTGTTCCCCCAGAATAAAGCTGGGAGGCACTTGGTACAGGAGGTGAGAAGCACAAACACTACCAGTTCTGAGTAGTTAGGGTTGTCTAGTTGGATGAATATTTCTAATAGTGTCATTAGAATCTGAAGTTCTCCATCTAAAACGACTTCAGCTTTGTTTAGTTCAATACTTGTCAGTACTCTAATAACCTCAAATATACTATGTGAATGTTTTACAGAACATCCTTTATGTCTTGCAGACATATGTAGAATTGTTAACCAAATAAGATACAGATGCATATAGGCTAAGAAGGGGGAGACTTTATGGGTGTGGGAAGCAAATAGGTGACTTACCATGCCAGATACCATTTTAAACAAGAGTAGCAATTCCTTTCTGAATATTTTTCAAATTTTGTTTTGCAGTTAATTTCTATCACTTGAAAAAATATTTTTACTCCCAAGCTGTTTGTGTTACCATAGATAATAAATAGACAGTGAAATATGCCTGCAGGGTTCTAACACTAGTGCTCATTCAATATATGTCAACAAGAAAAATTTTCAGAGCAATAATTAATTCAGCTTTTAAATCCACATTTGCAATTCATTTATATTCCTAAGAAGATTGGACATTAATTAACAATTGTTAGACTATGCATCTTGGATTAGTAAATTTGGCATAATCTGAAGTGTTTGCTACATGTAAATATATACTACAGGTTGTGTGTCAATTGACTATTTTAAGAATTTAATAGCCAGTAGCAAAAGAGTAAATTGAAATAGAAATTGAAAGAAGAAACAATGTATCACAAAAATATAACTTCATGTGGATTACACTTTGTCTTTTCTTCAGGTTTTAGTATTTATTTGCTCCTTAAAAAAGCTTGGTAATAATTGTAAGATGCACAGTCATCTTGCTCTCAGAAGATACATGAGAAGAAACTACAAGAGTTAGCAGTCATGGAGTTGATACTTTGATGGCTACACAATAAGGACACCCTTTCCCACACCACCCTCCCCCCCAAAAAAAGGATAATATCAGTATATAGTTATTAGATAATTTCACAAGCTATGTTGATAGTTATACTGGTTTATCAACATCAGAAATTATTAAAAAAGAGGAGAAACTTAAATATATCTAATTGTACCTGAAATATGTTTGTAATGCTTATAATGTAAGTTTGTTATTACACTGTTAGTTCAATGAACACACCATAGTATCTGTCATACCTTTAAAAAAAAAGAGTACAAAAGCAACCAGACACCTTTATAGCTAAGAAAATAAATAATACAAAAATTGAAAAGTTCATGTAATTTACAATGGAGATATCAAATACATTAGCAATTTAGTTATCTGTGTATATGGTTTGGATAAGGCTAGCAACTCTAAGACAAACAGGTTCAAAATAACATAGCAGGAAATTGTTCTAAATGTTACAAACTTCTAAAGGTTATCTTCAGGATATCAAGGCATAAGTTTTTCTTTTTTTTCTTTTTTTTTTTTTTTTTTTTTTAAATCTTTCTAGAAGGTTTGGATATGAGGAAAAAAAAAAAAAAAAGATGGAAAATTGCATAATGAATAGATATAGCCAGTCTACTGGGAGGAAAAATCATCTGTCTTGTTCAATAAGATATTCTTCATACAAATGTATTGAATTACATAGACACATTTGTCTAAAATGATGTTTGAATTCCTGTGAATTTTCAGAGAAAATTTTCATTTTCAACTATATATTGTTAATGTCATATGAGAAACAAAATACTTTTTTTTTACTGTCGCACTGCCTTCACTGTTTTATTCTCCCTTGTGCTTTTTATTGGTGTCTCAAATCAGGGCTGTTAGTCAGAATTTGGTAAGAAAGAAAGTAATTTTTAAAGAGAATTGCCTGAGCAACAGAACTAATTTCTGAAAAAGACATACACAAACATGCTATAAGTTAAGGGTTATCATGATTTCAACCAACACTGATGTATTTCACTAAGATGATGTGTGCCTAGTTATCCTGACTTGTATATCAAGAAAACATAATTTAAAAAGATGTCTAAGAGTGCATGAGAAGAATATATGTTGATATCATTAGTAAAGATAATAAAAAGTCAAAAAGGTAACAGGTTTAAATATATTTAAATCAGTAATCAGTGTCTGGGACCATACTAAAATGTAAATTATCTAAGTACATGAACCTGCTTTTCTTCAGTGAGGAAATTATAGCTGTGAAAAAAATCAAGCAAAGTACACCATTGTTTTTCAAGTTCAGTTTAATTACATTTTTTTAATTAAACAAAATCAACATAGAAGAGTTGCACATAATGACTATGAACCGAGCCAAGACTAAATTCCTTAAATTCCTTGAAAGATTCCCATAGGTATTGGATAAATTCTGGGATTATTTTTTTAATTTTGTTGTTGTTGTTGTTGTTAAGTCTCATGCTGATTTGTGACAAAATTTAAATATTTGTTCAGTGTTAGCAGTTTTTTCCAGTAGCTTTTTCTTTCCAAGGGAGAAAATTGATTCCTGAATTGAGTCCTGAATTTGCATGTTTTAGTCTATACCTCCAGATAAATCCCAAACCACTACTAATAGGTCTTTCAGGAAAGACACTAGACAGATATATACAAGATACTGTATGTACCAGATCTGTATTTCACTTTCAAAAACTGACAGAAAATCACTAAAATGGTTTCTGTTGCTATTTTGCTTTTTTTAAAAAAAGGAAAATCTAGCAACAAGAAGAAATTCAAACATTAATATACCAATAGTTTATGAAATTGGACCAAGAAGTCACATCTGTAATTATTTTTACAATCTTCTTCCTCAAATATAGTAATAATCTGAGGCAATACATTATAGGTAAATTTCAACATAGACAGGGGTCTTTTTACCCTTCACAGACTTTGGGCTCTTGCTACCCGTAGGTTTCCATGCATAAAAACAGGATTGCACTGCTACTGTTATTTTTCTTTCACAGTCCAGGTTTGGTTGCTGTCTTAGCACATTGGTAGATCAAGGATTCCTGTCTATATTTCTGATTTTATATATATATATATTTCTTTGTCTGCTTCTGAGAAATTTAATGAGGTTTTCTTAGCCTTTCAGGTTCACTGAGCTTGTGAAAGTTGCAGCAATGTCAGTTTCCAATCTTATGCTTTGGGAAGCAAAGGGAATTGGAGAGCTTAGGAGCTGATGAGCAGCAGTCAGCTATTACAGTATAAAAAGTAATAATAGTCATGGCTCACTGAAGAAGGTAGCAAGAGAACACAGAATGGAGCTCACAACAGAGTAAAGAAATGCTGACTTTGTAAAAGTATACAGTATATATATAAAACAGGATCTTTCTCAAACTAGTATAGAGATTAGGTCATACCTCAACTAATTTACTAAAACCCAACCAAATTAACTACATGAGATTATTTCTTTCCCATGCCATTTCAGGATATCAGTCTGTAGATAGCTTGTTCTTTGACTCCCTTTCACTATGTTATGTCTGAAACCTGAATAATGTTATTCAAAAAGCTAAATCATATGCTGTACAAAACTGGCACATTAGTTGAGAGACTGCATTTGCTTGTTAATTGTTAAATAATGTAATTTTAAAATTCAGGGGGAAGGTATCATCAACAAAACATTGTGAGATTTAATTAAATGTAATCACAGGGAGAAGGTCTGAAAATGAAGAAAAAAACATTGAAAAATATTTTAATTTTTATAACACATTGTGGTTTTTATCAAAGATGAGCTCAATTGGCTACTCGGTTACCAATTGTTAGAAATAGGTATAGCGTCAAAATAAGAACAGATCACTTGTTATAAATGCCTGCTAGACCACTGTGCAGAGTACTAGCTTCAACACACATGAATATGACTCACCCCTCAGTTTGACATCCAGTGTTGCTTTTTTACTAGCAACAAGAATTTGGACCTTAAGGAAAAATAAAACTGTGTTAGTCAGGAACTTAAAATAATAGATATTTCCTAATCCTGTTGCTTTTTATATTATTGTGGGGAAAAAAAAAAAAAAAAACCTAAAATTTTCAATTCTGATTACAGAAGTGATTGCCTATGATAGATATGAGGTAAATGGAGCACAGTGTACCATAATCCACTGTTTGAAGATAAGTACACACTTGACTATAGTACAACCTAATGTCAAGTTCAGAATTCCAGTTCCTATCCCATGGTATTACTTTTTCCTGGAACTGTAGAGCAGAATACTAATTTTGACTGAAAGAAAAAAAAAATTAAATGTGAAATAAAGAAATATTCAGAGATTCATATAGTAATAATCCCAGCTCTCCATAACTTATTTAATTCAATATAAGCATGTGATAACAGCAATAAGAAATTAATTGTGATTTGCAAGGTTTCCCACACAAAAATCTGTTGCTGACTTGGCATCTTAACAGGATAGTTTTCATTTAGTTTGTGATTTGGGTAAATTCTGCCTGGGCAGTTTTTACTTTTCAGTGCCTTCAGCTGCTCAGCATTGGCTTTCCAGATGTGCTGTTCACATATGTTTCACATGTACAAAGCGGGGCGTTCTGAGTACTGTAAATAGGAACTTAAATAGTGACCTACTGAGTAAATCACTCTCCTCAGAGTTTGGGGTCAGTGTTGCCATAGCCACTATGCTGAATGCCTATGTGACATTGCTTCCTTTGTGATAATGCTGCACATGGTGTCAGTATGTGACTTAGATTGGTATCAGTCTGACAGTAAAGATGATCTTCCTGTCTCCTGTCTTCCCTTTATCTCTGCCTGTTGGTTGCTGCAGTCTTTTCTGTGATAAAGTCTTTTTCTATTTGTTTAGGAGTAACAGCTGGCTATGACAAGTGAGACAAGAAGGCAGACATATATTGTTACAACTACTGGAAGGTCAGGTGAGAAAATTTCATTTTAGGGAAATGAGATTAGGAGGTGTATTATGATGGTACAGACTCTGGGTGTGAGAGTGGTAATTTTGGAACAAATGATTTACTTTTTTATTTTGACAGATTGTTTTAAACTTTCAAATCATAATAAGGGATTTTGTCACCTTTGAAAACACAACATTTTAATTTACTCTCGCCATGTCTTCCACACAGGTACACTCTAGACATATGTTCTGAGAGATTATTAAGAATTACTTTTTTCTTTTTAGAACAACAAGAAAGTCTCTCTCTTTTATTTTTTCCTCAAGTAATTTAAATATTGACTATATCTTAGCCTGAACCTATTATCTTGTATTCAAAGATGAAATTTCATGTTTAGCAGACATGCCTACTAACACATATATTGGACTTTTTTTTTCCCATAGGAATATTTATTCTAACTGACTTTCCATTTCTTATTTGCATTAACTTTTACCTTTAATTCCTTCTCTTTGCCTTTGAGTTATCTAACCTGGAAAAAGCCCCTGTATTACATAGGAAAACCTCAATCTTCTAACAAACTGCTGCTACACTGTACACAGGATACTGCTATCTTCAGTGGCTGGATGTTTCCTCTTATTGTAGTTTATGTCAATGCTAAGAAAATCAGTGTGAGGGGACACTAGATTAACACCATAATGGTCACCATTATGAATCTTTTGTTCAATTAACAGAAAAAAAATCAGCCCTGCTGATTATTAAAAAGGGGGTTGGGAGGGTTGTTAGTTTGTTTTGTTTGTTGGCTTGTTTGTTTGCTTCCTTGTGTGGGAAGGTAGCTAGGGTAAAAAAAATTAGAGGAGACTAAGAATTAAATGGTAAAATGCACCTGCTGCTCCCTGGATGGAATGTGATTGACAGGATCCAAAAAGATTTCCCACAGGGATTTTCCATACAATAATGCTAAGCACCTGCCAAAGAGGATGGAATGGCAGGTGGAGCAGAATGGAGATCCCATGGCCACCCTCCGTAGTAATCTTTTCAGGGAGGGGAACATGCTGGTACTTTGTAGTTCCTAAGACCATGTAATACCTATCAACCAAGAGAGATAGATGAAGACGTCCTGCTGCTGAGCCAGTAACTATGTCAAAAAAACCCCTCTCCTTAGATGCCAAGATATGACCCACCCCCATTAAGCACATGAAGTGAAACAAGAGAATTTTGCATCAGTCATAGTTAAAAGTATTTATGACTGAAGTCACTCAAGCTTCACCTAAACTAAATAGATAGTATAAAAGTCAGTTGGGAATAGGGGGAAATTGAGGAAGACTCCACTGAAACTCTGGGATCAGTTGACAGGCTGAACCTGTCTTCCCCCCACCATAGGGACACTTATTGCGTAAGAAACATATTCTATGCATGCTAAATGCTGTTATTAGGATTAGAGCTTTTGCTTGCTTTGTAGTATTATTAGATTGTTTTAAACATGTTTTTGCAGTAAGACATTATCACTGACAACCGATGAACCTTATTAACCTGTCACAATTTGTATTAATAAAGAGTGTTATTCTGTAAACTGTTAGAGTGAGTCCTTTATAGGCTCTAGCAGCTGCCAGCAGCTGATAACACATTGGGAAGACCCTCTGAGGGGTCTCCATGCTGCTGGCTTAGCCCCTGCGAATAGGGCAGCCGAATTACCCTCCGATCCAGTGTATCTGTTCAGTGAAGGGTCCCCTTGTGGGACACCTTACAGACTGGTTGGACATAAGGAGTTTGGCTTAGACAAATTACTGAGGGTCTAGAAAATCCCACACTAAGGATCAGGAAACACCGTCCCTGCTTCATGTGACAGCTTGTTTTATAGTACTATGGTTACAATTCAGATTAAAGACCTCAGAATTTTATCTTAAAAGTCTTTGTAATTTCTGAACAATTGGGTTTTTATCTGTTTGTTCCTTTTCTAAAGTACTCTTATTTACAATATCATGCCTACATAAGATTTTTTCTGATCAAAGTATTGCTGTTTCTTCCATTAACTTCTTCTCAACTACTTTGTGCATTCTGCTTAACATGCTACTATAAAAATATATTCTCCCAGAAGGAATGTGTCTTCTCATTCTTCTTATATTTTAGCCCCTAGATTACCTTGCTTTGCACATTTGACTGCAATATATTGTTTCTGTTCCTCTGTAGCTTTCCTAATTTCATATTTAAAGTTAGAAAAAGAGCGTGAGACAGGTTAAGGTAAAACTAGAGAACTTCCTAAAAATGTTTAGGCTTGAAAAAAATAACGGCATGTTGGAACTAGGTATTGCCTAGACAAGAGCCAGAAGGATGACAAACTTCCCTAACAGCAGACAAATGAATTCCATGCATTTGCTTTGTCACTTCTCAGGAAATATACCCTTTGTTTGATTGCTGCTCTCTATCCCCCATATTGACATCAAGTTTACATTTGACAGAGAAATAATACCAACATATAAGAAATTAATATATCTTTGCTTCCTTATTGGATTATCTTTAAATACACTTTATTCATTATTGGTTTTTTTAATAAATGTTCTCCTACAAAGCATATAACATGATTGGAAGTTCCTCCATTTTAATGCTACAGACAGTACAACTGGGTACACTGAGACATCTCACTATATGAGCAACAAAATAACATTTATTCCATTCTTTGTACACTTGCATTTTTTCTTCTGAAAATAAATCTCTGTGGAGTAAAAATGGAGAACACAGGAAAGGTGAAATCTATAGCATTTGATGTTTAATTTTAAAATTATTTCAGTCGTTAAGTTAAATCCACAAGGTCAGTCTCCCTAGTCCAAACTTTATTTATGATTAAAAATAAATTCCCTCAGTCACAGGTACAAAGCCAAACAGGATTGTACAATAGTGCTTTTATGTGTCATTAAGACAGTGCAAAGTCATGTTTTCTAAACATCAAGTGGTAATAAACTATGAGAAAAAGCAAAGCAAAAATGGATAAAAATGTAAATTAATTTATTAAACTATCTAACATGAAGAGGGATGATAAATGACCAACATACTGATCACATTTTTATTTAAACTTCATCTTATTCTATCTCATGTTTCTAATACAGAGAAGTTAACTTTATATGACACCAGATATGTTTATAATTCCACACCAGCTGCTGATGCTCTCTATACAGCCCAACATTCCTGATATTTTGATTACATCTGATATGTTAGGTAAGACTTTACTACTACTTTAAGAAAGCAAAGTCACCATAAGAGACTTACAGAAGTAAGGATAGATATGTTATTGCTTCTCTTTTCTCAGTGGTGTGACCAAGTTCATAGAAGACAGAGGAAAAATAGGGGGGGGGGGGAAATGAATCATTTTTTTCTACAAATCAAAACTAACAGGAATATGCTTTATATGATCTTTTTGTCTTCAAAATATATTTCAAATAATCTTGAAAGTGATTGCTGTTTTTTTCTTTCTTACTTCTTTCTCTTCTCCTTCTGACACTAAAGTTCTGTATAATATATGAACAACACATATTTTAAACACTTTCATGTCTGCATGACAGTATGACGATTTCCTCTATGTATCAAAACAAAAAGTCATCATCATTAGTGAGCATGCAATATTTTATATAGGATATTCATAGTTAAAAGAGCTGTCATATTTTTCCTTTATCTTTCTGAAAGAGCACATTTGAGCTGGCTTTAGCACCTAACTAATCAGCTTCTAAACTAGATTCTCCTGAATAATCTTTTCCTATACTAAGCACTATGCTTTCCTTTGCTCTTTTTTCCCTTTTTTTTTTTTGTCTTTTTTTTAAGCATGTCATATATTCCTTTCTGTTATCATCACAAACCTGCTTTTTCTATTTAGATTTAACTTATCCCCTCCTGCCCCATCATCTTTTCCTCTATCATTATGCAATATGGTTTGACTGCTGCTTTTCTACCCTATTATCCTTCTCTTGTCACCTCAGGTTTTTGTTTCATCATTCCTTTTCTATCCTTATACTTCCACTTTCATCGTCTGTTTTCCCTTTCTAAAGGAATATTCCACCACTTTGTACTGCTGCACGCAACCTTCTCTTTTTTCCCCACAAATAAAAAGTCTGCACTGTGTTTCTATATTCATGAGAGCATTCTGTGATTTACCTTTCTCTTCTATTTCTTGCCTTTATTTTTTTGTACTTACTGACCTCCTATACTGATAAATAATATTTTTAAATATATGTTAATATATTTTCTTTGTACTTGGAAAAATTATTTCTGACATGGACATCTATGGTGCCATTTATCCAACCTATTTCAGATTCAAAAATGTAGATATCTACATATTTTTTGCTCACTCTACAGACAGAAGCTGATGTTATGAAGGAATTCTATGATAGACAAGTCAGATAAAAACACCCATAATTATTCTTCCTTTTCTCTAGGAGAAAATCTTTGGATTAACCTCTTCCTCTTTCAGAAAAGGGTATCAGAGATGAGGAGAAATACTCAACACATGAATACCACATGAATTAACATTTGAGTGAGTGGACAGCTCTGCATAAGGTTATTTACAATAGAAGTCGTATCTGTGAAACACTGTACATGAAATTAAGTAGTACTATAATGAGTAACTCCACACATATTTAGTCTCCTTTTTTATGTCTGCTTTTCATGCCAGATTGCACAGAGTACTCTTGATCAACTGACCTTGGCACCTAAATGATGAGGCCACCACATTCCCCAGACTGCCTACATTTTCTTTCTTTTTTTCTCAAAAGGTGTTTGAGGAAGTTATGATCTGGTACATTCCTGTGCTGTAGTTGTGTTCTCACACAAAATGAAGATGTGTTAACATTATATTCCTTTATCTAGAAATTTTAGAAGCACTACCAATCTCAGTATCACAGGTATCCTTCATGTAGAGTGCAAAGCTTGTTCTAATTCTTCATAAATTTCCTGAAGTTTAGGAAAAGAAGCATTATAACTCCATCTTGGAACTGGTTTACAATGGAATTTAGGCAACAATTAGATATAAAAAAAGTTATGCAAGGTTCAGAGAACTTATAGAAAACATTACATGTATCGTGGATTAAGCCTTCAGATATATATATATCCTGCTCCACTCTTTTCATCAATGTCAAAGAGTGAGCAGAAGTGTGTTGTAAGGTGCAAGGGACTATATCAAACTTCATCTCAATTAGTTTACGTGCTAGCTCTAATTAATCATTCATTTCTCTGTACTTACTCATGTTAATTAATTATAAAATTATGCACTAAGGATTAGGAGATATCTCCTTTTGTGTACAGTTAGAAAGACATATTTACTGTCTTATAGCTACAGCTCTTAGAAAACTCTATGTGCTCCTCAGTAGGAAAAAATTGTTATTTTCTATTTCCTCAAGATGTTTATAAATGTATGTGTTTGAACATGTACATATAAGTGTCATGTATGTGTACATATTTAAGCATGATTCATAGCAGGCAACCTGAGGTTCTTAACTAAGTTGTCTAGCTTACTGAGGCTCAAGAAATTGGTAAATAAATCTGTACACTATAATTTGACTATAATAAGATTCTAATATTCCTCGTTAACTAGTGTCTGCCCTTGAGTGGGTTACAATAAGTCACTACTTCAGTACTCCTGGTGCAATTTGATAAAAAAGAAAGCATTTTGATTTTATAATAGTCAAGTAACACATATTTTTAAACCAGTGGAAAAGGCAAAGAAGATGACAAATGAGGTTGATGTACAACTAAGAAAGTATTGACTTAAGTCAGACAGTAGAACACAAGCTAGTAAACACAGTTAAGTATCCGTGTTGGTATTTCATACTGCATCCTAGCTACAACAGACAGGTAAACAGATTGGAAGACTTGTTTTACAGTATTTTTATGCACCCAGAGTTGAAATGAATGTCAGTACTTGCAATGAAATAATGAACACCATTAGAAGTATTTTGATTTAATACTAATCAATAGGCTTATTTTATAATTTATAATGATGCAGTTGCTAGAGTTCTGGGCAGTAATTAAGAGTAGCTACAACCATCCAATCAGAAAAAAACCCCAAAAATTTAAAATTAGCAGCTGTTGACATTATAAGGTCACATAAACCTTTAAACTCTTCTAGGCCATGGTTCCTTTGGAAGCTGAGTGTTTGGAGTCAATTTGTAATGCAAAACAGGTTTTGCGTAGTATCAACAAAACTTTTGCTTTGCAATTGGCAAACCAGTTATAATATAAAGCTGACAACCACTGTCCACATTGTATGATACTTTCTGACAGTTTTTCAAGATTATTTAACTTCTGTTGCCATTTATATGAAAGCTTAAGGAACAGTTATTGAAAAAGCTGCCAGTCTGTACCTTGTCACAAGAAACCTACATTTACTTCTCTGAAAGGGAGAAATTCAAGTAGCACTGAAGACTAAAATTAATGGCTGCACAGTTTTATTAAGGGAATATACAGAAAAGATAAAGATGTGTTATTTGTTGTGGGTAAATAATTTCTTTAAGAACCCATTTTAAAATGTTTTTCTTTATCATCTCGAGGTACTGCAAATTTTTACAGAACAAAAAGAAGCTTATAGCTTCTTTTGACAAGTACATAATTATTACTCTTTTTAAATTATTTTTTAAAAGGAAGGTATTAAATGGTAAATTTAAAACAAACCCTTTAACTAGGTTGCAAATTGCAGAGGATGACAATTTTCTTTTCTTGAAGGAATCCACCTTTCTTTCCTCAGCCAGCTTGTGCTGAACCTGTCTTTATTAATATCATTCAACTATATTTTCAGAATATAGCTTGAAGGACTCTTTGAATACAGAAGCTAGGAAAAAAGCAACCTCCCCAAAAAGAAAGGTTATATATTGTCATGGTATATCTTACAATTATAATAGTTCAAAGAAACCCTGAGATTCCAGTTTAAATTTGTTAAATAGTTTCTAATGAGTCCATAAAGTTACTGCTCAATTACAATAGAATTCCCACACAATATTAAATTTTTAACAGTTCTTACCTCTGAACATGACTAAGTGGTGAAACCAGGCTTGACACTGATTTCCATTAACTAGTGAGATTATCTGGCATGATATAATTTTCAAAAATATTTAACTATACATTTTCATATATATGCAAGAAATAAATACATGTTCTATGTAAAGTATAAAAATGTATCTATATAAAGACAAGTTTTCTGGAAAAACCATGATCCTGATAGAATCCTGAAACCCCTTTTTGTAATTTTAAAAGGTATACTTAAGTTATTGGGGTTTGTTTTCTTTGTTTAACCACTGCAAAATTATTTTCTATCCTTTTCTTCTAAAGAAAAAGAGCAAATCAGATTTACCAAGATCCCCAATTATTAATACAATAACATTTCAACTTTTTTCACACAGTGTAAAAATCTTTAAAACTCATAAGCTCTGTCTTAAGTGACATTTCCAAATATCAGGTCTGCTTTTTGTCCTATATTAATAGGTTAGGAAGGTTTAAAACATATATCCAATAGATAGTATTAACATTAAAGAAATATGGTTCTATGGATGAATAGAATAATAATAAAATGCAGCTAATTAGGGTGGAAGAATAAGAAGTAAATGGTCCCAAGGAAAAAAGTTTGTGTTGCCAAAATGAGATAAAGTAGAAAAAATGGTCAACAGAGAGAGATGAAATATTCTTACCTCCCAGACTGGCAGGTGGGCTGTTTTAGAACATTTTTATGATTCACCACTGTGCTAGTATTACTGCCAAAGGCAGACATATGCAAATACCAAGCATATGTGAAGAAGCTCAACAGGGAAGATCCTAAGAGTAAGAAAATACAATACTCTTTTAAATATGTTTATAGCACTCTGTTATACAGCTAAAGGAAGTTGCCTTCTTAAGATGGCAAGGAAGAGAAACCAGAATGCAATGTCATTGTTCTAAATTGTAAAGTTAAATTAATTGTGCATTAGCTTTTCTACTTTCATCTTTTTGCCTTCTTCTGAGAATTAGCATTTCTGAATAGAACTGCAAAAACTGTAAGAGATTTATTTATAGATCTCCATTTTACAAGTGTCAAACATGGACTTCTCAAAATATTCAATAGAGAATTCTGGTGGAATTTCAATACTACATTACAGCATTTTTATGAAAAGCCATCTTACCATAAGATGGTCTCTTATTTTACCAAGTTGATACGTGCACATTTTTACTAATTGCTTATGGCCTATGAAAATAAAACACTGTAGTAGGTTAATCAGGGCTGGACAGCAGGTATCCATCAAAACTATTCTATCACTTCCCTCTGCAACTGAACAGAGGACAGGAGATATAACAGAGTTCAGGAGTTGAGAAAAGGACTGGGAGAGATCACTCTCCAATTACTGTCACAGGCAAAACAACTCAAAGTGTGGATATTAATTAAATTTATTACTAACAGAAGCACAGCATGGGAATGAGAAGTAAAATAAATCTTAAAAACACCTTCCTTCCACCCCTGTTTCTTTCCCAAATTTTACCTCTTACCTGCAGTGATGCAGGTAGACAGGGAGTGGGGATGATTATGGTCAGTTCATCACAGGTTGTTTCTGCTGCTGCTCAGAGAGAGGAGTTCTTCCCCTGCACCCTGTGGGGTCCCTCTCACAGGAGGCAATCCTTCATAAATTTCTCCAGGTTGAGTCCATCCCATAGGCAACAGTTCTCCATGAACTGCTGCAACGTGGGTCACTTCTTCATGAGGTGCAGTCCTTCAGGCACAGGCTGCTCCAGCATGGGTCCCACACAGGGTCACAAGTCCTGTCAGGAAAACCTGCTCCAGTGTGGGCTCCTCTCTCCACAGGTCAGCAGGTCCCTGCCCGGACCCTGCTCCAGCATGGACCTCCCGTGGTGTCACAGCCTCCTTCAGACATCCATTCACCTGCTCCAGCATGGGTCTCCTCCCAGGGCTGCTGGTGAATCTCTGCAGTCCTGTGAGCCTCCATGGACTGCAGGGGCACAGCTGCCTCACCATGGTTTGCACCATGGGCAGCAGGAAAACTTCAGCTCTGGCGCCTGGAGCACCACCTGCCCCTCCTTCTCTGCTGACCTTGGTGTCTGCAGTCGTTCACGTGTTTTCATGCTGCTCTTCTCTGGCCACAATTTTCCTGTGCACTATAACTTTTGTTTCCTTTTAAAATATGTTATCACAGAGGCATTACGATCATTCCTAATTTGCTTGACCTTGGCCAGTGGCAGGTCTGTCCTGGAGCCCACTGGCATTGGTTCTGCAGGACATGGGAGGGGAAGCTTCTGGCAGCTTCTCACAGAAGTCATCTCTGTAGCCCCACCCCTGCTACAAATACCTGCCAGAGAAACCCAATAAAAATGCTAATACACATACATGTATATCAATATATTTGTGGGAAAAATCATCACACTAGAGTTAGTAAAGAATTAGCCATAGCCGTAAGCTTTCTGACATTTTTCTATTAGTATCTCAGTAGGAAGATTCTGGGTTCTGGCTGCCTTTTGTACCCCTTTGTAGCATTTAAACACCAACAGTTATCCAACATTTAAACAACATTATATTTATATTATATTTAATCATGCTTATATTTAGAGATTTTTATTTTTTTCTGACTCCAGCCTCAAAATAGTCCTTTTCTGATCTATTCACTAAGATGGCATTTCTGCTCTTGTCAAGTCTGCGCTAAAATATTTGAATGGCTATGTTATTTTTGGGAGAGATTATGGTGTCAGAAAATCTGCTAAATTTTGTATTTAGATTTTGCCTAATAGTTCAAGTATACTATCTCAAGTATCAATTTACCTGATCAATTGCTGGTAAAACTATGGTGTTTAGTATTTTCTTATTTATACTTTGAATGGCTTTGCTCTTGCACACTTTTATTTTCCTTTCATATAAGTTTCTTTTCAGCAGCAAGAAGATACTTTTAGCATGAAGTTAATTGTTTGTCTTGTCTAGTATAAATTATGATCTCCAATATCAGCAGGTGGATGTGTTCCTTAGCATGTAATGTAACCCCTTGTACATATACAAAATCTTACCAGAGAGCCCTAAAGTTCCTGTTCAGCTCCAGTATTTGGGTTTCTATGGCATAAACCAATTTGTGAAGCAGGTTTTGGCTGATTGTGGTTATAATGTACCATTCCTCTACTTGTACCAGGGCAACTAGGAGTGTTTCAAAGTATGTTGGTTTAGACACATATCTGGGACTATTCAGATGCTAAACTTAAAGAATTTTTTATTCCAGTCATACAAATAGCCTTGGCATGGGCTTGAGAAATACTTCAGTGGCATACAAAGGCTTGCCTTTTAGTAGTTGTAGTTTATTAGGTAGTTCAGGTAGAATCAGTAAAGGGAAAGTCTGCCACTGTACGGAGGGATTGCTTGTTTATATTACGGGGTTGCATTAATTACTGTATTTGCCACTGAGGAGACAAATTCTGCCAGCTGCAGGCTGGCATTTCTCTGTGACACAAAATTGC
>JAWWEU010000001.1:71272238-71291060 GCA_035583155.1 Acropternis orthonyx
TGTCTCTTCATTCTAATTAATATTCCATCTTTGGCAAGGTTTTTATTCTTGGAGATGTTTCTTTGTACCACATCAAGGGGACAAGAAAAATGTGTCAAAATTAAGTGTAATAGTTACTGCATACAGTATTCCTATGCATGCCAATATATCTCAATATTTTGGTGGTTTGTTTGGGGTTTTTTTTTGTGATTATCTCATAACAAAAATGTTGTCAGCTATTACTCCAGATTTTCTAATTTCTGTAAATTACAATATTTTTTAAAGTAATTTCTCTTTACAACAAATTATGTCATACAACATGGATGTTTTTGTGTCAGAACACTTGAAGATATTAAAAAGAGAGGGATAAGAGCATGAGAAAAAAGAAATAGTATAGTTAAGTGCCGTGAAGTTAACATGTTTCTAATATTAAAAACTTTGAAGAGCAGGGCAAAAGAACTTTAGATATGTATGTGTCAAAGTGCAGTATAAGACTTACATTTATCTTCAAAAGAAACTAATTAGTAGTTCCTAATAAAACCACATAAAATGTACTCAAAGTATAGTTGACAGATTCAGTGTATTTAATTTTAGTAATTTTCAAATATATGCATAAACTGAAGTAGATATTCAGTTAACAATAAATTTAGCATTTCAGTCATGATTGTTCAGTTCCTTTGAGTTTATTCTCTCATTAGGTAAGACTTCATAGTCATAGGGAATATTTTAAGGGGGGAAAAATAACCCCAAAAAGAATATTTACATACAGGATTTTGTTGTTGTTGTTTTGGTTTGGTGGGTTTTTTTGGTTGGTTTTTTTTTTTTTTTTCCCCTTGGTCATGCAAAGTCAACCTTAAATTACCATTTAGTGCACATGCTAAAGTAAATTTAGGTGCAAGGTGTGCTCAGTGACATTACTCTTCAGTGCCTCAATGCCTCTGTAAGTACTGCCTGCATACTTTAGGAGTATTACTTCATTAACAATGCAAAATATTCAGGGGTCTGGAGCAGACAGATTAGACTGTGCCTTAAATTTTAGGTTTCTATTAAATGAGTAGGTAGAGTAGAAGGTAAGACAATGATCCAGGAGACCTCAGGAAGTTAATAAATAAAGAAAGCAAAAATCTGGAAAGGTCTACTAACATGTGTTGAACTGAATAAATTCCATCACTTAAGCTAGTGAACAAATTGATTGAAATTCATAACTTCAAATTCATAGTGCCAGATATTCCAGGCTTCCCAAGCACATACACAGGCTGGAAAGAGAATGTATAGAAGGCAACACTGAGGAAAATGACTTTGGGGTGTTAGTGGATAAGAAGGTTGATAACACCCAACAAGGTACACTTGCAGCACAACAGCCAAAGTTATCCTGGTGTACATCAAAAGCAGTGTGGCCAGCAGTTCGAGTGTGGTGATTCTGTCCTTCTATTCCTCTCTGATGAGACCTCACCTGGAGTGCTGCATCCAGGTCTAGGGTCCCCAGCACAGGAAGGACACCAACCTATTGAAGTGAGCCCACAAGAGGGCCACCAAGATGATCAGAGGAATGGAGCATCTCTCCTATAAAGACAGGCTGAAAGTTTTGGGGTTGTTCAGGCTCCAGGGACACTTTCTAGAAACCTTCCAGTGCTTAAAAGGAGCTTACAGGAAAGCTGAAGAGGGACTTTTTAAAAGGGCATGAATGATAGGACAAGAGGGAATGGTTTGAAACTGAGAGAGTAGGTTTAGATTAGAAATTAGGAAGACTTTCATCACTGTAAGGGTGATGAGGCACAGGAACAGGTTGCTCAGAGAAGCTGTGGATGCCTTATCCCTGGAAATGTTCAAGGCCAGGCTGAATGAGGCTTTGAATGATGTGCCTTTGTGCATTAACAATACCTTTTTCATGAATGGACAACTCCAGCAGCAACATATGGAGCATTTCCCAATTTAACAAACATAATCAAAATGTCTTCTTTAAAAATGATAATCAAAATAAGGAAAAGTCCTTCAGATTGGCAAAGAAACAATGATTCCTCATTAAAACTTTGAGATGATGATGTACAATTTTATAGAAAATAATTGTATATATTTATAATTAATTAAAATTATAAAATATGTTATATTTAATAATTATAAAAATGAAAACTAGCTTTTAGTCAATAGATTTTGATGTGAAATATTTTTAGATAATCTGAAGTATTTAATTAAACAGGTTTTTTTATTTTCTATATTACTCAGCAGTTGCATCCTACAAGTCCTTCATCACATGGTTTTGTTCTCTTTCATTTTGATTACTAAAAAGGTATTTTGAAGCGCTAATGAATAAAATGTTAAAAATGAGAAATATGTTATTTTTTCCAATGAATTTAAATAAAATAAAATAAATTAAAAAAAACCCAAAACACTAAAATGAGAACAAAATTGTCTAGGGATACCTTTACAAAACATTATTTTTATTAAAAAGTATTTTATTCTTTTTTTAATAAAAAAATAAAGAATGTGTCAGTGAAAATATGCCTGAATATTATTTTGAATGTTTATGTGTTTTTTGGTAATAGTGTTATCTTATTAAACTAATGTTACACAACCATTATTCTTCAAAATTCAAGATGATTCCTCTTGACACTGGTCATTGTGAATAAGAGAGAAACTGGTTACAGATACTTTACATACCAATCCTTCGTATGCATGATTTCAGAATTATTCATGAGTACAGAAACATATCTGAAAAGAAAACTCCACTTAAAACGTAAGCTGGGCTTTGCTGAAATTTTATTTTAGGTGAGATGATTAAACTTACGGCACTAATTATCTAGGCCATTTTTTGTTTGAAGTAATAGAAGCCATAAGTAAAATAATCATAGCATTTAAAGCATAAAATATTGTTGAAAAGTAGGAGACCATAAAATAATAACAACATAACAAAATCACCTTTCTTTATCTAGTAGGGTATTCCCTTCTCTTGGAAGGAAATTGGAATGCTTCTCTTGGAAGGAAATTTGAATAATGATAAAGCCAGTCTTGCAGCTAGATTTTCAGTTTAATGTTTGACATCAGTCATTTAGATGTTTTACTTAATCTTGTGAAGAATTTGTTTCTTGAGCTACCCTGGCAGTCAAGCAGATATTTTCCTTCTGGGTACTACACCAAAAACAAAAACAAACAAACAAAAAAAACCAACAACAACAAACAACAAAAACAAAAAAACAAACCCAGAAGCTTGCTAGAACTAGGTGTAAAAACTACTGTATATAATAATGTTATAGACCATGATAAGGCTTATTGAACTGGGATTTGAGCAGCTTTAGGTGTCTTTTGCTAAATACTTTAAGGTCACATGGAAGCATAAGAGCATTTGTACCCCTCTGATGTGACTAACATTTTTATTTGATTTGCATTAAACATCCATTCTGTTTTCTGAAAAAGTTTTTTCATAGCCAAAATCACAAATCATGGTAATAGCCTCTTTTCTGTTTGTTTGTTTTTTGTTTTTGTTTTTTTTTTTTTTTAACTGCATAAAACAGTCCTTTTAACTTTGTGTTTTGGGTTGTAACATCAAATATTAGCAAGTATTTTTGGACAAAGGGGACAGGGAAGCTAAACTGGGAGCAAGACTGAATAAGATCCAAGGAATAGACAAGCAAAAGAAAAAAGAACTTGAATAGGGAACAACACAAAAGATAGACAGTGAATAATGTGAGGGAAGTCAGATGGGCATTGCCAAACTCATGGGAAGGCAGAGAAAAGGATAATTCAGTAATCAATTAGAAAAAAATCAGAACAATTCAGGCGAAGTGTGAAGGTCAAAGAGAAAAACTTGTATTTTGACAAATAAGGGTAGAATTGTAAAGAACATTAGAAATAGCATCTGAAGTTACCTTGTTGAGTTTATTTTATTGGTGGCCCTTCAGAAGAAAAAAAAAAGGAAGTTTTTGATAAGCTTTGGACTTAAGCATAGTGAATGTGATTATGGTGGGGTAGAAGGGGACAGTGTATGTAGCTTTGTGGCCTTTAAATATCTTCCCCAATTTTAACTGTGGTGGATAGACTCCTGTGATTTTGAGCAGGTGGAAGAGGACATAGTCATGATCACATTGGACAAAGAAAAATTCAGTACTTCAGGTCTACCATGGCAATTTTTGCTTAGAACCCACCCCATGAAGAGCACTCTTTTGCAATGTTTAAGCACAAACTAATCTCAAGGAAAGTAAGACTCACAGTCTGGAGCCTGCTTTATCTTTTGCCTTGGACAATCAAACCATTTCAGTCTTATCTCAAGTACAATGCCTCCACAATTTTTATTTTTGCACAGAGATTTATCATCTAGTCATTTGTTTTTGTTGAGTATACAATCCTTCTCATGTAGCAAGGTTAGAATGGTATAAGGGTAAAATAGCCCTTGAAAGTAAAGTAAGAGAGTTTTGAGTCACTAGTGGCACTGGTCAAGGGAATTTGCTTAGTACCTCTGCATATTTTTTCTTACATAATGAGGTTAATTATACTAAAACAAACTCATATTTCTACTGCTTTCAAACCAGAAAGACAGCCAAAGGCTTGGAAAAAAATTGAGGTTTAAATAATTTGTTCTTTTTTTTCAGTTATATATACTGCCACTATTTCAAGTTGGTTTCATTATTTAGAAGTCCACAAAAAAAAAAAAAAAGTTCAGGGCATATTTTATAACTGTGTTTATATGCTACTGAGCAGGAATTTACGTGTGAAACAATTGATATTAAGTAACAAGTATTTATTGGTTTATTCAAGGAAGAAATTATTTTCAGCATTCTCCTGAGTAGTAGTAAGTGTCCTGTTTGTCTTTATCCTATGACACTACTTCAAGCTGTTCTCCGTTTATTCACATACATTAAGCAAGATTAAGTCTTGCCTGGGAATTGGTGGAAGCACTGTGCATGAAATCTAGAGTACAACAGGAAATTATGTCAGTGCATTTTTGTCAAATAAACTGACTTCTTCACCAAAACCACTGCCTTCATTGAAATAGTGTGGGAAATTCCAATGGCACTGATGCCTAAAATTCCTGGGAAAAGGCTCAAAACAACATTAGTGGAGATAGATAGAGAAGTACCTTTATTTAGAAGCTTCTAGGTGCACACCAGACGTATGCACGAGTGGTTCAGTGATGTTACAATTTTTATAACTTCCAGTAATTAACATACATATCATACCTAAAAACCAACCCGTAGTGCCCACTTCCCCTGCTGCCCACCCTCAGAAAACTCAGAACTGCCCCTTGGGGCCTCTCCAAGGGCTCTGGGCCTTCTCTTCCATTTTGTCTTCAAGCTATCTTGCAGGTGCTTCTTCAAAACAGTGTCCTTGGTAAAACTTAGATATATGTGAGAAATTGTCCAGGGATCTCTAAATACCACCTAAAAATGTGAGCAACCCAGGAAAATCCATTCAATTTATATAATTCTAAAAATCTACAAAATCTACAAAATACACTAAAATCCTTAGGCATCAGCATAAATTTAATTTTTTCCAAGTAATATGCAAGTTAGTATTGAATCTTTACAGACATTTCAACATATTTTACTGTAATAAGATGTACCTTCTGGCTAGACTGAAATTATAGTTGTACCACCTGTACCACAGTTACATAGACTGTTTAGTACTTTAAGTGTATTCTTAAAAGTAAAAGAATCCTTCTTATGCTTTGCCATTTCTTCCCTTCTCATGTGTGTGTGTCTATAATAATATTTTAATCACGAAGAAGTCTGCATGTTTCAAGGAAGTCTACAAAAGGGCCAGTATAATCCCACACCTTCACTTCTCCCCCATCCCCAAATATCAGCCCATTTTTACCTTAGTTTTCCTGCCTGCCTTCTCATCCTCAAGAGAGGCATAATTTATTTAATGACAGATGACCATATTTATTGTGTTAAGGGGATGGAAGAGTTTAGTAAAGGAAATAATTGTCACAAGTGAAAGAAAATCAAGTTTTTGGATCCCAATTTTATTTAAGTGCCAGCTAAACTGCAATTTCATGATGTTTGGTTAAGTATGTTCAGAAAAGGGAATTGAGTCCTTTGGGGAATGTTGTTGATAGAAATCTAGGCACAGTATAACTTTTTGATTATTTGTAATAAATGGGTGTTTTTAAATATAGTTCTCTGGCCTTGCATTCTCCTAACCCATAACTGATATTTCAATATTGCATTTTGATTTTTGTTTATAGGGTTATACTTGTTAAAATACTTTGATATAAGACTGTACCAAATACAGACTAGGACCATAAGAGGAAGTGAAAAGTAGGTACCATATAGAGTTAAATGGAAAGGTTCAAATACATTAACCCGTAAGTACAAAGAAGAGTTAGGCCTGCACTCAGCTTCTGATAAGAAATTAATTAACTGCAAAATCAAGTGCCTTTTTTCATGTGATCATTCTAAATCCTAGAACTCATGCTGGGGACAGTTTGGGGACAGGTGAGAAGATATTGAAAAGATGGGGCACTGAGAGCCAATTTGTGCAAATAGCTAAACTTCAAATTTGGTGACAAGAGGCAAATAACCTTCTTGATACTGTAGCTTCACTTGTGACTTAGGAGACCAGAAGCCAAAGCAGTAACACTGTCTTTATAACAAAAAAATTTAAATCCCCTGGCAAGAAGCAAAAAAGTATTTGTCAGGGTTATTGGGTTATTTTGTTCTGTTTTTCTATTCAGGACATAAGTAATGGTACAGGTGGTATGTTCAAGAACTTGTTACAGGTATGTCTTACTGTTGGTACTCAGTCTTGTATAATCATGCTGGCAATTTTTCTCTAACTGGGGAGTGAGTTAAGGCATAAATTTATACTTCTAGTGTCTGGTTCAAATAACCTGATATGAAGATATCTGAATGGTATACAATTTATCTTTAGAGTTATACACATATGAGTGTGTAGTTATGTATATATAACTTTTTTAATATATGTATGTGTATATATAACTATGCATATAGTTAAATACTTGTGTATACAGGAGTGTCTTGAAGACTGATAACACTGGTTTGAAATCACTTACACAGGTAATTCCGTAAACTTTGTTAATATTAATAATATCATAGAAAAGTTTTATTTAAATGATCATAGAAATAAAGTGAAAACAAAATGTTAATTAAGTAACAGAATTATCTTGAAGGGGCTAATTTGGAGCCGCAACAAGAGAAACCCTCAAAAAACCACAAACCAAAATAAAGAAATAACCCCCCAAACTCCAGAAGACCGGTCTACAGAGCATTTCTCTAGTCACATCTGATACCTGAAAAAGACTTTTTATGTATTTGGTCCAATAAAATTGGGTTTGCAGTACCTATTTTGCTTAAATATGTCTGTTTATAAAAGTTGAAAAATCTTTGGAGTAACAATCAAATTGTTCCACTGACACAGGCTACGAGGAAAATGGTAATCGTAACAAAATGTTTAAAGTAGAAAGATGCGACAACTTTTACTGAGCAAAAGGAAAATGTTTTGTTTTGTTTTGTTTTGTTTTCTATAATGTCATGGAGCAGATATTTACTGAGTCAGCCTATTAATTATGTTTACCAAGAGAACATTTATGCAGCTGAAGAAATGCCCAGTTGTAATTGGTCCTGTACCTCAGGGGAGCCAGGGACAAATCTTGTTAGACTGGAATGACACAAATCTGGATCCTGACCAGCTGGAGCAGACTTTCTTCTTCTAATATGCCCATATTTCCCTGCTGAGAAGCCTTCTGCCAAAATAGGCCCCTGTCAAAGTTTTAAATGTGGCTTGTCCATCACTACCATGAATCAACATTTTATTCTGCAACAGGTTTGTAATGAAAATTTGCTATTTATGTGCTTTCATATTTAATGAAGAATGATGTACATAATTATTTAATATCAAACTGGATTCTAATTAGTTTGTTTAGGGAGCTACAAAACAGAATTCTGTGTTTCTTATAATACTTTCTCTCTTACACAGGTTAAACATCTACCTTAAAAAGGAACTTCAAGACAGGTTCAGAAAGGGGAAAACTGGGCATTTGTTATAAATAAAATGTTTATGTCAATAGAGAAGTGTTATTAAAATACCAAGAGAAAAAAATCATGTTGTATCCAGTAATAACATAAATTTAATGTTATTTTTCACTGAAAATAATCACATTTGTAAGTACTCAAAGACATGTACTTTTTAAAATATCATTTCCTACTTAGAAATTTATTTGTTCCAAGATATTCCTATTTCCAGGTGTTCCCATATCTGTGGCTAGATTAATGTAATTAATTTATCATCAATTTACCTTCTGATCATGTCATTAAAAAAAAGGAAGCTATACCACAGTCACTTACTTTCATTTTACTGAGAATATTATGTAAAAACTAAAACTTTGCATATATATAGCTAGTGAGCATTCAGACATCTTTTATTAGACACCAGAAAGCGAGAATTAAATTTTGTGGGGGTTTTTTTTTGTTTGTTTGGGTTTTTTTCTTTTTGGACAGAATTTAATTTCTCTTCACAAACTAATTTTGTTATTGTTATCTTACTTACTTTAAAATTCTTTGTGATGTGACTGATACTGCAGTTCCCAATGTTGTAAAGGATATTTTGATTTAATCAGTCTATTTTCTTATCTTCATTCGTTTGTTCTTTCCTTTGGTTTGTGCCTGTTCCTTTAAACACCCAGGATTTTAGTTGTTTTGTGTTTGTTTTTTTTCACACAAGAATGTTTGATTCCTTTTTATTCTGTACATGGCTGAAATAAACTGCCAGATAATAGGTTCTGTCTCTGCAATATTTATGGTAAAGTATAAATGGAAAGAGTTCAATGGGTTAGTTTTCTCTTGCAATGCTTCTCCACTGCTAGGACCAGCATCCAATTCTATTATGTACTGTATGTCACTTAACAGCTCTAGATCTTATCTATCCCCCAAAGGCATTCCTAATGTCACAAGAAAATTGTAGAAGAGTGTCTGCAAGAACTGTGGTATTTAATTTAACATTTAGTAAATAAGCAGGGTGGATGGAGACTGGAGAATGATTTCTAGCTTAAGAGTGATTTCTAGTTTATGATTCTAACAGATACACACTGTCTCTTTCACACACACACCCACACACCCACACCCATACACACACCCACAACCCCTCACCCTTGTGCCTCTCCAGTCCCTCTGGTTCAGGTTGGATCTGCACCATGGATCCAGGGGAAACAGACCACTCCCTGTGACCACTGAGTGCAGCTGAGTCTGGGTCTCAACATAAAGTTTTTCCACCTTGGACTTCATCTTCAGGGTGGAGTTGAAAATCCAGGTATGGAGTTTACATGACAAGGGGTGACTGTCTTCCCTCTTTACTGGTTTCTGAATTAGGCTTTTGGTGCAAGTCTTGCAATTTATGAAGTTCCAGGGCAACTTCCTTACCTAAGGCAAATTAATGATTACTGGGACTCCTATTACTTTTTGGTCTCCATCTTTAAATTTGTGACAAGTCTGTTAAGTTGACCACAAAGATAACAAAGTTCACTTGTACTTCTTGGCTTGCAAGCAGACACTGGATTAATCTAGTCAGCTCAAACTGTCCAGTTCTGTGTAGTCCAGGCCTTGTTTGCCTCAGTGGTGCTTTCAGATATGCATCAGCCCATGATGATACGTACCTTAGTACCCAGTCTTGCCTTATCCTGTCTCACATACATTTCCATATTTCCCAGGCTTCCTTCATTGTAACGTATTTGCCTCTACTAGACAATGGAAAAGATTATTTAAACATGACCTAGAGCCTAAATCTGTTGCTGTTCCAAAACATGTCCCTTCTTTACATTTGGAGAACCACACACAGACATATATTCCACTACACTATGACTTTTCCAGTCACCAGTATGGTTAGATTTATTGCATTTTCATTTTAACTGACTGTGCAACTTCTTCTGATTTTTGTTTGCAAATACTTGTGAAAGAAAATGTTTTTCAATTTGAGTGTTTAGACAAATGCCAAATGTGTAGCAGGGATTCATGTAATTATACACATGCATTTCAGGCAAAAAAATGTATTAAACAGATGAAATATCATCTCTTGAGTAAAGAACACCTAAGAGTGATAGTTAACTAGCAAGCCATAGGGTGTTTGTTTTGTTCTTTCACACAAAAACCTTGCCAAGTAAAGGCAAACATATTTGAAAACAAGAGCTTCACAACAAATTCTGTCAACAAAAACAGGAACAAATTAAAGAATTAAATTTCATGTGAAAAGTTTTTTTCCAGCTTTACCTAATCCATAATTATACTGACTTCACAAATAGTAAACAAAGATCCAAAGTGTAGATCTAAATAAATAAATATTAAGGATACCACTTTCCCTTGTATAGAAAATCTATCTTTTCACTTATAGTGCATGTGTCCATTTTAAAATAATTTTAATATAGTAACAAAATTATGGATTTAAACTTATATCTGCAAGTAAGATTTCAGAATACTAAGGACAGCCTGAAAAACACAGTAATAGAAACATCAAAAAACTTGGTAACTGCTTTCCCCTTTATAATTTTCACTCCAGAGAAATAAAAAACCCCACACATTTTAAAGAAAGGTTTTGTAACCTTATAACGGACACAGACTAGATGAATTAATTAGACTCCAGATAAATAGGAATGGTGATAAAAAATATTTTTTTAATTCATAAATCATGGAATCAATCAAGTCTGAAGAGAACTCAGGAACTGTCTAGAATTGAACCTTCTGCTCAAAGCATGTTTGATACTGAAATCAAACAGTTGTTCAGGGCTTTGTGCAACACTTCTACTTCAATGAACGACCAAAAGCCTAGCAAAGAGAGAGCTCCAAAGGTTAAAGAAATTCCCCAAAATATGTGTCTATTTTTCTTAATGCATAATTTCCCTAAGAGTTATAGTTGAGTAGTGTCCCAAATATCTTTCATTTCAAATAAAAGTATGTCTAGTTTTCTAAACAGAATGACAGGATCACAGAATGGGTAAGGTAAGAAGGCATCCCAGTGGGTCATCTGGTCCAACCTCCCTGCACAAGCAGGGTCAGCCTGGAGCACATTGTGCAGGATTGAATCCAGACAGTTCTTGAAAAACTCCAGTGAAAGGAGAATCCACAGCCTCTCTGGGAAATATGTTCAATTGTGCAGTCACCCAGACAGTAACAAAGTTCTTCCTTTTATTCAGGAAATTCCTGTCCATTAGTTTCTGCCCTTTGCCTCTTGTCCTATTGCTTGGCACTGCAAAGAAGAGCCTGGTTCCAAGCCTTGGCATTCTCCCTTTAGATACTTCTATATATATATAAGGTTCCCTCTCAGTCATCTCTTCTCAAGGCTGAACAGGCCCATGTCCCTCAACCTTTCCTCATAAAAGAGAGGCTCCAGTCTCTGGTTCATCTTCATAGCCCTCCACTGGACCTTCTCCAGGAGCTCCATGTCTCTCTTGTAGTGAGAAAAGCTCCTCTTTAACAGAAGTTAAAGACATGTCAGTAACCTTGGTAAAACTCCAGAAAGTAAAATAGAGGTTGTAAAGAATTACTCAGTTTCTGAAATGGAGATGTAATGAATGACCACTATCAGAGATGGCAAAAAATGAAGGCAGGATAACATAAATAATTATAAATATAAATTATACAGAGTAATATGACCAGGAAAACAATTTTTCTGTACCCATCTTTATGGCTGTTATATAGTTTACTGCTCTTGTATATGTAGTTTCTTTTTCCTCACTTGTATCTGTTGCTGGTTGCTGTGTTCCCTTTAGTAAGAGATACGTTTCAGTATATCATTCATTAATATCACAGTGTGAGAAGTGATTTACTAGGCATTCAGGAAGATAAGGAAATCAAAGAATGTTCACTAGCTCAAAACATATGTTTTTCTTAAAGGAAACATTTTATGGTACTGTAAAGATTGTGTTTGTTTATTTTTTTACCTTAAATTGTACATTAAATCCTAAGACAAATCCTGTAACTTGTTATTTGTACAGAATAAGGTAGGTACCTTCTGCTCTGCATTATAAGAGCCAGCATCCCACTGTTCTCATCTGTATCTGTTAAAAGAACAGGTGCAAGGTATTTGTATACCAATAAGGCTCTCATGATACCTTCAGTTTGAATGTATGAATTGATGGAAGCTTTCCTGAGTCACAAACAGCTTTTTGTCGAATGTGTTTTGGCAGGGAACTAGCATCTTGTCATGTAGCTGTGCCACATCATATTATTCTGTACAATGTAGTATTCTTGAAAAAAAAATTTGCTCACATTAAGTCTTACCTTTCTCCTGAAACTATACAATGCTACGAGCAAAATCACAGTGTTGGCCCTTGAACATACCATGTTCCCCAAGTGAAACCCATCTGGCACCTTCTCTTCCTCATGTGGGAACAACATTTCCATTCATGTATTTACTCTGAGTCCTAGCTGGAGTTCGGTTGCCTTCCTGGTCCAGCCCATGGGCACAGACTTCCACATAACCTTACGGAAGCCTGGTCACTGAGGACTTGCCTGGCCATCAGATGTCCTGGTCACTATCCTTGTCCCAGCTCTTCTCTCGTGGCTGGATACTGTGGGACTGTGTATCTTGATGAGCTTCTCATCTGCTCGGCTCTCTCACTCCCAGCTCCCATTTTCCTACTTGTCATCTAAGATCATGTGCAAATTCTGTATTTAAAACTGGAAAAAAATAATGTTTCAAAATGTTTGGTCTGTGATCTAATAACAAAGTTGAAGATTAGAACTGATAAATAACATAATGATTTTTTACTTCCATGAGACAAAACTCTGTTGTAATAATTTCAGGTTTAGCTTATGAGAAAAGTAGTTTTTAATTAGAAAACACTGATGCAGAACCATTCAAGTAATATCCCAAAATAACTTTATCTTGCCACATTAAGTAAGCCAAGTTTGTTCACTGAATAGTGAAGAACAAAGATGACTGAAAATGATGCACTGGTTCCTAGTCCTATGGAGACATATTTTTATAGTTTACTTAAATTCATAAATGCTTTGGTTTAACCCCAGATAGCAATGAAGCACCACATAGACGCTCACTCCCTCCTTCCAGGGTGGGATGCAGGAGAGTATCAGAACCATAAAAGTAGGAAACCTTCTGAGTTGAGAAACAGACAGTTTAATAGGTAAAGCAAGAGCCACACACACAAGCAAAGTGATACAAGGAATTAATTCATCACTTCCCATGAGCAAGCAGGTATTTAGCCATGGGGGGAAAAAAAAAAAAAAAGAAAAAGAAAGAAAAAAAGCTGGGCTCCATCGTGCATAATGGTTACTTGGAAAGGCAAATGCTATCATTCTGAATGTCCCCTTCTTCCTTCTTTTCCCTCCAACTTTATAAACTGAGCATGACATCATGTGATGTGGGATATCCCTTTGGTCAGTTGGGGTCAGCTGTCCTGGCTGTGTCCCCTCCTAAGTTTGTGTGCACCCCCAGCCTCCTCACTAATGGGGTGCAGTGGGAGACAGAAAAAACCTTGACTCTGTTTAAACACTGCTCAGAAATAATGAGTGTTATCAACACTGTTTTCAGCACAAATCCAAAACATAAATCCATACCAGCTACTGTGAAGAAAATTAACTATACCAGCAAAACCAGGCCAGTCCATAAACCATATATGTGATACTAAGGAGTTATGCAAAGTAAAGTCCCAGTAATACTCGCATTGTGTATCTCTGAAAAATGCCAGATTATGTATCAGAAGTTCATCTGTTATATTAGAAGCTGAGCAGTGTGTTAAACAGACAATAAAGTTAAAATGTCTTTTGAAATTATCAACTCAAGAAGGAATTTAGGAATTCTTAATGCATCAGCCATTGTCTTCTCTAGATTCTGAATACTGCTTGTTTAATTGTTCATAAAAACTGCTGGAAGTTCCTGAGTTAAGAAAGGAGGGGAAGAAAAATGGGAATGAGGGAAGCATGTTGGGCAGACAGAATACCTGATATTTTGAAGCATTGATAAGATGGTCCAAATATTAAAGTATGCCCAATTAGTATTTTTTTCTTAGGGGGAAAAAAAAAAAATTCTGATACAGACTTTGTTAATTAAACGTACATATTAACACTTGAAGCATACCTGGTGACAATCAATTTGATTTATAATAAATAGCTCTTGTTACCCTAACTTACTGTCATTTTTTGTTAGATTAACACTGGCATTAATAAAAATAATTATGCTGGTGTAATGAACTTCTCTAAAGCAGTGGGAACATTTTTTGCACAACAATTGGACTTAAAAAAAGAAAACAGTAGGTACATGAAATCAATGCAGTGCACACAATGTAACTTCAAATATTAAACACATAGCTCAGATACCAAAAAACTCTGATGGAAAATAAACACTAACTTTTTTTTCTGTACAATTAATTTTTGAGATTTTTTTAAAGAATTATTTTTTATTTATGTTTCAAAGAAGGCATTGTGCATTTGTATGAAATGAATATTGAGTGGATCATTTATAATGAAAACACCTTGCAAATCCAGAACACAGTTCTGGACACAGGAATATGTATCAGTATAGTCAACATAACTTCAATTGTCTAAGAACAAAGTTTGTAAGACTTATAAGATGTTCAACATTACTTTGAGAATTGACTTTGAAAATCTCACAGGTATGATAATAATAAGTGTAGAACTGGTGAAATTAAAGGCAATATGATCATATTGACTTCATTAAGTTACCCAAATACTGCTTTGGAATTAATGAAAAAGAAAACTCAACTGCTGCTTCAGAAGTAATTAAAATATATTAAATAAATGTTGCTATATTTTTTAATGTCCAGCATATTTAAAAGTTCATCTGTAAAATAACCTCAGTAATTTATTATCTGAAATCATTGTAATGGAACACGAGAATCCAAAAAACAGATTCTGTACCTGGAACAGAGTAACACTGGGCACAAATATACACTGTGAGGGGAGTGGCTAGAAACCACCCTGCAAAGAGGGACAGACAGGCACAATGAAAGTCAGAAGTGTGCAGTGGAAACCAAGAGAGCAAACTGCATCTCGGGGTGCATCAAACACAGCATCACCAACTGCTCAAAAGAAATTATTAACCCACTGTATTGAGTTTGGGTGCAGCCTCATCTGGTGTTCTGTGTGAAGTTCTGGGCCCCACAATTTAAGATATGAACATACTTGAATGCACCCAGAGGAGGGCAACAAAGCTAGTGAAAGGACTGAAGAAGGAATGTCCTGCAAGGAGATCATGAGGACCCTGAGATTTTCTAGTTTGGAGAAAAGAAGACTGAAGAGTGATGTCATCGTTCTCTACAGCTTCAAAAGGACTGGAAGTGGAGAGGGAGGTGTTGATTTCCTTGGTATCAAGTGATAGGACTCATGGGAGTAGTTCAAAACTGCATCAGGAGATTCAGACTTGGAATTAGGAAGCATTTCTTTACCAAGAGGATGGTCAAACACCAAAACTAGTTTTCCAGAGAGGTTTTTGATGCCCCAAGCCTGTCCGTGTTTAAGGGGCATTTGGACAATGCCCTTAACAATATGCTTTAGCTTTTGTTCAGCCCTGAATTTGTCAGGCAGTTGGTACCAGAATTAAGAAAACCATTATGGCTGAAGAAGGATAATATGGTGATAAATGAGTGTATTAATGTTTCTGCTACATAATATTAGTCTAAATTCATTATTGTTATTATTTTTTTTTCTCATGATAGATGTAAGACCTTTAACTAAGAATTTTGGCCACTAGAAATTTTTAACGTACATACTGGTATTTCCTAAAATACTTAGCTTATGTAGGAGTTGCTACATTTATAAATACAGACCATAAACAGGATTAATGGGAGCCAAAAAGAACTGATATATCTTTCTTCTGTTTCTCTTCTTCCCCAGAATGGATTATCTTTGAATGAAATAACTACATGTCAGATCTTTCTCACACATCTCTCTTGCAGCTCTCAGATCTGCCACATCTTCAGATGTTTTCATGGTTCAGAGATCACCTAAGCCTAAGCTCCCTCCAGGATTTCTTTTTTTTTTTTTTTTTCCTTGGGGGAAAGTAGATTGCTGTGAGCAGCTGATGTGGTTTAAGCCTGGTATGCACATAAGCCCCACACAGCCCCTTGCTCAGTGGGGAGTAGAATCGAAAGGGTAAAAAGTGAGAAAACAAATGAGTTGACATATAGACAGTTTTATAGGAAAAACAAAAGCTGCATTTAGGCAAAGCAAAATAAGGAATTTGTTCACTACTGTCCATGTGTAGGCAAGTATTTAGCCATATCCATAGAAGCGGTTTTCAAGTAACCACACAAGTTAATTGAGAACATAAATGCCACAACTCCAGTCATCCTTCCTTCCTCTTTCACTCCAACTTTTACTACTGAACATGATGACATATGGTATGGAATATTCCTTTTAATCTGTTGGTATCAGCTGTCCTGGCTGTATTCCCTCCCAACTTCTTGTGAAACCCCAGCCGCCTCAGTGGTGGGCTGGGGTGAGAGGCAGAAAAGGCCTTGTTGTAAGCACTACTCAGCAGCAACTAAAATGTCCCTGCATTATCAAGACTGTTCTCACCACAAATCAAAAACACAGTCCCATGCTATCTACTATTCCATTCAAAACCAGTACTGCTGCATAATTATTCAGAAAGATGAATGGTATCTAGACCACGCCAACCAGAAAAACCTTTCTGTAGAAACAGACATGCTTAAACTTCATAGAGATTAAACATAAAATGGTGCAGTGTTTTATCAGCCTCATTGTGGAATAATTGCTTTCTTATAGTTAGTTTAAACCTACAGTCTTTGAGTTTAAAACCACAACCTCTTGTTCTATTGCAAAAGGCCTTGCTAAAAGACTTGTCTCCATCTTTCTTACAGGTCATTTTAACTATTGTAAGGTTGCAATGTGGTGTCCCCCAAGTCTTCTCCCAGCTGAACAACACCTCCTCTCCACTTAACAGGTCTGTGTCTTTCCTGCTCTGAGGACCCTGGAGATGGATGTAGTACTCCAGGTGGGGTCACTCCAGAGCAGAGTAGATGGGTAGAATCCCTTCCCACAAACCTTCTTTTGATGCAGCTGAGGATTCAGTTAACTTTCTGGGCTGTGAGTGCACGTTGTTGTTTTACGTCCAGGTTTTCATCCACCCCCATGGCCTCACTTCTTGAGCTTCTCCAGGTCTCTCTGGATGGCATTCCATCCTTCAGGCATGTCAACAACACCAACAGGTTATCACTATAATTTTTCACATCTTACTTATTGTTATTATTTTTCCTACAGGAGTCAAAGATACTCAGGTTTCCCTTGACTTTATAGATTTCACAGAAATTATTTCATGAGGATGAACATATCCTTCATTTTATCTCTCTCCAGAAGTTCCTTTCTTGACGACTTCTGGAAAGAGTAGACCACCTAGTAGGTGGACAATGATCACCTGAGACCTTTATTGTTACCAAAGACTGTGTCATTTATTCAGTTATTTTTCATTTTTCTGGTTAATTTAATTTTTTATTTAAAAAAAACAAACATTGCTTTTCTTTTGTCATATGGATTTATGAACTTCACAGTGAAATAATCAATACTTTGTTGATGGCAGGGGCTTGTATAGGGGAAGATCTTGAGTAATTCCTGGGGGGTTTTGGTGTTTTTTTGTTTGTTTGTTTGTTTGCAGGGGTTTTGTTTTGGTTGGTGTTTTGTCTTTTTGCTTGTTTGTTTCTTTTCCCATTTTTTCTTTTTCTTCATTCTCAAGGATTGAAATTCTCCAACTCTTTATGTTTGAAAAGCACAAAATGCCATTAAAAAGGTTATTGAAGTCATTTGGTGTGGTATGAAATGTGATTCTTAGTGTCTAGATGACTATTAATCCAGTATGTGCATCTTATTTGAGCCATTCATTGTAGCTCTGATATTATTAAAGAGACAGGATGTGCAAGACAGATGTTCTGAATAACTCTCCCCTTGGATAAATCTGAAAGGGGTGTATGTCAGTTGTCCCAGACTTCTTTTTGCGTGAAGGGTTTCTGGTTTTCTTTTCTAGAAGGTCTTGAACACATGGAGCTGTCTTCCTGTCAAGGAGAGGAAAGCAGTTTATTCTGTGCTGCTCTACTAGTACTGCAATACAGCAAAGAAGATGCCTTGTTTGTTTACTTATGTCACATTGATCAGATCACCTATGTCAGGTGGTTTAACAGGCCTATCTAGGTTACTGATTACACTAATTGTGTCCATCACTGTTTCAGTTAATGTTGAAATTTAGATTTAAACTTATAAAATTGTTAACACAAAAAGTTACCCTTTAGATTCATTCTGATTTTGATATATTATGTTGGAAAAAGTAAAATAATTGTTTCATGATTAATCAAAATTGTTAAAATTTATGTTGTCTGGAATTTACCATGAGCTAAACCAGAAGTTTGCTAATAGAGCAGCAAAATGAGACTAGTCTTACAAGTTCTCTTCAACTTCCATATATAAGCAAAAATACCTTTGAAAATATAATATTGGAGTATTTTTTTTTCCTACAAAAAAAAATCAGATTGCATTTATAGGATCAGGTCTGAAGGTACTTCTGGAAGCCTCTAGTCCAACTTCTTGGTCAAAACAGGGGCAGCTATGAAGTCAAGCCAGGTTGCTCAGCACTCTGTCCAGGTTTTTGACAGTTTCCAAAGACAGGGACAACACCATATCTCTGGGGAACTTGCTCTGCTGACTGGGCATCCTCATGGCAAAAAACCTTCTCCCTACATGGGGAAAGTGACCTGTTTCAAATTATGTCTGCTGACTCTTAACCTCCCTGAATGCTGCATGTGAAGTGGGGCAAAACCTAGGACCCCAAAGAGTTAACACAAAAAATCCGGGGAGATGTTTAGCTAGAAGTCAGGATTTGGGGATTAGTGGGCTACAAAGGTATGCTTACACTAAC
>JAWWEU010000001.1:71291160-71326755 GCA_035583155.1 Acropternis orthonyx
TGCTATGAATATTATAATTATGTGTTGCAATAATATGAATATTTATGTAAAAATGTTGTAATCACTCACAGAAATTGTATAAATACTGACTTTACACTGAACAAATTGGAACTCTCTTGTAAGGTGCTAAACCAAGAGTTCCCCAACGTTGCTTTAATAAATACCTCGGCTGCATAGAGACCCAAATTGTCTTTGCGCAGTTTTCTATGCCTTTTTGGGGGCACGAATTCTCAGCATCACATGGCTTAGTGGTGACTCAGCAGTGCTAAGTTAACTGCTGGACTTGATTGCACTAGAAGGTTTTTCCAACCCAAATGATTCTATGATTCGATGTTGAAGGACCTGGCTCTGTCTCATTTCAGACTTTCGCACATTCAAAGAGATGCTTTAGTTAGGAGCTGTGCAGGCATCTCTTCTACAGGTTGAACAAACCCTGGTCCCATAGCCTCATCTCATAAGGCAAGTCCCAACCACCCTGATGGCTTAACAATGTCCTTCCTGTACAGGACACACTAATTAGATGCTGTGTAATCAGTTCTGAGTAAAGGCATGGATAATCACTTCACTGGACCAGCTGACTGTGCTTCCATGAATGCTGCTGGCTGTCTGCTGTCAGGGCACACTGCTTGCTCACGTTCAGCATGCTGTCCCCCAGGGTCCCCAGGGTCTCTTTGCCAGAGCTGCTTCTTAGTCTTTCAGTGCCTGGTCTACCACCGCCAGGGGTCTTCCTTGCTTGGGATAGGACTTTGCATTTTGACTCATTGAACTTTAGGAGGTTTCTCTCAGCTCATTTCTCCTCACTGTCAAGGTCCCTCTGGATGGCAGCCTCCACATGGCCTCCAGTGTATTGACTGCTTCCAGCCCCAGATAAATTTAGCATCATCTTCATAAAAATGAATCAGATTTTCTGATTGTAATAGTCTTGAATAAAGAATGGAAATATTTGGGGGTATGGGTGGGGTGGGAAGAGATAGTAAAATATTTTAAATAGTTAATAAATTCCTACTCTGAATATTATTCATTGACTTGCGTTCTGCATAAGATCATGCTCTCAGACTGTTGCATTATCTGTAGTGATTGGTAAATTAATTTGAAATGAAACTGAAGAAATAGGATTTAATACATCATAGAAAATTCTGCACAGTTTATATATCAGATTGCTTTGAAATGCATTCCTTATACTCTGCCTTTAGGCAGCTGGAGTTGATAATATTGCTACTAACAGGTGCTCTAGGTATAAAGAGACAGGACTTATGCATACACTGCTCAGAAACAGAAAATCTTTAATATGATACAATCTTCTGTAAAGAGTTTTCCATAACTAGAAGTAAATGTGACACAGAGTGACTAGATCAGCAATGTCCTGTCTTCTAGTTTAGTGGTGATAAGGGGCACATTTCACTTTCTTATCCTAAAGGGTTTGTAGTTTTCATGAAATATTAGATGTTTTAGCAGTAAGAAATTTGTAGTAGCCAAGTGACAAGAACTCTTAATTAAATTTGAAGATTGAAAACTTGAAACAAGTTTGAAGACTGTGAGTACTCAGATATTCACCTAGAAGACCTTCTGGTACACTAAGAACTGTAATAGTCAAAAGGAAACACCACCACTCCCCTAAAAAAAAAAAGAAAAAAAGAAAAAAAACCCAAACAACCAAAAAACCCCAAGCAAAACAACCAAACAATGCACAAACAAGCAAACAAAACTAAAATTAAACAAAGCCTCCCACACATATGCAAACATGAAAGTTATTGCCATTCAGTAGGCTACCCTAAGAATTTCAGTTTTGGACTTGGGAAACAGTTGAGAACTAGGCTTCTGCTCACAGTGTCTAATGCCCTAGCAGACATTTGACTTCCTCACTGAAGTATGACAGAGTCCCTCAAGAAGAATATTATCCAAAAAAACCTGCTTAAATTGTCATAAATCTATCATTAAAACAATTATGCTTTGCCAGGAAAAGAATGAAGAGAAAACGATTCAATTATTGTCTTTGTAAAGTAAATTTTTACATCTCTGAAAGATACCTTCCACTTTTTCCACTACCCAGCTACCATTCATTTTTAGCAAAATAGTAAAAACTGTAGGCACTATGCTAGTGTCTTTACACAGTTAACATTACATGTGTCTGGTCTTCAGGTCTAGGACAAAGACATTGATGATGGAAAGGAAATGTGATCACCATGTTTTTTCAGACTGTCAATGAGTGTTCAATTAGTGCTTACTAGAGTGTGAATATCCTGCTATTAAAAATGGGCTTTTACTAGTAGCTGCTGTACAGAGACCTTAAGAGGTTATGAAGAGTTAATAAGTTTTCACCAATATACATCCCAAACTGGGTTTGCAACAAATGACAATCATAATAAAACTTCTGCAGAGAGCATGAAGAATGACTTAACTTCCTGTTATCCAAGCACACTCGCTGATTTGTTTTGAGAATAACCTTCTACTTAGAGACATTTGAGATCAACACCATATCTATTTCTAATCAGAATGCTTAGAAGAAAGAAAGGACCTTACTTTGTCTTGTCAAAGTGAGCACTGTTATATATTCAAGGAGGGATGTAATATTTTCCATATTATAAACAGGACATATCAACAAAAGTTGAAAACAAGGACTACGAAAGAAGAAATTTTCTTTTTCTTACCTCCTGTTTAGCTGTTTGTTGTAATGGAAGGAGATGGCAGACTGGTTTTAAGACTTGATTTGGTTTGTAGAGTCAAAATTAATTTACAGTTCCAATTTATTTTTCAAGTTACTTCATTGGGCAGCTTTTCATATTGAATTCATTCCTTTTCTATAGAAATTACAGGTTTTCGTTGTATACATCCTTTTATCTTTTTTAATGTAAACTCAAGCGTCTCTCTTCTATGTCGTTGATTGTCCAGTTATAAAGCTGTAAAAGGTAATTCTAAGGTAGTAAGTGTCAAATCATAAGCAATTCTTCTCCACTGCTGCACAACCCATTATATTTACAAAGTTATGCACTGTGAAGCCATTTGACCTATTTTGGAAATGTGTTTCATCTTTCAAAATCAAAACAGTGTTATTTCCAAGATTAGGAATTCTCACTGTATTCGCACTTTCTTGTCAAACAGTCACATTCAGTTTAAAGATTTGGAAAAAGTTTCACAAATTTATTCAACAGTATACTTTCCCGGCCCTGTAGTAGTATAGTAGAAAAGACAGAAATGCCAAAGTTTTCACAAGGCATTAATAAACCTTTTAAAAGGTTAACCTTTTGGCTTGCTGCCTTCTAATACAACCACTTCAGAAGCACATCATATACGTAAGAAACAGTGAGATTGCTTAAATTAATATCAATAATGACCACTAACTTCACCTTATGTAAGTCTTTTTGCTTTGTTCTGTCATTTGCAAGGCAAATTAAGAGGGAGCAGAAATTATGTTTCTTAATGCAATTGAAATTGAAAAACTGAAAAATAACCATAGTAGGGAAAAAAAAACCCTTACCATATAAAAATAGAAGCATATAAAGGAGTAATTTTGATGTGTCCATAACTAAAATGATTTTGACTTACATTGCATATGCCTTGCCAGTAAAATATATACTTCAGTAGCTAAAATTGCAGTATGTGTGGTTTCATCTCAGAGTAATGAAAGCTGTTTTGCTGATCATAATTTATTTGATAGGACATAAATGCCAGTAAAAATTGAGTGGTTATGTCAATGATCAGTTCTAAAATAAAATGTATTAAGAAAACTCAAGCTGTACTGTATTTTTTAGATATCACATTATATTTGCAGATTCTTTAAGTCTAAAAACAATGTCTCTCTGAGCAATAGCGTCCTTAGTAATGATATTGAGTAGATTACCGAGGATACTCCAGAAGGCAAGTTTGCAAAATTCTTTCTATCCACAAAAATTTGAATATGTTCCCTCATGAGAAAAGAAGCCAAATATTAATGGAATCGAAAATATGCCCTCTAAGTGAAGGTACAACATTAGTAAAGGACATGGTAGAATTCAGCTATTTGTAGAGTTGGGAAGGAAAATGCTACCCATATTAATCCCATTTCTCAGGATCCTGAAGTTAATTGATAGGAGAGACCTGTTAAAATATCTAGACGAACTTTTTGTAAATGCAGATTATCTTGTATGATATGTATGATATGTTTTCCAGTAATTTTGCTAGAGCAGCTTTAAATCACACACAAAATCTTCCATTTCTCTCCGTAAGGTATTTCACAACTTCCCTGGAAGCTTATAGTGTTCTGATAAGAAAATAAACCAGGAGAAAATAAAGTTGCTGATCAATGAGAAAGTCCACTGCAGGCACAGTTCTGAACTTGCTGGGGCACTTGATCTCATCCTAGACCCTGACGGCAGGGCACCATGAGATCGCTGTGGCCCACCCTTTGAGTTTCTCTTCCTGTGACACCAGATCTGGGAACCAGGACTGCTGCATGCCTGGCTGTCACACTGATAAAAAGTCAAGACTGAGCACCCATCAGGATTTAAGGACTTGAAGCTCTTCCAGGACTGTCTATACAGACATATCAGTTTCCTTCCACAAGACACTCTAAGACTCAAAAATGTTGAAGAGGTCTGGGTGGTCAGTATGCCAGAGGGAAAACCTCTGCAAGACCAAACAGTCATTTATAAGACAGGAACTCAAGTTTTAATCTAGGACCCTTCCACAGCCTTTGGTTCTTACTTCTCAATGCCTTAAATTAGAGTTGTGTTTACTTCACGTTTAAAGGTGCAAAAATACTAATTGTATAATGGTACTGATTTAATCAGACTGTCAGCTGCTTATTTTCCAACGTGCAGAATAGTGACTTTGTGTTATATTATCAATCGATGAAACACTTGTTTTTAATTCCTTTTTATGACCTACATGACAGAACATTACTCACAGCAATTTTCTTCATTATTGCTTCTTTTTTATGGGGGCTGCAGTCCTTTTACATTTCACAGTTTTAACAAATTGCTTCAAAAGCTTGAGTTTATTATGAATGAATTCATTGGAGAGAAATAAAGATTGCAGCATCTGTGTAACAAAGAAGTTCTTAGAAATCTGTGGGCATGAACCAACTATGCATAATTTTCTAAGGGATTTTAAATCAAGCATATCTGAAGCACTGAATTTTAATTAATAGAGCTGACTCTTCCCTTCAAAATTTGCACCCACATGATATGTAGTGAGTACTTGAGGAACAGTCTACCAACAACCATGATTCTCTCTTCAAAAAAACCCAAAACCCTTGAGAGTCTTAATGAAATTAAGGTTTGCCAGTGATGAATTATATAAGGAAATTTGTTTTGTTTTGTTTTAAATTTCCTGTTCCAAGGATAAAATATGTCCTCAAAGAGCACAGCACTTCTCTTAATCTTCTCTGTAGATTGTGCATTTCACTAAAATTCTCAAATTATCTTCCTATACCAGGCCACCTCAATCTTGTTCATAGGTACTTCAGCAGGGTAACTGGGGCAACCCTCTGGTCTGAATTCCCCTCTAGGCAGCTGATTATGGTATTCTCTTCTAAAGTCGGTCTTGTGTCTTGAAACCATCCTACTAAAAAAGGCCAAATTTCCAGGTTCCCTGATTTGTAAGTGAGCCTTCACTTCATGACCATAGTTTACAAAAGTGAGGAGAGAGAAGAGTGGTGTCCTGAAACTTCAGGTAGTTGGAAGCTTAGGAAAAAAGCGGTAAGTACTTACAATCAGCCCTATTTCATAAATTCCTAGCCAAGAAGTAAATCCACTAGCCAGTGAATTAGCTAACCTTTGATTTGGCAGTAATAAAAGTCTTATATTCCTCTGATTTTTGATCAGATAACCTGATCTAATGGAGGCTTCACCTAAGTCAGTGTGAGTGATTGGCTAGATGGTGTGAGAAAAATCAAACTTTATAATCATGTACAATCATGAAAGAATTATTTTGAGAAATGAACATTTTCTTTAAAAGAACAGTTATTAACTCAGATTTAGTGAAAAAAGACCTTTTCTTTTTTAGTGTCTGAGACCGTGAATCTGAGTTCTGTTATGTGGATTTATCACGTTAACTGGCACTACCATGGAGTTCACCAGGATTTGTTCAAGGCCGAACAGGAACTCTGGGACAGATCATGACAATAAAACCAAATCTTAGGACCATGTTTCTTACCTGACAAATGTGTCCCCTTAAGTTAATTATCCTCTGCATGTCAAAATTGTAAGATCCCATTAGCATTTGAGCAGAAAATTTTCAAACATCTTGGACTGTGAAAGAAGGATTTCTCAGAAAATCACAGTGAATGACTCTGTTCAGCTACAAAATACCCCAAAAATCCCAAAGAAAACAAAACTTGGGCTACTAACATGAAAATATACAAACCTGTATTACAGAATAATTTAATGCAGTTTCATGCTTTTAAGGTGTTTGTTATTTAGTATTTTCAAGGACACTGAATTTTTTCAGGACACAATTAAATCACATTTTGAATGGTGAAATAAGCAAGTGGTCCCTAACTAAAAATATCTGGCTGTTTTTGAAATCTGATCCTGTGAATGTCAAAATCAGTAGACAAGATTGTAGAACCTCTAAGTAATCATAAGGGGTGTATTTTACAGCCACTGAGACACTGAATTGATAAAATTCTGTTTTATCCATGATATAGAAAGCTTTGCACTTGTGATTGTAAAGATTCAAGTTAATTGTGCTTTTATAAAGGGCTTGAAAAAGCCAATAGATTTTTTTAAGACTTCCTGTAAAGACATACAACATTTTTATCCAACAGCTCTCTCTTCCAGTTCTCAGCATGAGAGCATGAGAGAGACAACAATATTCTGCATAACCTCATTAAAAAATTGTGAGAGTGGTTTACTTTTTTCTCCCAGTTGTTTCATTTTCTCCCCGGGTTCTGTAAAACTTATTGAAGAAGAGTCCTTCAAATGCCAAGAGCAGACTTGAAACACTACATACAGATTATTTTTAGGAGTGTGTGTCCTTGATAAAATATTGCAATTGATGTATATGCAACATGTTAAGTATACTTTAGTGCTGCAAGCTTGATTTCCATTTGTAATAGATGATAATTAGTGTTCCAGGAGGAAAATAAAAGGAAAGGTGATGATGTGGTGAATAACTTGATTAGTGATAACTATGAAGAGGTGAGACATGAAAACCAAGAGACACATCATCTTACAGATTTATTTTATTGGACAAGGAGGAGAATATTGTTACCAAGACTGAGGAAAAGGTCTTTTTCACTTCAGTTTTTAACAGAAAGACCGCTTATCCTCAGGCCAAGCACGCCCCTGAGCTGGTAGCCAGGGACAGGGAGTAGAACAGACCCTCTGTAAACCAGGAGGAAGTAGTTAGTGACCCACTGTACCACTTCACACACATAAGTCTATGGGGCTGGATGGATATCACCCGAAGGTACTAAGGGAATCAGCAGAAGAACTTGTCAAGACCCTCTCCATCATTTATCATGATTCCTGGTTAATCGGGGAGGTCTCAGGCAACTGGAGGTTGGCTAATGTGATGCCCATCCACAAGAAGGGCCAGAAGGAGGATCTGGGGTACTACAGGCTTGTCAGCCTGATCTTGGTGCTGGGAAAGGTTATGGAATAGATTATCTTGAGTACAACCACACAGTACATACAGAAAAACCAGGGGACCAGGCCCAGCAAGCACAGGCTTAGGAAAGGCAGATCCTGCTTGACCAACCCAGTCTGCTTTTATGACCAGGTGACCTGCCTAGTAGATGATGGAAAGGTTATGGATGTAGTCTACCTGGACGTCAGTAAAGTCTTTGATCCTGTCTTCCACACCATTCTCCTGGACAAGCTGGCAGCCAATGGCTTGGACAGGTGCAATCTTCTTTGGATTGAAAACTCTGTACAGCCGGGCCCAGAAAGTGGTGGTGAATGGTGGTACATCCAATTGACAGATGGTCACTAGTGGGCTTCCCCAAGGCTCAGTATTGGGGCCAGTCCTGTTTAATATCTTTATCTTTTAATATCTCAACAAGGGAATCAAGTGCACTCTCAGTAAGTTCAGAGATGGCACCAAGTTGAATGGGAGTGTTGATCTGCTGTAGGGTAAGAGGGCTCTAGAGAGGGGTCTGGACAGGCTTGATCAATGGGTGGAGGCCAAGGGCTTAACAAGTCCAGGTGCTGAGTCCTGCACTTGAGACACAACAAACCTGTGCAGCATTACAGGCTGCGGGAGGAATGGTTGGAAAGCAGCCCAGTGAAAAACGACCTGGGGATTCTGGTTGACAGCTGGCTGAACATGAGCCAGCAGTGTGTCCAGGTAACCAACAAGGCCAGTGGCATCCTGGCCTGTATCAGAAATAGAATGGCCAGTGGAACTAGGGAAATGATTCTTCCCCTGTATTCAGCACTGGTGAGACTGCACTTTGCGTACTCTGTCCAGTTATGGGACCCTCACTTCAAGAAAGACATGAAGGTGCAGAAGCATATCCAAAGCAATGAAGCTGGTGAAGGGTCTTAGCTGAGGGAGCTGGGGCTGTTTAGCCTGGAGGCTCAGGGGAAACCTTATCAGGCTCTAGAACTACTTGAAAGGAGGTTGTAGCCAGGTGAGGACTGGCCTCTTCTTCCAGACAACTAAGAGTAGGACAAGAAGAAATGACCTCAAGGTGCACCAGGGAAGGTTTAGGCCAGACATCAGGAAGAATTTCTTCACTGAAATAGCGGTCAAGCATTGAAATGAGCTGCCCAGGAAGGTGGTGGAGTTACCATCCTTGGAAGTGCTTAAGAAATTACTGGACCGGGCACATAGTGCCATGGTTTAGTTGACATGGTGGTCTTTGGTCAAAGGTTGGACTCAATGTTATCATGGAAGTAATTTCAAACCTTAATGATTCTATTCTTCTTCCCTTCCTTTTTTCCTTCCCTTCCCTTTTTTTCCCCTCTTCATTTTTCATTTTTCCTAATTTCTCCATTTTCCTTTCTTAGTGCATTTTAAAAGTATCTGACTATCTCTGAGTCCAGAAACATAATTTTTTCTTCATGTTTATAAACCCACATTTTTAATGGGGCCATGAACTATTTAACTGTGAAAGTAAGAAACAAACAAAAGAAGTTAAAAGCTTAGATTGCATTTTCAAAGTGGGAGAAGGCTCACATAAATTTTTCTCCCATGATATTATGATTCCCACAGCTGACAAGTGTCTCCAGATCTCTAGAGTTATTAAAGCCTCTTTATTTCAGAGAAATGCTTTTTGGTGAGTCCTTTGGAACCAGATTCTTTGAGGAATATAGAAAATATCTTCATATGTCAAAAAAGAATACAGAAAACAATAGTAAGCATCAGAAAAGAGCTCAAACATATGCAGTAAAGGATGTAAGATTTTATGGTGAAGTCAATATTTATATGAGTTTTCTGCTTAAAAGCAAAATAGATCCCTAAATAATGCAGACAGTCCCCAGAGACACAGCTACAAATATGAAATAAAAATAATAAGGAAATGTTTGATTACAGAAATAGAGAATAATTTAAAACATTTTTACAATTAAAAAATGCAGAAAAATTAACAGAAAGAAAGCAAGGTAGCAATGAAGAAAATGAGAATTTCTTTGTAAAAGGAGAGGAGTTCTGGGAATTGGGAAGTGTAGATGGTGAGTGGAGGCTAATATCTGGAAAATCTCAGAGAGAATGGATAGTAAGATGTTCTAAAACCAGGGGGAAAAAAATATTGAAAAAACACACACTGGATTTACGAGTTATGTCAAAAATATGGAAAAGGCTATGTTAATGGAGGTTGGTATTAAAGAAAAATTAACAAGATGAATAGAGAGAAAAGAAGCATGGACAATTAAAATGAAAAAATGAGAATATGAAACATAAGCTGAGAAGACCCATGACAAAAGTAGTAAAATAACCCACAGTACATCTTCCATTTTTCACAAATTGTTAGTTTTTTCAACTGACTGAATAAAAATCACAGTAAATGTGAAAGTACTCATAATAATGAAGATTTAAACATTCCTCTGTGGATTTCCTGACCAATAGAAGAAAAAACAAAAAATCTGATGAGAAAGTGAAGAACAGAAAAGTGACTTGAGAAAAGATGGTACAAGGGAATTTGCAGATCCGTGACTTCAATGACAATTTCAAGAAATATGTATGACTTTATCCTGGTGTCTAGAATGAAGGCTGACATCATTAATAAAATAAATGTTGAGAAGGTATGTATGAGAAGACCAGATGCTTTTTTCTCTACTTTTTTCATCCCCATAATTACAATATTTGAATTTCATTAGATAATATGAAATCTATAGACATCTGTTGGTTGACTACCTATGTTTATTCTATGAATGACTCCATGATGGTTGACAGGCAGAAAATCCTACCTACTGTCTCTGTCTTATCGTGTTATAGGTTTACTATTTATCAGTCTGGGCTGCTACTGAATATCTGATTTTACTGGCTCTTCACTGGGGTTATACTTTGACACGGGCTTCTGTGAAGTTGCTAGTTCAGTACTACTAAGGTGTAAGTATGATGCAGTGGTCCAAGTGATCCATGTTTATTTGACTGAGAGTTTTCAGTACTTTGGAACAACAATTATGTTCAGCTTTTTGTGAGTTTTCAAAACACCTGTGATGCTGAGATCTGGTGAATAAGAATGTCACTGAAAAGTCACCACCATGAATTTGGTTTGATAATGTAAAAGCAAGGCAACAGGGTTTTTTTTTTTTGTGTGTGTGATTGTAATGTACCTTTCCAATGTCAGTTTATGAATCAGTTTATTATTAGCCTTCTAACTTCTGGCCAAAGAGAATTCTGGAGTTTACGGGTCAAATTACTGTGACTATCTCTCTGTGAGAGATATAGCAAATTTATGACACAGCAACATTTTAACCTGCCCAACACCTGTAAATTTTGACACCCACAGTACAATTATGAGTGAGGAAAGATGCACTTCTCATCTCAGTATTTGGCTTGACACATTAAAATATGGTATTTGTTGAGTGGCATTATTTTCAACCTTTCATGTATAAAATTGTTTGCATTTTAACAGCCACAATTTTAGTAGATTTCCCTACAGAAAGTAACAACAGTATGCATAAGCCATTACTCTGAAAACTCAATTACGTTATCAATTTCCTGCACCAACAGTAGAAAATAATGCCTGTGCATAACTTCTTTTTTGTTGTTGTTTGACATGTTGTTGAGCATCAAACTTTATTAGCAATCAGGACATAGAGCAAACCAGAATAATTAATCTTACCTATGCTCTTTATTTTGCCATGGTTTTGCAATAAACTATCTTTGAAATTTTCTTCTAAGCAGTAGAACTCCTAAAAAAGTACTTATCCTTTTCTTTTTATTCTTGTAATATAATGTTTCTTAAAAGTGAATTGCCCCTGCAGAGAAACTTCTTGGCTCATAAAAAAATTCCTTTTTCGAAGCAGATTATTGATTTTTTGTTTGTATGTCCTACACATGAAAAAGACAGTGCCCTTATTTTTGCATAAACTTTTCATTAAATGAACATTTCTGAAGATGAAGAGAAAGTTTTGATATCATATTAATTTCTGTAAAATCTGGAAAATACCAGAATGATATTTTTTAACTAACATTAACACTCTTTTAATTATTTTTTTTCTGTGTTAAAATATTTTTGAAATTTCTTGTATATACATTTCCTCTCCTTAAGATACTCTAAATCAATTTTGTTGTAATTCCCTCAATAAAGGCCATAAATCCTAACATGGTTACACAGATTTTTAATATGATATTCATAATTCTTTATGCCTCATTTAAAAGTATTTTATTTGTACAATAAAACAGAAAGAAAGGAAGACAATAAATAAAATAAAATATCAAAGATAATAATACAAGTTGTGATACCCCCAGGCAACAGCTCTATTTTAGTGTATTCTAAGAGCTCAAAACCCTCTATTTAATTTTAACTGCTATCATCATAAAATAACGCAGTGTCTGTGAGGGAAGATGACAATACAGTCCATCACATGAAGGGAGAACATAAAGGAAAGAGAGTCAGTACCATAAGGCAAGGTTTAACACTATATAATACACACACAACCCCCCAGAGTTTTTGTCCTTTGGCTTTAAGATTAACCTGTGCAAAATTTGTCAAATGTAAAGGTTGTGGAAAAATTTATCTATTTGTTTAGTTCTTCTGAAAATTTACTTAAGAAAAAATGAGTTTTCTTTCTTCTCTTCCTCCTCAGTAATCAGAGAATCTATTATGATAAGTTTCATGGAAACATTAAATTAGTTAGTAGCTCCTTACCTTCTGCTATAGGGAGACTGACATGCTCCTAAAACCTTAAACCTTGTGGTCATTAGCATCATTAGGCCTATGATATGCCCCAAAATCTTTAAATTATATTTATTTTTCTTTTGATCCTTAGTATATTTTAGAATATAAATTACTTATTCTATAGCTGCAGATGCCTTCACTACACTTTATTATAGATGTTCAATTTTTAGTGCATTTTCAGTTTGTACATATATTTTGTAACTCCTCATCCTTTTTGCCCTGCCTTTTGTCTCCCTTCCCCTCTCCTCCCCTGCAGCAGCAAAAGTCATGGCTATCAGCTCTGCAGTCAACTTGTATGCCTCTTGTTAACAGTATATTATCAATCCTGCTGATTTTGTCCCCACCTTGGTTTGCAGGATTGTGTGTACTTATGTTGAATAAGCGTTCTACAACCTTTGTGATGTTATCTGATAATATGTTAATTACATTAAACAAAGAACCTGGTGGAGGTCAGAGAGACAATAACAGGTGGAGCAACTCCAGTGACTTGCTCTGTGAAATGAGGATACTGAATTGGAATGTTCTTGGGACATCCAAGGACAAGGACCCAACCCATGGGAATAAACTGTCTACTGCCTGCACTAAGGGATGGCAGCAGATTCCCTTCCACCAGACTGGAGATGCAGAATTTGCCTGGGTCCTGAGGTTGTCTAGAGATGGCAATCTGCAGCAGCTTTGTGAAACAATAATTCATTTTTTCCAAGTCTGTGTCCACTGTCCTTTAAGAAACACTGTAAATAACTTGCTCTCATCTCTGTATTTTTTTCATTGTAATGGTTCCAAAACTGTTGGATTATTATGCAACCTGAAATATTTTTTACATATGCCAAATAGCTTCTTTTACTTTTTTATCCCTTGTGTAAAAATCTGTGTGCAGTGCTGTTCCCCTCTCCTTTTTTTCTCCTTTTTTCTCATGTGAAATCAAGCTTTGTGTGCTGAATACTGGATTCTTTCCTGTTTCAAGTTCATTCATTCATGGATTTTTTTGATTTTCTTTTCCACACACAGGGAAAAGTCCATCAGAGTTATATTGGCTTCATCCTAGAAAATGGCTGTGTGGCACTCTCTGCTACTCAATTAAAGGACTGCCAAAAGTAATTAATTTTCCATAGATGAAATACCAAGGTCTTGCTCAAGCCAACACTGCTAATATTAGCTCTCTCTGCAGTATACTGGGTGGATCTGTTCTACATAGCAGCTGGCTCTATCTGCTCTTCAGTTTTATGGTGGTGTCCTGAACATCTGAAGATCTAACCAATATTTAGATTTTATTTCAGTCCAATTTTGTTTTTGTTTTTGTTTGGGTGTTTTTTTGTTTTTTGTTTTTTGTTTTTGGGGTTTTTTTGAGGTTTTTTAATAGATGTTATTGCACTATTGTTTTTCCACTCAGGATAATTCATTCATTCCTTCTGACGTCATCTGTTTGGAGTCAAGGACTGGAGCAGACCTGGGTTTTGTATAGGCTACTGGAGGAATACTAAGTGCTTTTAAGCTCTTGAGGTGCAACCTTACACACAGACCTCAGCCTAAAAACATCTCTGGTTGAGGTATATCTATATAAGTACTTACATACATGTAGGCTCTTGTAGTCAAAGAACATTAATTAAACACTTATCTTTTTGTAAATACTAAAATACATATAATATGTTAAATCTAAAAAACATCCATATCCAGTGTCAACTACAAAGAGGCTTGACTACCTCACTGGCAGATATCTGTACTGTGTAAGACCAAGATTAAGTGGGATATTGTTAGACACCTGATCAGTAATTATTGGGTCAGAACTACCTTGTGGGGGGTGCATGTGTGTGTGTGGAGGGGGCAGGGATGCATTGAACCTCACAGAGGTGGGGTGGTGTCATATTCCTCATGGCAGCCCCTGGAGCCCACATGGGGAGCCCCAGGAGCAGCTGCCAGTTGTGGAAGACCACTGGGCTGTGGACAGCTTTGGCCTTGAGAGGATGCAGCTGTAGGTCTGGGAAAGCAGCAGAAAATACCACCTGTGTCCTTGGACGAGGCCTAGGAAAGCAGAAGAAAGAGAAAAACAACCATGGAAAACAAGACTATGTTTTGAGACTTACCAGAATGAGGAGAGATACTGACCACATATCAGAAGACGGGCTAGGACTTGCGGACAAGAACAGAACACCTAGCCAATGAGATGTAGCACAGAAGCACGTGGACAGCAGAAAAATAGTATAAAGCATAAGCTTGTAGTTAATAAAGTGCTTTTGCTTTTTGTTTTTGTGCTTGACAAAGCCTGAGCCTGTGTCTTTAGTCCACTGCAGCCAATCACAAACAGCCTGGGACAACTATAACACCCCACACCTCCTGAAGCCCCTGACCCAGTTCAGATTGGTAGGGACAGTGAGAAAACTGCCCCTCACCCTGGCCTGGGACCCCAGAGTGGCTGGTGGGCCAGAGGCCCCATCTGGGAGGTGGCAGGGGCGGGGGGGTGTTGGTCATAGAGACCAGAGTAGATAAAACCAGAGGCATAGGGGTGTCTTGTGTCGCAGCCCTGCCATCTGGATATGTGAGAGCTGGTCTTACACAGGGTTTTGATGGTACCTGTATGATCTGTCTCTCCCTCTTTCTCGTTCTCTGTCTTCTTGCTCCCTCTGCTTCTTTTTCATTGCTTCTTTCTTGATGTTTTGGGTGACTTGGAGCTGGATGGATTGGATTTGACCAGTCTTGTGGATTGATTAGATTTTGACTTAGGTGTTGTTGATATGTGCTGAGTTGGTATTGCGGTGGAACATTTTGTCTAATTTGTGTAGTGCCCTGTTTGAACCTTTGCCAAGTTCCCTTATTTTCTCCTCTATATTAATAAAGAAACCCCTTGGGAACAAGTTTGTGGCTTATTCTCTTGACATTATCTCAAGGTATTAAAGAACCCTATATATATCTATTAAAGTAAAACTTCTAGCTGAGCCCATGAGCGTGCAGCTCTGGGGCTGGAGTGTTGCAGATATAACCTCCTTCAGTGCCTGAATCCAAATTGATGGTAACTGTACAACTTTGGCTTTTCCATGATACAACTGTTTCTAAATTATTTATGACAAAGCCTGTTAAACTACAATCTTCCACTTCCATTATCCATTTTTTATTTGGTAGAGAATATGATAAGCCTGCAACTAATATTCTACTACTGATGTTGAGCAATCTTCAGAGGCTTGTGTTTTAGACCTGTCTAGTCCCTTTAAAATATGCTAACATTTTTAGCATTTTTACCAACCATATATCATGTCATAAAGACCAGCAATCCACAAATGATATTTTTTAAGTAGTTCAACCTCCTGTTGTTATCCAAAGCAATTAATTTGTTGTTGTATTGATCCACTAAAAGAAGTGATTCCTACAAGTCTTTAGAGTTTTTATGTTCTCTCCTTAATACAATACTGTCGTATAATAAATACTACTGTTCATGTAACAGTCTAGAGATTAGTCCAGTTTGTGTGATAAACAGGTAATCAGTTAAAAATAAATTCCTTGAAAGACAATGAACAAACATCTGGAAATGACAAAGAATACTTGTTGGACCCCAAGTTAGAACTCATCTTCACTGATGGACAGTAAAAACATCATTATTTTTCCTTTGGGCAGGGTTACATATTCCTTCCCAGCCTTTTAAATTTTTTCACTTTTGGAGTCTTCTTCACCTGCCCAGTACAATATAATCCCTTTTCTACCAAACTGCTGCTATAACATTTCAGTTAGAGGAGATGCTAAAATGTCTTGTAAATTCATATGTAATTATTCAAATACAAATAAATTCATTTCACTGCAGATTTTGCATAAATATTTACATCAGAACATTCCATGGATTTCAAGCACTTTAAATGAACTCTGACTTTAATCCTATGAAGTAAGTATCAAATTCTCTCTCCATTACCTTTGCCTTAGATCTGAGTTGTACTTTATGCCTAAGTGGTTTAAGAGTTCTTGTCTCAGTGACAGATAAAATTAAATTTTCTAGATGTTTAAGTCAGTTGTACACATGTAGAGAACACCCCTCAACATAAAATAACCTGAGTTGTCCAGGGACATACAATATAATGCAAAAAATCGTAAAACTAAGAATACTGGAATATTAAGAGTGCTCAAATAAGTCAGCATTACTTTAAGCTGGACTACTTTGCTAAGCCTTGCTTAGGGTAATAGTATTACTAATATGGTGGTATGACTGTGTATAGCTTGTTAATTTATAATGTCCTAAAAATATAGTAACATTACTAAAAAGCTGCAAAGTGGAACAGCTGTTGCTTGTTGCCTTCAGCCTTGTTCGTGCTGAGTAGGAATTACTCCAGATGTAGTTTAATTGCAATCCACTTGGAATACTCCAAGGTACAGCTGAACTCACAATGTGATGAAAAATTTCTGCAAAGCCATGTACGTACTCCACATGTAATTTTTTTGTGTTAGTAAAATTGATTTAGGACAGCTTGTGAGAGGCTAGATTCATATCTCACTGGGTTATTTATTGTGTTGGAACAAACTGTGTGGGGTGGGAAGGGTCAGGCCTGCAGTCCCGTGGCAGAGCAAACAGAGGGCACATAGCACATAGAATCGATGTGGCAAGTGCCTGTCAATCAAAAAGGCCTGCTGGGAGCCCACCCACACCACACCCTCTGGAGCCTCTGAATGGCTGTAATACCCCTCACTCTGGCCTGGAGGGCACTGAGTGGTCAGTGAGCCAGATGTCCCACCTAGGAGGTGTGGTCACAGTGGCCGGGAAACATAAATATGGGTGCAGAGGGGTTTGATTTTGCTTGCTTTTCTTTTCTGGGAGTTGTTATCATGTGACTCTTCGTAGTAACTATTTTTCTTTCTTCTCTCTTTTTCTTTACTTCTTTCTCTTCTTCCTTTACTCTTTTCTTCCTCTTATGGGTGACTTAAAATTAATGGGTTGTATTTCACTATTTTGTGGGTTGGTGTTTGCTGGGGGCTTTAGTAAAATGCTTCCCTGTGGTTGGTTGTTACTCCTGTAAAACCTTTTGCCAAAATGCCTATTTTCTCACTAAATTAAAGGAAATTTCTTGGGAAACACATGTAGTTTGCTCTTTTTATGGGAATTTAAGGTGTTAAAGAACTTAAAGGCTCTGCAAAATTTTTGTGTGGAAACTCTGGAGGGTCTGAAGTGTAAGTAAAATGCCTGGGCACTGTGTGGCTTGATCTGGGGCTTACACAACTCCATCTTCTTTCTTTTTTTCCCTCTTTGCTACTCCTCAGGATGCAGAGCAATACTCGCCTGCCTATGAAAAGCATATCTGGACATGTGCTTCAGGGTAGTGTTGTAATCCTGACCACTAAAATAACAAGCCTAAACAAACAAGCCCCAAAACTTAAACAAAATTAAAAAGTTACTCCATTTTTGGTCAATAAGATATTTTGATTTTAAGGAGGCTTGTTTCGTCCTTTTTATATTTGTAGGTGGATGAACTGAAAACAATAAATTTTTTTTTTTACTCATGTATTCCATATCATGGATGAAATACATGTGCATTTACTACTTAAGATTCATCAAGATTCATATCTAACAAGTTAACCGACTCTGGCCAATAGTGTTCTTCTTTGAATGAACTATGAAAAAACTGTGGTATAGTACTGTGTGAGGACCAGTCTCTTTCCACCTTTTAATATAAGCCAAGGATTTAGCTCTGCCTAATTTTGTGGTCTAAACTGCTTTGATACTAACTTCTTCCAATATTTTGCATGTTTGTTCATCTAAGTTTTGCCAAGTTTTTTCTGCCTCTTTTCCCCTCCACCTTTGCTTCATTATTTCTCTTTTAAGAAGAATGTTTATTAAAACCATTAAATGTTTATCAAAAGCTATTTATAATGACACAAACAATAAAGTTCCTTGTCTCAAGTGATACACAGCCTCAAAAGCTTCCTAGCAATTGAATAAATGAATGAACATGAAGTAGTCAGTCAATATATTGGAATAAGACAAGGATGTTATTCTATTCTGTAATTCTTAAATTGTTATTGAATATGTATTAGAACTTATTTTGCTTTATGTCCAATGTTAACACAACATCAATAAAATACAATTAAATTATGCAAAATAAGAGTCCGTTAAGATTTTATTATTGCTGGAAATGCTAAATTATAATGATTTAAGTAATCAGTTGCAAATTTTTTCTATTGAACTTTTTAGTGCTGCTTGTCAAGTGAGGCTATGCAGGAAATAATCATTAAGTATGAAACCTAGAAGCTACCATACGCTAAGGCATGAGAGAGATTGAATCATTAAAAATATATTTGCCCACCATTATTTAAAAAAAAAAAAAAAAAAAAAAAAGCTTTCAAGACTTTGCTTAGATATCAAATGAATTACTCAAAATAGAACGTCCATGGCTAGCAAGTTTTATTAAATGTCACTTCCCCTGTCCCCTCACTTTTCCTCTCCCCTTCCCCTTTCACCTCTTTTTCAGTAAGTTGCTTGGAGGCAATACTAATAGATTTCTGTGTGGCTTCTTTTTTATATTTTGAAAGTTACATAATTTTTTGTAAATTAGTCCTAATTTGCATTTTAATTTTACAATCATCATGATTAAAAATAGAACACAAGAATTGCACCTGTGTTCCTAGTTCTAGTGGCTTTTAACATTATTTTACATTGAATGTTATTTCACAGAAAATGTTCAAAGTAAACTGATCCTTCATAAAGCATGGAGTGTAGCATGTCCAGGAAATAACACTTAATTTTTAATTTAAAAACTTTATAAGCAGTTTTTGGCAATGATATCCTGGGATGCGTTAGAAAGGGCATTGCCAGCAAGCCAAGAGAGGTGATCTTGCCCCTCAGCCTTAGTGAGGCTGCATTTGTAGTGCTGTGTCCAGTTCTGGGCTCCTCAGTACGAGACACATGGATCTCCTGGAATGGGTCCAGCAGAAGGCAGCAGAGATATTTAGGCAACTGGAGCATCTCACAGGGACAGCCTGAGGGAGCTCGGCTTGTTCAAACTTGAAAAGAGAGAGATCATCAATTCATACAAATACCTGAAGGGCAGGTGTCAAGAAGATGGGACCAGACACTTTTCACTGTTGCCCAGTGAATGCATGATAAGGAGTGATGGGCACAAACTGAAAGACGGTTTCTGAATATGAGGAAAAACTTTTTTACTTTGAGGATGACAGAGCATGGAAACAGGCTACTCCAAGTGGTCATGGAGTCTCCTTCACTGGAGACATTCAAATCACACCTGGATACTTGTGCAAGCTGCTTTAGGTGAACCTGCTTTTGCAGGAGGTTTGGAGTAGGTGACCCTCAGTGATCCATTCCAGTGTTACCTGTTCTGTGATTTTATGATTTTTTGATTGTGATTAACTTTTGCTTCAAATCTCCTGTGGCTTTACTTTTTCTACCTTTAGTATTTATAAACAGAAGTCTATTTGTGCAATCATCTGATCCTTCCAATCCAAATAATACCGTGTGCCTTCTAACCAAAACCAGAAAAAAAGTTAATGTTTTAAATGTTTTAAACTGTTCTCAGTCTTTAAAGTTTTTATCTTCAGATTATCTTAATGATTGAAACTATTATTAATTTAATCATTAATTTAAATAATATAGGGGAAATAATTCCAATTAATCAGAAACAAACCACTTTGTTTCATTGATTAGATTATCTGTTAATGATGGGTGCATTAATACATGAAAGGATGTTAATTATATCTCTGATTAATCAGTGTGATTTGTCATCACAGCTCTTTTATACTGTCATATATTTCAGAAGAAGTTACAATGTAGTGTTCCACAGTAACATTGTCCTGCTGAAAATGGCAATTGCAGAGATTTTAAAGTAATTTCCTGTTCATGCCAAAAAAAGGGAAAAGATGACTCAAAAAGAGCAAGACCGTATTAAAGTGCTCACATTGTTAAATGGAGTGGTTAATAACAGCAAAAGAAACTGTTTCCAGATGATTTCAGATAACAAGCTCACTGAGCATAATGGAAATGAAAGAAAAACAATGCAAAGTACCTTTTCACCTGTAGAGAACCAAATACACAGAACTGTCTAGCAAACAAGGATGCTTAATTAGAAATAGGGGGATCAGTCAGGCTACAATTAGAGTGTTGCCAGGGAATAAAAAAAATAATAAATATGTTCTTATAAAGGCAAACAGTGCTATTACCTTGCTCTACACATTTCTTCTGGTTTTAGTGCATTCTCTTCACCACACAGTTTTCAACCCAGCCAACATTTCTGATTTAAACAGTCAAATTCATTGGTGCATTGATTTTGTTCTAGATTAAAAAAACATATACATAAAAAAAATAAAATTAATCTAAACTCAAGAAAAATTTGCAATGAAATGAATCCTCTAATGCATAAGCCAGGAACATAACTTTATAGAACTGATGAATATGAAAACTACTGTGATATTACATGATGTAACTATATATTCACTGAAAAGATTCAAATATGTTCTGGATGGATCATGTAGATTCAACAACAGTATTCCACAACAGCCTGAAGAGATGCTCTTAGTTATTCCTATGTCTGTTGGTCCTTTTTACCAAATATTTTGCTTCTTTTTAGAATTTGTGTTTTTTTGTATTCAGATAGAATACTAAGAACTGGAAATTGAATGATTTGGCATAACGATGTGTTAAATTGCACTATAATTTGTCATGTTCATTTCTTATAATGTTCATATATATATATATATATGTGTGTGTGTATGGAAGATTGTTTCCTTTCCTACAATTTTTTTAATGATTTTATATTAGTAATTTGAAAGGTGTTTATGGACTAGGATGTATTTTTAAAAGGTTTTTAAGTTTACCTGATACTATAAATTGCAGTTAAAATAGCTGGGATTGTAATTACAAAAAATCAAAAGAACCCACACACTTTGTAACAGTTACTCCACAAAGACATCAAGTACTATCAATGCCATCTTCAATACTTATTTTAATAAAAAATAATTTACCATCAAGAGAACACATATCTGGTTCTCAGACGAGATAGCTGCATTCTAAGGAAAATTAAACAGTCCATTCTCAATTTTTTTAAGACCCTATATGTATATATTTATTGAAGAGACTATATGGAAAAGAATCTCCTATCAGCAGATGTTACTATTCCCACCACTGTAAAGCAGAGAGAGCAAACATATGTAAAAGGATATTATAAGAAGCATTTTCCTGAGCTTAATCCTTTAATGGCGTAAGGCTATTAGTACACTTCAGAGTGAATCCCCTGATGTGTTGTGTTAGTAATTAGAAATGCAAGCAATAAGAATAAAGAACTTTATTATTTATGCTAAAAATATAACAAAAAATAAATTAATAAATTCTGGGGATTTGTGATCCTTGTGATTGTAGATGTAACACTGTAACATCAGAGCTCTGAAAACTACTACTTATGCCTTATGGAGAAGCAAGTTAGGTCAACTTCATCACCATACCTGTTACCTGCCTTAGTAGGTAACTGTAGTTTCAAAAAGTCAATAACGCAAAAAGTGTCATGAACTTTGCTAAGATGTAAATAATAGTTACTTTGTTTGAATTTTTTTTTTTTAATTGATAGATCTTCAGGACCTGTGGTTTGCTATAAGTGTTCTGCCTGGAGTGGGAGTAGGTAAAAAGGAGGTTGAATATCATTGGGTGATACCTCAAGTTTTTCTAAGAAACTCTATGTCTGACAAAGTTATCTGTATTTATGCTAGTTATGAAGACAGAAAATCAACTGGAGAGAAATGAGAGAGGAAAATGCACTGAGACTAGAGGTGCTCCTATGGCATTATAGTATTGAAAATGAGGCTGTCAGACCTCAAAGGTCCTGTACAGGAGCCACAGGAAAAGGAGGTTGAACACAGGTAGATTCCAAAGGATGCGTTACCAGCCTTTTATGCTGAAACTACTTTAAAAATCCATAGTGCTCAGTGAGTGCTGAGGGCAGTATAGAGCAAATGTGAAGAAATGCAATTTCTGAGATTCACATAGATACAAGATAAGTAACACTAGAAATGTAAGCAGGGGCAGGGGGGTGGGGGGAGGGAGGGAATAGACTAAGATCCTGCTTTCTATTTTCTTAGTCTGTGTTTTTGCTTACACAACAAAAAGCCTGACCTGTTGTTTCACCTTTGTAGCACGATGTCTACCTTTAACCCCTGAATAATGAATCTTTTCTATACAGTTCTGTACTTCAGGGGAAAAATGAAACTAAAAAATATTGAATCCATAGTGGATTTACCAATTCCTACTCCAGAAGAGGTATTAAATCTCGGTAAAGAAGGACATGCATGAGCCCTCAAGAAAAATGTGTCTAGGGTGCTGGGGACTGATTCTTGCAAATTGCTAGAGGAACTGCTTATCTTCTGATGATAAATTTTAGGTAGATGATTAGTAGCTTCTATGGCTCTAAGCAAGTCTTAAAATGTAATATATACTTAAGTAGAAATTCCAGAAAACCAACCTTTGTATATGTCCCCCAGTAGTTTCTAAGGGTGGAAAAGGCAGAGTGGAGAAATACTCAGAATTAAAAGGGTATAGTGGGGTTAAAGTCTCCTCATCCCTGTTGAATCTGTGCTTGAGATATACATTTAATCATGAATTTTTTCTTAATTTTTTTTTTTTTCCTGCTGTCATAAGACTCAGTCTTATAAATCATGTAGCATAGTTGCTCAGTGCTTGAAGCCCTGAAATCCAGTGAACGTGTCTAGTCTGTAATGGTAAAAAAATCATGCATGGGTTATTTTACATTTTTGCTTGAAAAATTAGAGCTGGATAACAGCATAGATGATTTATGGAGGAGGAACTTTTGTAAAATACTTGAAAGCCAGATAGATGTAGATGTATAAGGCCATTTTCTGATGACGGAATGCAACAGTATGCTAGAGACCTTCAAGCTACTCTAGGACAAGCTGACAAGTCTACTTTGTACAGTGTGGCCTTGGTTAAGTTTCAGATTAGTAGCTACTTTAGAAGTTAATTCAGTCATTTTACCTCTACTCTCATACTAATGTGTACAATGCAAACAATGCATTGTGACTTCCCTTGAGAACAGTGTCCTGTGTTCTACACAGGTTAGGTAATGCTTGGCAGGTTGTTCTTCTGCAATTAATTGCATATCAAAAATGAAGGATTTTTTTTTTTTTTTTTTTTTAATAGAATCATAGAATCAACTGTGTTGGAAGAGACCTCCAAGATCATCAAGTCCAACCCTTTCTCCAACACCACTGTGATTACTAATCATGGCACTAAGTGCCACATCCAGTCTCATCTTAAAAACCTCCAGGGATGGTACATTCACCACCTCCCTGGGCAGGCCATTCCAATACCTGATTACTCTCTCTGTAAAGAATTTCTTTCTTATATCAAAACTAAACCTTCCCTGGAAGAGTTTCTAGTGGCCTCTCAAGAAGACTTTCCTTTAAGTTATGATACTATAACAAACATAGTATGTTTGCATTGAAGAGGAAAGGCTGGACGTGCAGATGTGTCAGTGAAAAGAAAAAAAGTAAACACATCACAAAACCACAATTATTTTCAACAACTTTTCACCATAAATATCAGAAGACATTGTTTTACTGATGATGCATATTAGGTATATGACAAACACCTGTTCTCTCACTCATGTTTTACATTGCAGGCAAAGCATATAACTGAGAGTCAGAGCTAGAACATTAAGCATCACTGCCAAAAAACCAGTCTGCCAGGACTTAAACTTTTTGTCTCAAAGCACCTACAGTCATACTCACCTAATAAAATTTCCTACTCACTCTAATCCAAGAACACTGCAGGAACTGGCTTCTTTCCAAGTTGTTGCTCCATATCTGCTCAGAGAAAGTGATTTCTGCAAGGAACAAAGTGCTGCAGCACTATTTCTGTTAAAGAAAAAAATTAGATAGGTTCATCCAAAACTCTTCCAGGACAAATACTGTCTTCCTTTCCTTCAGCTGGAGCTGCAGCTTTGCCACAGTGTCAAGGATCTGCAAACAGCAAACTGTTACAGGCAGCTCTTCCCATGCCCACCAGAATGCTCTAGTACCAGTGGTGTTTTCCCAAGTCTTATTACCTGATTGCACTAAGCAGGGACTGCACATGCAGTCTGTGCAGTGTGTCACTAATCTCATGACAACAAACATTGGAATTACAATGTATTGGAAAAGGATGTGTAATGTATCTGCCTATCTTCCTATTGAGAACCCCCACTGTGGAAAAATATCAGTCACCACTGTTGCCCATAGTACTATCTATATGTATTTAGAAGTGTATAGGGAATCACTAGCCCATCTCTTGTTCAAAGTGAGACAGACACTAATCCCTTTCTAATACTATCTAGAAGCTACTCTTGGTTCAGATTAAATTTGGATCTCTGAAATTAAGCCTATGTGGAAAAAGGGGATTCAGATTTTTTATTCTTGGAGAAATGTAAGTACTTTATTTTGTAAACAGAAATTCAGTAATTTCGGCAAGTGTTACTCAAGATGTATTTTAAACCTAATCTAAAATGGATTCTGGGAAAATCATTTTTGGATTCTCAAAGGCCCTCAGATCCTTTGCAGCAAAACTGCTCCCCAGGTACACAGATTCTACTACAGAAGATTTGTTACATCAAGCTGAGGGATATAGTTTAGGTGAAGTTGGACTAACTATCACCCCTGTCTCGGCACGGGTGTGGCCACGTCTCAAGTATCATGTCCAGTTATGGGCTCTTTAATTCAGGAAAGACTTTGAAGTGCTGGAGCGAGTCCAGAGAAGGGCAATGAAGCTAGTGAAGGGTCTAGACAGTAAGTCCTATGAGGAAGAGCTGAAGGAACTGGGGTTGTTTGGCCTGGAGAAGGGGAGGCTCAGAGGTGACCATATCCCTCTGCAACTATCTGAAAGGAGGTTGTAGCCAGGTGGTGGTTGATGTCTTCTCCCAGGCAACTAGTAACAGGACAAGAGGACATAGCATTAAACTGCCCCAAGGGAGGTTCAGGCTGGACATTAGGAGGAATTTCTGTATAGAATGGGTTGTTAAGCATTGGAACAGGCTGCCCAGGGAGGTGGTGGACTCACCATCCCTGCAGGTGTTTAAGAAAGGACTGGATTTTTAGAGCCACGGTCTAGTTGACAGGATGGAGTACAGTCAAAGACTGGACCCCGTGATCACAGAGGTCTTTTCCAACCTGCTTGGTTCTGTGATTCTTTAAGAAGTCTTAAACACAGCTGGAACTCTTAAAAGTTGATGGTTTCTCGTCTTGGAATAATTGCACTAAATGTGGTCCCAGAAAAGTATATTCACCTGAAATACGGTAAAATTAAAATTCTTAGGAAAAGCTCTCCAAAGATCTTAAATTAAGGAGATTCTTAATTATTTTCAAAAACTATTTTAAACTCAAACCAAACTCATAATATTAAAAAATGCTATAAATTTTGGTTTTGGAAAAGAAAGGATGAGTCTGCTTAATAACTTCAAAATAACTTTCTAAATATTCAATTAGAGAAAGCACAGCTTTGAGTACAGGTACATAATTTGGGTAAAATACCTTCAGGCAGCATATCCAAGAGCCAGGAATGCACTTTATTTCAATATAGTTAGATCACAGCACTCAGAAACGGCAAAACATTTCACTGAACATGCCTTTATATTTATGGCTTGAGACCCTTTATCAAAGTGAGTAATGCCCTAAGATATGTGATGTTCCTCTCCTCTAGTCTCTAGTTCCCTTTGGAAGAACTATCATCTGGAAGAACTGATTACTGAAATCCTGGTTGTTGTTATGAAGAAAAAAGCATCATGAGTGATTGCCTTCTGATTATGTGAGTAAAAAGAGGGCTACGATAACTTATAACAGATGTATATTCTAATAATATTTGATGTCTCTAGAGTTCAGGCAGTATCATCAAAATCAGAAAAGAAAGAGGTCAAACTTCTTAGAGCTCCTGATTCATACTTAGGAGTTTGGCTAAATTGCAAAGCTATTTTCTTTGAAATTTCTCATCCTTGGCACCAGCAAAGAATAACCTTATCTCAGGTGTCTTGTCACATCTGGCAAATTCATTTTATCTTTGAAGTAGATCTGTATCTGTCATCAATATTTTTCTCTAAAAGACTTCAAAAAATGTGTAGACTCTTTGGGGTTATAATTCCTTCAGTTTAATATAGTGGTCATATTGCATGTAAATAAATTTTGGGGATTAACCATCAGCCTCAATCTCTGTCAAATAATTTACTGAACAAACAGAAAGCTGTTAAAATTTGAGTGAATTGAAACAATGTAATTTATATCTTCTATTTTTATTTTCTTTGTCTCACACAAAGTCTTTACAAATTTTAAACTTACTTTTAAAAGGTGAAAATGGGGAAAGCCACACTATCTATGTTTTAGTATTTTGTACTGCTCTATTTGTAAGCAATCCATTAAAAATGGATTAATACTGAGGTAAATCAAAGAACACTAAGCACAATGTCTCTTTTTATTTAGGAATCTTAAGCTTTAAGAGTGAGAGGACAAAAAAATCAATATTTCATTCAGCTTTATCTAGTAAGGTTTAGTTAAAACCAATTTTCTACTTTTCATAACATGAGATATATTAAGGTTAATCATCTGCTTAAATTACAGTTTGAATGCTATGATTTTTCCTTTTCTCAATCACTGCATTCTGGAAATGGAATGGGTTCTTTTCTTCCTACCATATACATTGGTGTAGAGGAAAATCTAACCTACAGAATCCTACTCTTCTTCAGCCTTTTCTGATTTCAAAAGCTGAAAGCTGTTAGCATTTTCAGAAAATCTGGGTGTTTTATTGGTTGCATTCTTACTTGTTTAGACTTCTGAATATTTCAAGAAAATATGACTTAGCATTCATTGCTGTCAATTTGTTTTCTAATGATAACCCATAGAAACTAAGGGGGGGGGGGTATTTTTTTTTATTTTAAAGCCCTTTTTTCTTAGCTACTGTATCACATATTCCTAGATAAGAGAGACCAAATGGTATTACTAAATTGAAGAGGGAGCTCAGGCTGCACTTAACTGGTGCACCACTGATTTTGCATAATTGGAATTAAGAATGAACCCATTCACTGTTTCCAGACCAGTCCAACTCTCTACAAGACAGATCTGTCCCAGGAGAAGGCAGTCCTGAACAGCGTGAGTGCCAGTCACACATGCCACTCGGACTCCATACTACTCGGTAATAGTTTTACAGCTTGCGGCTATGATTACCCTGACAAACTTAACACACAGCTTTAAGCACTGGTAAGTGCATTACCTGTTAGTTTGCCTAGTGGTGCTGGATCAGTAGTCATTCCTGCAGAGTCACAGTAGTCATACAAAACAACTTGGTCCCCTTTAAGGGATGAAATGCATGGAGGAGTATGGATGAAACTGCTTTGATTTCTCAGGGGAAAAAAAAAAACTAATTATAGGGGCCAAGCCATACTATGTGGCTTGGTGTTAGCGTTATAAAACAGCCCCTAGTTTTCTGTGTTTACCTGTTAGAACATGGCTGAGAACACATAGCTTTGTGAGACAATGACAAGGATACAAAGAGGAGTGAGAAATTAGCCACTAGTGTATCTTTGGGGGAGAGTACTTAAAGACCTGTGGGGACCAGGAAGAGGATGAGAACTAAAATACTGACTACAAGAATTTTAAAACCAATCTGAATCGCAAATCCATACCAGAAAGAACATTTAAACAAGGGACAATATAGTCAGAAAAGCCTCAAGACAAAATATTTTAGGGGAAGCATCTTTCTTAAAGAAAAAAGGGAGAAAACACCAAGAGAATTTACTTCAGGCCAGGCATGGAACAGTCTCTATTAGAAGTTTAAAATATGTTTTATTTCAAGAGACGTAATTTATGCAGTATAAGCATCATTTTAAAAATCTTATGCTATTGGGCACCTTGAGCAGAGAGAGAAGTAATTTTGTCTATTCCTTCCATTTTGACCCAGCCACCCATCTTTATGATGAGTATACAGAAGTGTATGTCTTTCAGATTTGAACAGAAGTTAAATTTACCATGACTACCTCATGCAGATTTCATTTTGCAGACCTGTTGGAATAAATTCACTTTTCATGTGATAATGTATTCTAGACACAGCAAAATAACCCACATTTTAAAAAAAAATCAAATTATACAAATATCTTAGAAGACTTTTATATTTGAATCAAATCTGTTTGCTTCTTTGAAGGAAGTACACATTTTTAAGAACAAATTCTAGGAACCCACCTGCCGTTTAGGGAATGTCTGCTTCATTTCCAAGATCCTGATAGCCATATTCCACAATCTGATAATGAAGTTCATGTAAGAAACTTACAAGATTTCAAGTCCCATCAGCTCAAATTGCTTCTGCTTTAAAAAAAAAAAAAAAAAAAAAATTAGACTCTGTTTGTGGTTTAAACCCAGCTGGCAACAAGCACCAGGTAGCTCTACCCTCCCCCATAAACAGGATGGAGGAGAGAATTAGAAAGGTAGAAGTGAGAAAACTGGGGAGTTCAGAAAAAGACAATTAATAGGTAATGCAAAAACTGCACACACAAACAAAGCAAAACAAGGAACCATTTGCTGCTTCCCATGAATTGGCAGGTCTTCAACCATTTCCAGGAAAGCAGGGCTCCATCATGCATAACTTTGAGCTGAGAAGACAAATGCCATCTCTCTAAATGTCCTCCTCCTCATTTTCCTTCTCTCACAAGCTTTTTTGAGCATGATGCCATACGGTATGGAATATACCTTTGGTTATTTGGGGTTAGCTGTCCTGGCTGTGTCCCGTCTCAACTTCTTGTGCTCCCCCCGCCAACCAGCCTGCTTGCTGTTAGGATGGAACAAGAAGCAAAAAAGTCCTTTGTGCTGTGCTAACACTGCTCAGCAATAAAAAAAGACCATCTCTGTATTATCAAAACAGTTTTCAGCTCAAATCCAAAATATAGCCCCATACTAGGTACTTTGAAGAAGATTAACTCTATCCCAACCAAAACCAACACAGACTATCATGATATTTGAATTCTCCCCCAAGTGAATATATATCAAAATCAACAAAATTAATCAGTTTTTATTTTTGGCTCCTATACTTATTCAGCCTTCATTAGCTGGAAGCATGAACAAATTGCTGAATGTTAAATTACTTAAGTATAGCATTGCTCAGTATTTCCTTTTACTAAACTCATGGAAGTGAGTAAATTATTTTCTTAAGACAGTTTGCTTTAGATATATGGCAACTTTTTATTTTGCTAGAGTGTTTGTTAGAATACTCAAGGCTGGTTCAGCTGAGACCAACAGTTTAGGATAGAAAGAGTTATTCAGCTTTTGCTTATGACCTTTAAATGTGCACTCAATCATGGAATTCTCTGTCCTGAAATAGCAGGAAATTGATGGTAACTATAGCGTATATCACTAAGTGTTGCCTATTACAAGATATGCACTAAGGTTTAGAAAAGTTCATAGCAGACAAAATGCAGTGATTCTGAGGCAAAGGAACGTAGTTGTAGCAGTTCTGGTTCCAGCTTTTTGTGTTCTCAAGGCACATACTCGGAGATGTTGTGATCTAATGTCAGGTTGGGTGGATATATTTTCTTTCTTTTGCAATATAAAGTATTTAACTGCTGCTATGTGCAGACAAAATTAGGTGCAAACCCTTTTTTGTTCCTCCAATGTAATATATTACTTGCATTTCCATGTGTCTCGCTGAAACAGTCAAGATTTTCAGAAAACCCTCTGCTAAGAACGTGCTTATGTTTTACCATACTTTTAAATACTGGGTTTTGAAAGCTTGCAAAGGGCATTTTGAGTCATCATTAGAAATTAACTACTTGTTTAAAGCCTTTTACAGATTAATATTAAGCATGCATATGTCTGTCTTTTTACTGGTCAAAGACAATCACAGAGCTGTTATTTCTTTCTGATAAAGTTAATCATCTCAGATTTTTTTCCTGGGTTTTAACTCTACTATATTTTTATCATCTGGCATAGGAAAAGACTAGTAACATTTCTTCATGTAGGCCTATTACAAAAATAATTTACCTTTACCCATGTTTTTTTCTTCTCTATTTAGGTAGCACTTGTTTTTTTGGTTTTTTTTTGTTTTTGTTTGGTTGGTTGGTTTTTGTTTTGTTTTAGTTTGGTTTTTTTTGTTTTGTTTTGGTTTTTTTTTGGCAAAAGATATGTTCTCTTTTCCTGTTTAAGTCCAATGTCTGACAACATTAAGTCTTTCCCTTTAATGGAAGGCTTGAACTAGAGCCATAATTGATATTTAAGTGTTCAACCATAAAAGAGAGTTTTGTTATAGATGAATGTGAGATAAACTTTTCTTGTCATCTATTTTATTACATTATCAGCTCTTTTTCTTTCAGTATTTCTTTGCTAATATATAACAAGATAAAAATGTGATTTTACTCTTTAAAATATTATTATGAATATTAATAGTAATAAATTATAGTTAATTCATAAGTTAGGAAGAGTAAAGAATGGAAATTACACTTTTTATGGTAGAAATTTTTGGTTAATATGATTAAATTAAAGTGCAGATTTACAAAGGTCAAAAAGTAACATGATCCTGCACAGTTTCAGAACAAGGACTCCACAGCAACTCACTTCACCAATGTACCAATCAGAGGACTAGTGCCCTAGTTACAGTGGCTGGGACCAGCTTATCACTGTGTGGGTGTAACCAAATCTGTGTATTCTACACCCTCTATGTTATTTCTGACAAACTATTAATAATGGACCCTTTGCAGCAGCCACCCAGGGCTGCAGACCTGACACCTCAGGCTACAAGCTGGGTGTTAAAGAACCCTGTGAGATAGGGAAGTGCTCCTGTCTTCACACCAAGGACTCAGCTGTGTTAATTCCCCTCCGGGGAGGCACTAGTACCTTCACATGCAGCCTGAGGGGTCATGTCTGATAAGGCCATCAATGATTCCAAATATATCCCATGACTCACAGAGTTAAATCACCCATTGTGAAACTCCTTGCCCTGGGAGAGGTAGTAAGCATTCCCACCTGAACCTGAGCATATATAATCTTCCATTTTTGGGACTTCTGCTGCCATTTTTCAGATCCAGAGAAGGACCAGAACCTTAACAGGACTTCGACTGCCACTCTCAACCAGACTGTGACCACTGACCTCACCAACAGGTTTTCTTTTCCTTTACACTCAGGGGGACCATGTGGTGCTCTGTTAACTCAGAGCTAACAAACACCATTCTGTTTGTGCCCCAGGGTGCTTGGTTATACATCTGGTTTTTGTGGGTTAAACCCAATTTTTTCTCGTATCACTGTATTGTAATCTTCTCGGTAAATTGTAACTCTGACTTGTAATCTCTCTTGAGTCAGGTTCATTTCTCCTGCCAGTTCACCTTTAATCCAGCACAACTAGGAAGACTTTAATGCTCAGAAAAGAGCTTATAGTTTTTATTAATATTACTAAACTTATATCTTAAAGCTCAGATTTTGATTAGGACTCAGTTATGCCTAAATCTAAGTAAGTTCAAATTTTGCTATAAATTCCAATTGGAATATGTGCACATAAACTCCCAAAGTTTTTTAAATTATGAGTTGAAACAGAAATAAAATAACATTGAGAGTCATCATCTGATGCATATAACTCAAATAATCACATAATTCTGTTCTAGGTACTCTTCTTTTGTCTTAATTATGTCCATTACTCTTCAGGGTGTGATAGTTAAACCTTCATTTTAATTGGACAGTAAGGGCCTCGAGACATCTTTGCTAATCTGCACTATTTCAGTATTACAGTTAGAACTGTCAGAGTCTTGATGAATGTCAAGAACATAAGTACAATATTTCTTATGACTAATTATTATTTCTATCATTTTCAAACAATGTTTGCTTATTTCTCCAGGAAAACAAGAAAAAAAATAATAAATATTACAGTTTGAATTAGTTTTTAGCATGAGAAGTAATATTTACAAATTACTAAATGCTCAGCTGTAACCTTTATTTTACAAAGTACTCCTTTATATAACTTCCATTACGGCATGCTCACTATATTCAGATCTAGTATTAAAATTTTTTTTGAGGTTAAATAATACTCAGTTTGGATAGATGCATCACAATGATAAAATGTTCAGTGATCTCAGTTTCAGTTTTTAAATGCTCATAATCTGGAATCATACTTCTTTATGTTCTTTGGACTGTTGCACCTTTTTGTCACTTCTAGACATATAATTTGAATTTTGTATGATTCAACATCTTGGGAATTTTCAAGGTAATCTATATCCAAAGTTCTGGCTTCTTGAAAAAGATGTTGAAACTGCTGATGATAATAGTCACATTACAGTCTATAGAGAAACAGGTTTAAGTAAACAAATTGCATTACTGCCATTAACTTTGTCATAATGGCAATGTCTTAATGTGTTAAGATGTTAATAAGGAGCAGTTTGCAAAAATACAAAGATACACACATGTGAACGTAAATATATACATATACATATAAATAGATATACATGTGAGTGTTTATATGCATTTGCGTATTCATGTACAGTTGCTAAATAATTCAGAATTCCAGGGATCTTGAAAAATTTTAGAACCAGATCTTAAAAGAAGGGCAGTCTTTGCCCTTGGTTTGTTCAAATTTGAACTGTTTTATCTGAGGTGGGATGGTCCACAAGACTTAGAAGTTATCTGTAGCTATTTTATAATTTGCTAAACAATCATGATGAGAAGAAGTAACTGCTTTCCTTTCCAAAAAGAATATGTTGGTTATATTTGTAAAGGCAGAAGATGTGTGTTACAGTTTTGACCTTGGCAAAATTCCAAGGCCCCCAGACCCACATGGAGTCTCAACAAAGGAGTGAGTTAAAAAAAACTTAAAACTGAGAAACTTATTTACACAAATTTACAATACATATACGTACAAATATGAAAGAAAAAACAAAAATAACTTTACCCAAAACTTCCCTCCCAAGAACACACAGATTCCACCACCCAGAGATTAACAGAAAAACATACCCCAAAAGATGTTTCCCAGGAAGAACACCCAGCAAAGAGAGGGAAAGAGCAACCCCAAACGAAACAAAAGTATTTACTTCCCAAAGACCAAAGCTGCTCAAGGGAACAGCGAGGCCTATCGGTCAGAGCTTCACAGCATGTCCTCTTACAGGACACACCAGGAGAGAAGGGGAGGAGAACACGTCTCCACTGGTTTTATACTTGCCTTGAAGTCATATGATATGAAATACCTCATTGGTTACTTAAGTCAGGTGATACCTGTCCCTCTGAATCTACGGAGAGCCCCATGGCCCAAAACTGAGGCTTGCTGAAGAACTATACTAAGGCCTTAATCTGAGTTTTTTGGGGTTTATCAAACCCATCACAACGTGAGCTCAAAAGACTGGAGGTACAAAAAAGTCTTTAATACACTCAACATTCTTCAGTTAGCATACTTATGAGCTCAGGCCTCATTAGCATTTAATTCAGAAGCTTCAAAATGCAGAACACCAAGAAATTAGCTAAAAGGATGATAGGAAAATTAATATTCAGAGCATACTATTAATAATTATAATTAGTAGTAGTTAGCAGCAGTAGTAGTTGTAATGATGATTATGATGTTTAGGAGTAGAGAAAAGCATAAGAATGAGGACAAAACACCATGCTGTAATTTGATATAAATAATAAAAAAGAGCCTGCAATATAATACAAACATCAGAAGCAAAAACATTTTAATCAAAATATATCACATCAGACACTCAGGGTTTTGGACTCTCGTGAAAGTTCCTTTTACCTTTTTCCGATAGGATATACAATATCACACTAGGCAAGTGCAAATGGGCCACAATGGTGCATGCTCACCCCTCATGTTGCAGTGAATTCCTACACAGTGTCACTGAAATGTGACATAAGACTCTTCCTACTCTCACAAATGGAATGCTGTCAAGAGGATATTTCTGGCATGAGTTCAAAAGATTTTATCACAGAAAGTCAGAGGGAATCCCTATTAAAACAGGGATGAATCTTAATGGCTACCATCTAAAAGTTACTCATCTTTTCTTACTTATCCAGTCTCCTTCCATAATTACTGGAGACATGAGGATTTCTCCAAAGGGCATATAATGTTACATATAAAAATGCACAAATATTTTACGGTGTGTTGAATAACATTATATATGTTCCTCTGTATTATTGTGTTTTGGATTGACTACATGTTAATTTATTAAATGGTATTATCCTCAACTTCACTTACATGAGGGACAAAAAATTTTTTTTCCAAAATTAAATGAGTTCACTTTGGCTGAATGTCAGGTCCCCACCAACGCTGCTCTATCACTCACCTTCCCAACTGGATAGGTGAAGAAAATATAACAAAAGGTCCATCTTGGAGCTGGCTTCATTGGCTCTATTGGACAGTGGGGAAGCTTCTGACAGTTTTTGACAATAGCTGTCCCTGTAGCTCCCCTGCTACCAAAACCTTGACATGCAAGTCCAATACAGTCTTTATTGTTGTAGAAATGTGAAGAGATCTCTTCTGTCACTGTGCTTATCTTGAGTACCTATACATCTATTGCTCTGACATTTTCACTAATTGTAATTAATAGCTGATTTGATGATTCAGTTCCTATCCCTCTCTTTCACTAGGAAAAAGTATGAGTGGGTGGTTGTTAATGTCTTAACATCAAAATATTAACTTTCTGCCTTTATTTCTTCATTGAATTTTCACACCTACAGGGTGGGAATGATTCAACTCAGCATTGGATTTTAGTATATTTAACAAGCTAATCTAAAATCACTATTTTTTAAAGGTTTTAAAAATCTTTGACATTGTAGGTATGGTTGCTCATGTCCAAGTATCTCCCATATCACTCCAGTAAAGTGTTTGGTTTTTTGTTTGGTTTTTTTTTTTGTGATTTTTTTTGTTTTGTTTTGTCATGGTAATGACAAAAAGCTTTCAATCAGGTGCACTCTATGGTTAAAACTTTATATGGGAGAAGGAGGATGGAACATCAATTGGAGAGACCACTGATACTTATGAAGTGTAGAAACAACTAGAGCATGCACTTCTAGCAGTGATAGCAGGAATACAGTATGTTTTGATGAGCACAATGACCTCTTTCCATAGCCTGAATTCTTTGCTAAGACTTTGTAAAGAACACTAAGCCTCAGTGTTAAGCATGTTTAATTTTAATAAACTGCTAGCCCTTATGTGTACTCAATATACTTATACACAAATATGTCATTTCACTAATTTAAAATGCACAACTATGTGGTCTTCTCTGCAACAAAACACCTCACACATTTTATGGACCATGTTAATTATGAATAATTGAGATTTGCCAGAAGATTTGTAATTGTGCTGGTTTAAGGTAAACCAGCAGGAGAAAAAGAACCCAATTCACAAAAAGACTGCAAGTCAGAACTACAAT
>JAWWEU010000001.1:71329275-71356751 GCA_035583155.1 Acropternis orthonyx
TGAGGGATTGATATAGGATGGGGTTGGTATGTGTAAACATTAAGCTACTGAAGTTACTTTACTGTTACATTAAAACTTCACTAACTTCTAAAATCTATAAAATTAAAAATCAAAAAGCTCTGAGGCAGCAGTTCCTTTTGGGGTGGATTAGAGTGAAACAACACTGAATGACCAGTATATCCATGAGTCAGGTTTATTTTAAAACAGTTTGGTTGCAGCAGAAAAAAGGTATATAGCCATGTTGGTTCTTTTTTATAAAAAATATAAATAAAAAAATCACATAGAAAATATATACAGAAAAGAAAGAAAGAGAAGGACAAGAGTAGATGTTGGAGAGGGGCAATATCACCACCTTGGATCCAATGACAAGACTTAACTGTTGCAATTTTGATGTCCATGGTTGGAGTGATTATCACAGTCTTGATCGGGTGAGGGTGGGAGCCCATGCAACAAAGAGTTCCATGGATTATATACATTCAGTCCTCTCTGGGAATGCCAAGATACCTCCCTGGAGGGGGATTTTTACACTCTCAAATACAGTTTTGTCTTATCAGAAGGAAAGAATAACTTGAGGCTTATATGTGAATGGCTCAATACATCCCCTGGGGCTGGGTTTTACTGTCAGGCTTATGGGGAAAGAGGAAATTGGCATGATAAAATACATTACCCAACCTACATGTGTTCAGTTTCTTGTCAGCTTTTTCCCTTATCTGGGCAAAGCCACTTTAAGACATCAGTCCTGGGTTATCAGGGAAACTATTTATCACAGACCTCCACCAGCCCATCCAAGCAGACTTCAGTCCATCACAGCTGACATCAGATAAAGACCATGATCCAAGTTCTATATGGGGGAAAACAACCTTCAGTGATAAACGGTCAATGCCTGAAGGGCAGAAACATCTTGGATCTGCCTTGGCCTGGGATGAGGAGAGGCTCAACTACAGAGAAGTGGCATTGGAGGCAGATTAGAGCTGGTGTGATGCTGGCCAGTGCTGATAAGCTGGAGGAAGTGAGCAGACAGAAGAAGCAGGATAAGTCACCAAAGTAGAAATTTACTTGCTGTGGCTGAAGATGCTCTAGTCATGGTCTGACAGATCTCTAGAGTTCTTACCAGGAAGTCAAGGAATATCTCCAGGATATAAATGACAAAGTAAGTGGGGTTGCTGCATGAACAGAGGACGGAGACTCCTGCTAAAAATGACCAAGTGCTCATTCAAATATATGTTCCTGGGACTCTGACCATGCTCCTTACCTCAGAGAGCACTTTGGTAGCAAGGACTCAGCATTCAATGGCAAGCTGGGCAGATGCTCATCCTGGTTGTCTCCAAGACCTCTGTCAGACTCTAGCTTAGGTCCATTTGCCCTTTGTTATTTCCTTTGGTGTTATTGTCAGCCTCAGCTGCTGTAAGCATGGGCCTGTTTGCTTCTCCAGGCCACGGCACCTTGTTTGTTCTTCTTGTGATGTCAAAGGCACCCAGTTTGTGTTCTGCCTTGAAGGACACTGCCACCATGTAGTAGAGTGACTACTGTGCACCAGTAAAAGGAGACCCTAGTCCAATCAGAGCCCCTCAGGTTGGAGCCAGTGGGCAGGCAAACTCTAGTGATGAGTGTTCAGGGTCTCTCTGCCCATGGCTGGGCTGCGAGCACCACTCTGGCCTCCCCTGCACAGCGTGTGTGGGACTGTACCGCTGACCTTTTGGCCTCTCTTGGCAGCCCTGAGCACACAGTCAGAGCTGCCCAGCATCAGCATAGACACTCAGGCTGCCTCCTCCCACACCTCTCCAGCTCCTGAGCAATGCAGCAAGTCAGACCAGACTGCACCAGACAAAAGGCTAGGCCACTTCCAGCTGCAGTGCTGGCCACAAAATGCTTTCAGATGGTCTTGAAGGGCCAGCACCTTTTTTATCTCAGTTCCTGAGTTTTCTCATTTTTATCCTTCTGACCCTTTCTCCCTGTGCCACTGGGGGAGAGTGAAGAAAGGCTGTGTGTTTTGTTCTAAGCTGTGGCTAAACCATGATACCTACTTAGAGTATGACTTTTTTTTTTTTTTTTTTATGAGAAGACATCAACATAACATTTCTTAAAAAAGGCACTGTGACCTTCCTTTAGGAGACTTTCAGATCTTACCATCACCTTTGCTGAGCAGATTAACTTCATCAGCTATCCTTGTGGAGAGAAGATATAGTTTTATCTAATTTTGCTTTTGCTTGATATGAATTTTTTGGCATAAATAAACTCTAGAGAAAAAATATATTTGCCTGTGGGTACATTCCTGTACATATACAATTATGGGGGGTAAGTCTTCTGTGGAGAAGTCTTTTCCAAATAAGACTGTGATATAAGAGGGTGCAATATCAAAACTGCATTACCCACTTAAAATGGCTCTCCTTCAGATCCTTCAATAGGATACATGCCATGCTTGGCTGATTGCTTACCTTAAGTCTCCTGTCAGAGAACAAAGGGGAATGAATGTTTTCTATAACACAGGGCAAATGTTGCCTCTAGGTACAATACCATGACATTTTCTGAAAAGATTTTTATTTTCAAGATGTCAGATTCTAGGTGATTTATTATCTGCAAGTTTTATTCCCATGTTCCTTTTCATCTCTTGGATCGACATATATTTACCCTCAGTATTGTTTCATTTACTGAAGACAGAGAAACCTGTATTTACTAATAGTAATAGTACTAAGCTACTAATGATGTCCATAATCATTTACTCATGCCTTGATATTGAGAATATTGGACCTTAACTAATCACAGTTAGCTCAACAGTTTAAAAACAGGGGCTTCAGAAATATAATTTGCAAAGATACGGTGAAGTCTATTGAAAAATAATTCTGGTGGTGTCACAGGAATTTTTTTCTGAGGTTCTAGAATGTTACAACAATGGTGAAAGAATCATAGAATCAAAAGCTACAGAGCAAACCATTTTCCTTGATGTAAGTTTCAGGCAATGTGATTTAGTTCATTCCTTTTTAAGAAGTTGATAAAAACTCTTGTGTCTTTGTTTAAAGACAAGTACTGGGATGACAACTCCAATAAAATGAACTCCCTTGCCCTTTTTATTTCCCATTAATACAGAGAGGCAAAATGCAAGGAAGTATAAGTGAAAAATAACAGTTTACTGACATGGACATAGCAGTGACCATGAAGATACAAAGTAAACTGCTTACACACAAAATGGGAATTCACCACCCCTCATGGTCCCCCAGGAAAAAAAAGGGGAAAAAGATGGCAGAGGGTCCTCCCTGCCAACCACCTCTCTCTGCCCAACTAAACAAAAGAAACTATGAGAAAACAGATGCAAAAACAAAACCCCAGGAAAATTGTGTTGCTCACAAATAGTTATTAAACTGCCCACTCTACATCACTTGGTTAAGTTCAGGTCTTAACTGTGGCAGCATTATTAGTTCAGAGGTTTTGTTCCCTGCCATGTGCTCTCTGGCTCTGATGTTGCCTCGCTTAGTTGGGCTGAGCTGCAGAGTGGCAGCACGGGCTTTCCTGGTGTTACACCCCAGTCTAGCTTTAGCAGGTGAACATTTGAATTTTACACTTTAAGAGATTTCACCCATACAAACTCTTGCAAAGGCTTTGGTTCTTTGATACCTTGAGTTCACATCTGGAGAAAAAGGTACATGTTTTTCTCTGAGATTTCTTTTAATAATTTGGTGAGAAAATGGGTGTTTTGGCAAAAAGGTTTTACAGGAGCAACAAAGAACACAAAACCATTACAACAGACTACTAGGACTAAGAGGCACTGCTATAGAGTAGGGAACGTTTGTTTCACCCAGCAAACACAAAAACCTGATACAACTTCAGTGAAATACAGAAAATAGGTGTTTAAGTTATCCCCAAGAGGAAGAAAAGAGTAAAGGAAGAGAGATTAGGAGAAGAAAGAATAGAGAAAAATATAGTTACCACTAAGAAGTCACATGCTAACAGCTTCAAGGAGAACAGGCCAGGGCAAGACGGAGACCTTATCCGTGCCTCCAGTCTACTGTGGCCACTCCCTCCAGGCAGGACCTTTGGTTCCCTGACCACTCACTGTCCCCTTAGCCAAAGCACAGGATGCCACAGCCAGTCAGGAGCTCCAGGGGGTGTGATGTGGGTGGGTTACCAGACAAGCCTTATTGATTGACAGATGCCCTTTGCAGCCTTCATGCCATGTGGCCGCAGACCCCAGCAATCATGTTGGCTGATAATGCAGATAATGCTGGGGTTCTGGTCCCCTCCCCTGACACGCACACACCTCCACAGGGTGGTTCTGGCCCAATAATTACATCTGGTGTCTGACCCCTGGTTACAGGTGGGTGCAGTCCATTTCACTTTTGTCTTTATCCCAACTGGGGCGGAGGGCAGGGATGACCCCAGACTGCTTTGATCTCAGCACCACGTGGGTCCACTCACCACTAGTGTGAAGTGACTGCAATCCAGCAGTCTGGGTGGTGGGTCCAGGCTTGCTGGGAGTGATGAGTCTGACGGGTCCAAGAGCAGCAGCAACTGGGTCCCCGGCAAAGGACAAGATTGTGTGAACTTTCTGCACCAGCTCACGTAGTCTAAGGGAGAGAAAACATTTTCTCCACTTGGTCATTTTTTTTCTTCCGTTCTCCACCCAGCTCCGGCAGGGTGCAGGAATTTTCTTAAAGAGACAGTCCCTCCAAAACAATGTTGGAAAAGGGAATAATTTAGATGTGTTTCTACAGCCATTGAGTGGATCAACTGGTTATATTAGCTCACCAAAAAGCAGTTATATCAGTTCAGTGAACCAACCAGCTGTTACTATTTGTCCTTGAGTTAACCAAAAGATTATAAATGTCTTCTTGAGCCAGTCAGACCATTATGGTGGGAGATATTGTATAAATGGCTTATGGGCAGCATAGAAAATGAATAATAACAAATATTAAAGGAGAACAATGGACTTGAGCTGTTTTAATCACATACTATTTTCCAGATTTTGGGGATACCCAGCATTTTGATAGGGAGTATATGTATATATAAGGAGAGAGAGAGAGAGAGAGAGAGAGAGAGAGAATCACTTTTATGTTGTAAACCAAATATGTATTGCAATTAGTATACTCTGCTACACACAGTTTGTGCTTGTGTTGTGATTTACGTACATTGCTCTGGGAAATCAAAATCTATGTAACATCCCATACTTCAAGAAAGTACATCCTCCACCTGAGGAATGTCTAAAACAATCTGTTGAGAGAGTGTTAGACTCTGACATTTGGTTTGTTGTTATTTTGTCTTTATGGGTAAAGAGCAGCTCTGGACTCTTTTTCATTGGAAACACCTTTATAAAAAGATTGTCTTCATGGGCCATGAAATCTCGAATTTTTTCCAGTATTCTGGTAAAGGTCAGATGTAATGCAGAAAATGAACACAATATTTCAAGGAGCGGGAGCAGAGCAAGTGAAAGAAAGTATGGCTATTTAACTTAATAGTTACAACATGCAGCAGGAAAGCAAAGACTCCTGGTTCCAAGATTTCTACTCAGGTGTTTGCTGTTTTATTTCAGGTAATGAATTAACATTACCTTTCTGAGGGGACAGGATCGGAAAGGTTATGAGCACAACTCTCTGACATAGAGCTGTCAGCATTACCTTTCAAATTAAAAATTTTCATGTTGTTTTCCTAATGAATAACCATAAGGACTTCCAGGGAGAAAACTAGTTCTAGTTCCTAATGTATGATCCAGGACCTTTAACTTGGAAAAAAATAGATATTTCCAAATAGAATTGTTCTTGAACTATCTCCTAAGTAAGTCTTCACAGGTTCTTGCTTTCTATAAATTAGCATAGCAAGTTGTCTTTGACTCCCCTGGAGTTATAATGCACTTACCATAACACTGTGGATACCACTTTACAAGGCAGGGTTTCTTTATAGTGTATAGTGTTGGAGGGCCTGGTTCATTTATTGGATTTAAGTTCTGAATCTAGTTTTTTTCATCATACTAAAGCCCAGCAAGGCCAAAATAATGTCTTAATTTTCCTTGAAGATTACCTTATGCCAGGAGAACTCTTGATGAACAGTTACAATACATTATTTTGACCTGAAAATTTTCTTAATACCTCCTCCAACAGTATTGTCTTCTTATCTTTTTGTTGTAGTATGTAGTATATAGCATATAAACTTCAAATTGCTCCTTTTTTTTTTTAATTATGTTGTCTTTCGATTTTCTACTTTGAAGCTTATTTTAAATGCAGCACTTACTCCATGTCCACACAGTTCCCTCTTGTATTGCCTTCACTGAACTGTAGAAGTTGAGAGGTTCTTTAAATGAGACCCTATGATTGTCTTTCTCTTTGGGGAAATTTCCCTTTGAAACAGTATTTTGGCAGTCATTCTTGTCATTGTAGGCAGAATAATGAACATGAAACCTATGGACACTTAACTGGATAAAGTTTAGAAAACATTATATGAAGCAATTTTAATGTTTTATTAACATTTTAAGTTTGAGAAAAGCAGCAAAACTTGCAGTTTTAAAGATTCTGAAAACTGAACAGCTGCAGCATCTTTCTTTTGAAGATGTAAAGACCACTCTGAATAATAGATGGAAGATGGAGGAGTTTAATAATGCTGGGAAGCTTTCATCTCTCAGTTACTATTTCAAAATTATCCTATAACAGTATTGACCTTATTGATCAGTAGAACATTTAAAGTTTTTGTTTAAAATGTTATGACCTCAATTCTCTCCTTATCTACTCTTACAACATCGTAATGTTGCTGTTTTGCATTATCAGTCATTAACAATTATTTTTGTGACTTTCTAAAAGCAGTCAAAAGAATATAATATTGGAAAACAAAATATTACATTAATGGCCACAGCACATCAAAACCAATGACAACAAAAGTAGTGTAAAAACAGTTAATTTTAATGGGAATTAAATATTAGAGGGAAACCTATTTCTTTGGAGAAAGTTCATGATTTAGAAAAATTGCAAATCTTCTGTAATACGTAACTAACATTGCATTTGAGGGGAGGAAAGTCCTTTAAGTTATCAGTTTAAGATCAACAAAACACAGTATTTCAGTTGAAAGGTGTTACAACCCAGCTTCCAAAGCTCCAGGCTTTACCAGGTATTACACTTTAATTTCAGGCTTCAAGATTTCACCCACACAAACCCTTGTAAAGTTATTCGTTCTTTGGTATCTTGAGCTCACATCCAGAGGAAAAAATGCACACTTTTCTTTAAGAGATTTCTTTTAATTTGGTGAGAAAATAGGTATTTTGGCAAAAAGGGTTTTACAAAAATACCATGCACCTTCACAAAGTCATTACAACAGATTACTGAGACTAGCAAACATTGTTATAGCATAGAGAGCTTTTGTTACATCCAGCAAACACAAACTCCATGCAACCTAAGGTACCCACAAGTGGAAGAAAAGACTATGAGAAGAGAGATTAAGAGAAGAAATAAAGAGCGAAAAAGAGAAAAAAAATTAGTGACCATTCAGAAGGTCATATGTTGACAGCTTCAGGAGACCAGAGCAAAATGGAGACCTCATAAATGCCTGTTTATAGACTCTGGCTACTTGGCCACTCCCTCTAGGCAGGAGTTTTGGTTCACCAGCCACTTGCTGTCCCCTTAGCCAAAGTGAGGGGTGCCACAGCTAATCACAGGCTCCAGGGGGTGTGGTGTGGGCAGGCTACCAGGCAGGCCTTATTGATTGACAAGGCATTCATGTCGTATGGCCAAACTTTGGCAGCCATCCTGGCTGACCATGTGGCCACTGTGTTAAAGGCCTGGTCCCCTCCCCTGACATGCACACACTAAATAAAATGGTTGATTCAACACATCAGTTAGTGAGATATAAATCTGATCTCTGACAGAAGAGACATACAATTATCTAGTTCAACTGCCTGATCTCTTCAGGGCCACCTGAAATTCAAAGCATGTTGTTAAGAGCATTGTCGAAATGCTTCCTAAACACTGACAGGCTTGAGGCATCAACCACCTCTTTGGAAAGCTGTTTCATTGTCTGGCCACCCTCTTGGTAAAGAAGTGCATCTGTTGTAAATAGTGTTTGATGTGAACTTGAGGAGCTGCTGTCAACTAATAAAATGATGATATTTTATGTGACAGAAAGAAGTGTTCGTTTTTTATCTTTGTCAACTGTGCTAGGTTATGGACAAAGACAATAATGTTTATATAATGTTAGAAAGAAAGTGACCAGCTGTTGAACATAAAAACATAGACTTCCTGGCAACATATGGATAAAACTGTATTATAGCATAACATGATACTTGTATCTGAAAATATTCAGATGGCACAACAATTTTCTTACCAGTGTCATTTTAAGTTATGCAGCAAATAAATGAATATATTGACTTTAGGAATGAAAATGTCATGTATTTGGAAAAGTAGAAGAAACATAGAAATGTTCTACCTTCTCTAAACTTTTTCATTAATATGTCATCTTGATAAATATGTATCAATTATGATTTTCCCATCTGATCGTTATTCCAGACTGAAAGAATGCACTCAAGACACATATGACAAATTTTACTAATAAAATATCCACTGGGCAATTTTATTTGGTTTGTGTGGCCAGGTTCTGGTGTTGGGGGGGATACAGGGACGGCTTCTGTGAGAAGCTGCCAGAAACTCCTCCATGTCTGGTAGAGCCCATGCCATCTGGCTCCAGGACGGACTCATCGCTGGCCAAGGCCAAGCCAATCAGGAATGATAGTAACATCTTTGTAATGACATATTTAAGAAGGGAAAAAAGTTAATTGTTCCGATGAAAATTGCAGCCAGAGAACAGCGCAGTGAGAACATGTGAGAGGAACAATCATGCAGACATCAAAGTCAGTGCAGAAGGAGGGGGAGGAGGCTCTCCAGGTGCTGGAGGTGACATTCTCTTGCAGTCCATGGTGCAGACTATGGTGAAGCAGCTGTCCCCTTGCAGCCCATGGAGGCCCACAGGGATGCAGAGATCCACCTGCAGCCTGTGGAGGAGACCCTCACTGAACCAGGTGGATGTCCAAAAGAGACTGTGACCCTGTAGGAGGCCCATGCTGACCTGCAGACCTGTGGAGAGAGTTTGCCATGTTGGAGTAGGTTTGCCATGCTGGAGTAGGTTTTCCTGGTAGGATTTGTGGCCCTGTAGGGGAGCCACACTGGAGCAGCCTGTGCCTGAAGGGGACTGCATTCCGTGGAAAAGTTAAGCACATTGCAGCAGTTTGTGAAGAACTGTAGCCTGTGGGATGAGCTCATACTTGAGAAGCTTATGACGAATTGTCTCTTGTGGAAGGGACCCAAAGGGGAGCAGTGGTAGGACTTTTCTCTGAGCAGTGAAAGAAACAACCTGTCATGAATTGACTGTAAACCCCATTCCCCGTCTCCCTGTGCTGCTGAAGGGGAGGAGATGGAACTTGGGAAGGAGGGAGGAGTGGGGAAAGGTGTTTTTAAGGTTTATTTTACTTCTCATTATGTTGCTTTGACTCTGTTAGTAATAAATTCAATTAATATTCCCACTTTGAGTCTGTTTTGCCTGTGATGGTAATTGGTAAGTGATCTCCCCAGGTCCTTAACTCAACAGAACAACTAAATTAAGTAGCCCTTTATGTCACTAATTTGCTTTCAGAATTATTCAATCTTTTCTTCCTACTTTAAAATTATGGTGTCAAACAAAAATATTGTCTTGAACAAAAGTGTTATTGACATTAATATCTGCTAAATAATTCCATTTCTTTTTAGCTGAAACCTATAGAATTTTCTCATGAATAGGCTATTTCCTTTCAAAATCATATAAGTGCAGCTGTTTCAGATAGACTTAATTAATAATAAAATATGGATGCATATCTAATAATTAATTCCACAGTCCCAGAATACTTTGAATGTTGCGTTCTTGTACATTATTTACTGATTAACTCATTCAGTTGTATTATTGTGAGAGGACACGGTCCATGAGAATTTTGCTCTATACATTAATAATGAAAATAATTAGGCTTTGTTTTGCTTGAATGACTCTCACATTATTGAATCAAATATTTGGGGTTTTTTTCTTATAAACTGAAGTTGAATAGAGTTTAGGCATCAGTTATTTAAACAACTGCTACTGTAAAAATTCAGATTTTTCTTGTGAATACTTGTCACATAAATACTGATGACTAGCAAACAGACTGCAAATTTTCTATCGAGCTTTCATCTAAATTTTGATATTCTGTGTAGAAGAAAACACAGAAAATGTACAGGGAAGAGAATATGTAATATAGAACCATGGCTACTCATAGTGTTTATTCATGCCCAGAGATATTTTTTTTTTCCAAGACTGTAATGTCAGAATATTAGGTGGTGTGAAAATATTTCCCTTTTATTAAAGCTCTGCTACTAATTGGTATTAATAAACAAAGGAGGCAGAAAATATTTTTACTGAATTTGAAGTAAAGAAACTGATATAATAGATTCATTGCAAAATGTGACACAGGAATTAGAGTCAAAGCAATAGACATAGCAACTGTAAGGAGTGTTGTAGAGTGAAATACCCTTAAACTTCTCAGAGACCTCACAGCCACCCCTTTCCTGTTCCTTCAGTTCCATATCACTAGAAATGTTTTGAAGTTTTTATTCTCATTCCTTTTAACTTCTTGCTCCTGATTTTATGTATTCCTAATCCCCTTTGATAAAGGGCTAGACATCTTTCTCAGGAGTCCATTATTTATAATTTTCTTTGCTGTAGGTTGTGATAGTTTTTTCTGATACCGCTTTTAACTGAAATAAATAATCACAATTTGTTTCTGTGTGATTCTGCATCACTAAAGAGTACTGAATCTTTGCCAAAGGAAGTAGACTCATGTAAGAATAAGATATTCCAGATGTACCTTCCCAGAAACCTAGTGTGTTCCTTTTTTGCGCATAACAAGCTTCTGTGTGTAGCATGTATTCTGTATGCTAGCATACATAGTTACTATTGGTTTGATTAAATTTGCAGCTCTTTGTATTGATACAGGAAGTACAGGAAAGAAGAAATAATTAGCATGCAGGAAGCCTACAAGCAATAAACATCATAAGTTTGATTACATTCATGTCCAAAAAAATTTCTGTGTTCCTATAAGGCCAAGCACTATTCCTTACTCTAGCTTTTTACAGTTACCAAGTGCCTTATGGCAGAACTGCAGATCAATATAAATTGCTGGCCTTTAAAAAGAATGTCTCCAATTTAGCCCTGAAGTCTGGTACAGACTTAATAAACTGTTTTCTTCAGTTTTGTCTTTCTAGCACAAATCTTGGCATGAGTTACAGGCAAGTGTAAGTAACATGTAGCAGCTGTCAATAAATTATGAACTTCTGGAAACCTCTTCATGCACCTTGAACTCCAGGTCACATGAATGTTATACATTAAAGTTAAATAAGGAGCTCATCTTATTTATAACCATAACAGAAACGGGGGTTTCCACCTTAAGTACAGACAGGTCTCTGATATATAGAGTGCAGAGCAGAATACCATCATAAGTTTTTGACACCACAGCCCTATTCTAGGTCTTTAGAAATCCTGATATTTCTCCAACAGAAAGCAATGCGCAATGGTTCTGTTTAAAAACTATTTAAAAGTCTGTTATTAATCTTAATCATACCTAAGCAAAAACTATATATACAGAACATCAATATTTACCTTTAACATTTCCAGGTGTGATTTTAACCCAGAAAGCACCTAAATTTGTGAAATAATCCAAACACTTAATATCTTTTTCCAATATTAAATGATGATTCAATAATGAACATAAGTTTCCTTTCAAACTCTGAATTTTAAATTCTTTTCAACAACACTTCTAAACATCAATGTCTTCTCCTCAGTACCTAAGTTAATTCCAAATCAGATTCTTGTTTCTCTTTTGGCTGTGAAAAATTTTACCATGAGACTTTTCAGTGAAACTCATTGCAGTTCTCTCTTTAATATCTTTTTTCAGTATTCCAGCTAAATTTTTGGTCTTCATTTTGACCCTGAAAGAGTGACTTTTCTTGATCACCTCACTTCTTCCATATAGAAGGCCCATTGATAGCAGAGATAACTGCTTAGACTGGTTCATATTACTAGTTCTTCTGACTGCTTTGTTTAAAAAGGGGGTTACTAGGGCTGTGAAGACTGTTAACTATTCCAGCATTTCTTGGAAAGAAACTATGTAAGGAAGGTTTCTGTGTTTCATGAGCAATTCAATCAAAAAGATTTGCTTCATATCAGTTACCCTGTTTTGGTCCTAAGATCAAGGCCTTCTGCTACCTTCAGCCCTGCACTGAGGGCTTCAACTCACCCTGCCTTTCCTGAAATGATCTTTTCAAAGACTATGACTTGTTCCCACAAGTCAAATTATTTGATCCATTGCATTGTACCCAGTTTGAATTTCTATTTTGCCATTCCCCACAAATGGTCTTTGTCTTTTATGGCTACTGAATGAAAACCCTCTGCAGCAAAGACATCCTACTCAGCACTGTTTTTCTGCAATTATACATTCATTCCTTCCCACCACCTCAGTGCTAAATTTCTATTATATCAACAATTCAATCACTGACTAGAAACACATGATTTTGCACTCCACAGTGACAAGTTCTCCTCTTATTGCCTGAATAGAGTAGTCAAGGTTACCACTCTCCACATACTACAGCAATCTCAACATTTACTTTAGGTTTAGTGCTTTCCTGATAGACTGTGAGTGCTTTTTTTCCCCCTACTCCTCTCAGTTCATCTTCTAGACAAAGTACCTTCTGAATGACCTACAGACCAAAACTTTCCTTTGGATGGTAAAAAAGTAATTTCCTTACCTACCCTGGAGGTGAAAGTGGTCATCTGTAAATCTGATTGCAACCATCTCTAAAATCTTCACAAGGAGCCTCAAATTACCACAGTCAAAACTGTAAAATATTAAATATTTGTTTTCAGTTTTTCTTGTTATTCAATTCTACTTTTATAATCTCCAACTATGCAGTTCCAAAGCAGCTGAGTTTCTCAGAGTTCCCACCAAAAGGACATGATCTGCTTTCATTTTCCACCAAGCTGTGACACTCCTTCTCCTAGTGATTTTGCTTAGGAAAATTTTGCCATGCCCAGAGAGACTCTGCAAACAAAATGTACGTAAATGAACATTTGCTCAGAGAGGTTGTGAACTCCTCATCCCTGGAGGTGTTCAAGACCAGGCTCTATGGGACTTCGAGTAACCTGGTCTAGTGGAATGTTCCCTGCCCATGGCAGGAGGGTTGGAACTAACTGATCTTCAGGGCCCCTTCCAACCCAACCATGATTCTATGATAACTGTATAGTTAAAAAAAAAAAAAAAAAGAAAAAAAAAATCCAGTTAACAGTTTTTCAACAATTAATAGTTCTTTGATTTTATTAGTTCTCCACTGTTTGACTTTTCAAGAGGACAAATCTAGTTTCTCCTGCAGAAATATTTTAACATGCTGTGAAGTGACACCTATTTTCAACTGTTATGTAAAACACCTGTTGTCATGTAATTGATGTGTTCTTCACTAACTTCTCTACAGCTGCAAAGAAATCTATCAAAGCAAAAGTATGGATAGCACTGAGTTGATTTAGCTTCAGTAAATCTGGGATTATGAGTTCAACTTTTTTAGGTATTAATAATGATCTGTCCAGTTTTTCATAATTACTATAGAGGATCTATTCTTTGTTATTGACACATAGAGATGCAATGATACATGGTCGATATCCAGTGAAAACAGTTTCTTTTTCCCTGAAACTTTATTGGTCTTTTTTAAACATTAAATTTATAATACATTGATGACCAAATGTTACTTTAGTTTCATATGCTTTCAAATACAATAGCAGGATGCTTTCTTTAGTTGGTTTTAACTTGTCAGTTTTATTATACCTCATCATATGTTTCCTGTGGAAACATTTTTGGGGTAACAGAGAGCCTTTATGTCTTAGTAAGAATTCTTGTGGGGGAAAAAAAGTAAATAATAAATCCATAATGATGCCTTCCTTCTTTTCTTTGAGGTACCACATCTTTGTTTGTATAGCTGAAATGAGAGCTTAAATCTCTTACCAGTAGACAGTGACAAGGCCTGTGGCAAATAATGAGATCAGTCATGATCATTGTATTCTGTGGGTACTTCCCCTTAACTGCAAGGGGGAAGTGGTTTGATATTATCCATTTATTCTTCAATCTTACTTAGTTTAAGACAGCTGAAGGTAAAAAATACAACTGACAGATTAATAGATAGATAGACAGATAGATAGATAGATAGATAGTAAGTAGAGTGGTGGTAGGTTACTCTTGGCTAACAGCCAACCTTGCTGCTTACACACTTCTTCCCTCTCAGTAGGACAGGGAAGAAAACTATGAAGGGAAACAAGAAAGCTTGTGAGTCAAGATGAATACAGGGAGGTAATTTACCAATTATCCTTGCAGACAAAACAGACCTGAAATGGTGAATGAAATTAATTAAATTTATTGCTAATTACAGTAACTATTTTGGTTGGTAGACAACAACAACAACAAAACAAAAATAAAACAATACGCCCCCCTCCCACCCCCAAAAACAAACCACCCAAAAACATTAAAACAACATGTTTCTTCTTTCCCTTTCCCAAGCTCAACATCATTCCTTCACTCAAGATTCCTATTCCTCTCCCCGAGGGATGCAGTGGGGGATGAGGGTTGGGTAGGTATTACAATCAATATGTAAAAATTTGTCTCTGCCATTCCTTTCTTCCCACACTTTTCTTCTGTTCTAGTGTGGGCTGTCCACAGGTGTCAGTTCCTTTGTGGGTATCCACCTGCTTCAGCAATGTTCCTTGGTGGACTACAAGGGGAATCTCTGCTCTAGCCCTATAGAGCACTGACTTCTCTTCCTTCTTCTTTGACCTTTTTCACTCTTTTTGTTCCCTCGTCTTCTTCTGTGGTGCTTTCTGCCCTTTCTTGTTTCCCCAATGGTGTCAATATCTTTTCTGAACGGTTCAGCCTTGCCCTGTGGTGGGTCAGTTGAAGTCAGCTGGAACCACCTGTATCCAGCACAGGGTAGCTCCAGCCACTTCTCACAAAGGACACCCTGCAGGTACCCCCAGCTCTCTCATACCAACACCTCAACACACACACCCAATATAGATAGATTGGATGGATGGATGGATGGATGGATGGTTGGATGGATGGATGGATGGATAGATAATAGATAGATAGATAGACAGATGAGACAGAGGCAGATAAACATATAGAGATACAGAATACTTTTACTAATAGTTGCTCAGGATGTAGGTGATATACCCACCCCTCCCCCCACCCCAAATCTCTGTGTATTCATTTCACTACATTTAGAGGAGAAACACCTCTCTTTTCCACCCTCACACTTTCGTTTTATTTTCACTTCCTTCGACAGGGCTGTGCAAAAAATGGCCATGAAATAGAACAGGTCATTGGTGTCTACTTTTGATCTCCAGTGAGCATGAAAATATTTGGAGATATATTTAAAAAAAATAATATAACCACAGTGCTTTTTTAGTTGAGACAAGATATGAAGTACTGAATAAACAAAATTGCAAGGAAAAAAAGTTTACTTGCTCTCCTTTCTGTAGTTGATAGCAGAGGCAAAGAAGCAAATAAAATAAAAATGAGACTACTGGTCTGTAGCGGTCAGGGGATATACGGGGACACACGGACTCCATTTGGGGATGTGAACAGAGACAATTTATTGAAGCTACATTACAGAATATATAGGCTTTCTAAGTAAAACATTACAGCTCAGGGGCTGGGTTATGCTAAGGATGGGATGGAACATTATAATCAAGAGAATACATTGTGTTAACTAAAGGGGGACAAGGAAGATAGGAGCTACTCCACATTTATGGCTACAAGATAGAGGGTAACAATGGATGTTGCAAAACCTGGTTTCAGTCTAGGCTGAGGCACAACCATATCACTTCTGTGGAGACTAAAGCTCACAACCTTGTCAAATGCAAATAAGGCATGTCTGGAGAGAGGCTATGCTATCATGATTGGATTAAATCTTATCATCTTGGAGTTTTCTGCATTTCTTTGGTTTTCTATATCCTCACACTGGTCAAACTGCACCTTAGTTTGAAAGGTTTATTTCCTCTAAACTGAAAACAAAAAAAAAGAGTTTGTTTTTATTTCACAGAAAACAAACAATAAATCTAGGAAGAATTTGCACGTCAGAAATTATCTGTGCTTCATATTCTATAGTATTCTCAAACATACACTTTCTCAGTCTGTGTCAGGATGTCATATGAAGATTTGACTCGAATTTCACAAAATACGAACAGTGATCAAACTCTTGAGCTAAGATTTTCAGTTTCCATTGTTGATCACTAGCAGAAACCAACCATTTCATGCAGACATTTATTTACTGAAATTTATTCGCCATATAAATTCAGATAAAGCTACTGCATTTATTTGACCTGAAGAATTATACTCAAATATATTTCTATGGGATAAAATTTCATTAATTTAGAATATTGACCAGACAGTTCTTACAGATCAAAAGAATGCTGTTGAGAGTTCCAACTGTACATTTTGAAGGGGGAAATATAAAGAACCTCTCTCTAACAGAACTTAATTGATTTCAGTCCCAAAATTATTGTTTTTACTTCAAAAGCATCTAGATCTAAGCTCATCCATTCACTTTGCAGAAGTTTAGGATATCTGTATAAAAAGGCTCAGGGGTGACCTTATCACTCCTTACAACTACCAGAAAGAAGATTGTGGCCAGATGAGGGCTGGCTTCTTCTCCCAGGCAACCAGCAAAAGGACAAGAGAACACAAGCTGCACCAGAGAAGGTTTAGGCTAGACGTTAAGAAGAAGTTCTTCATTGAAAGTGTGATTGGGCATTGGGATGGACTGCCAAGGGAGGTGGTGGAGACACCAGCCCTGAAGGTGTTTAAAAAAGGACTGGATGTGGCACTTAATAGTGTTAGGTCAAAGATTGGACTCAATGATCCGGAGGCCTTTTCCAGCCTAGCTGGTTCTGTGATTCTGTGAAAAGTGAAACCCTGAATAAAATTATAGTATTGTTACTCAAACACAGAGGGCTCTAAAGTGTACTCAATGAGAGAAAAAAGTCCATCGATTTACTCAGAATTTTTATGTGTTTGTGCACATTTAAATTAGTAAAGGCTAAAGTAAATTAAGCCAACTCAGAATTTAGAGAAAATATGGAGTGAAATGTAATTGAATAGGCTCTAGATTTTTTGAAACTTATTGGACAGTTGCAACATTTAAATAATTTAGTTAAGTTTAGCTATTTCTGCACAAGAATAGCTTTTCAGGAAATTTATAAAGGATTTCTGTAGCAAGTGCTCACTAAGCAAGTAAATCAAATTGCCTTTTCAAAGTGACAACTGTGGGAAGAAATAAAGCTTTATGAGGTAACCAGATTGATTAATTCAAAGTGTGTATGGATTTAGTCTTGTGAGAATCCACAGTACTTTGGAGAAGTCAGTGTACAGTTTTTACTGTATAAAAAGGGTCAGAATTTCATACGAAGTAACCAAACAAAAAAAAGTACAGAAAGGGCAATTGATGCTGGGGGGAAATATATCCAACATAAAGAAAGTTTCCTGTACATTTAGCTTCATAATTTCATGCTTGAGATGCCAGTACACCATGGATAACAAAAGGTTAAATGATGCTGAGTCTAACTGAAATGAAAAAACATTGGGACATAAGCTCTAGCTCGTTTTTTGTTTTTTTTTTTTTCCCCTAAATGAGGAAGAGCAATTGAAATTAGAAATATGCATAATAGTGCAGAAATAATTTGAATGCCACCAAAGATAATATACAATGAACTCTGAATTTGTCTACTCTATTTGTGAATAAATTCAGGACACTTCACAAGCTATCTTATACTTGAAGTTCCTAACAAATATGAATGTACATATGATTTAATGTGAGAAAAGTGGTAGGGTTGATCTTGATAGTATCTATCATTATAATAAGCTGTATTATTTTAATAGATGGAATTAAGTTATGACAGTAGGTTATACACATCGTAATAAAAAATCGTATCCAAGTAATTTGCAGTCAATGACTAGAAGCACAATAAGATCAATATTGTATACAGTTAAAAATCAAAAGGTCAATTACCACTGAAATTATTTACAATCATTATTTTACTCATTAAATGTCTATCTGGATTTGCAGAAACTAGTCATTGGGAAGAATACAAGCCTGAACTATGGCTCTGATGGAATGTGTTAAAGCATATTTAATCCCTTTTTGACCTGTTTATATTGACTTTCAGTTGACATCAACATCAATGGTAGCAACATTAGCTCAATGACTACCTCTTTAAAAATTTAATTTGTTAAAATATTGAAAAAATTGTTAGTAATAAATATAATGCAATGTAAACTTGTGACATAAAAAGATAATTTGTTGTTTTCCAATTCAATAATAGAAAGAGTTGCTGGGAATTAAGCATCAGGGGAAGACAATGGGAATTAAGTACCTGGAGAAGGAAAAGCCTGTGGGAAACTTTTCTAACTTCACACTTTTTAAGATACTTAGATATTATCATGTTAATAAATAGGGTTTTTTTCTTGCTATTAATTTTAGTATTCTTGAAGAGTTGACTTGTTTTCTGAGGCTTTTTAAATTTTTTTTTCTTATGCACAACAAATATTCAGGTAAAACACATCAGATTGAACACTTCATATCTTAAGGTTCTGCTGATTAAACAATATATAATTTCAGAGACGGAAAACCGGGCTGTTAAAACAAGACAAAACTAAGCTATCCTTAAGTGAATGAAAATCAAGAAAAAAAGAGTAAAAAAAATTCTCATGTGAAAGACAAGATGAAATCTTGGAAAACTTTGAGACATTCATGTCTGAGAACTTATGGACCAGTTTTATCAATAAATTCAAATTAATTATATTCAAAAAGTAAATTACCAATGAATTATACACAAACTCTAAGCACATTTTGTTACTTACTTTGTGTGTTTGTTTTCCTGTTTGAAAACTTTTTGAAGTAAACGTTGTTAGGCTTGCTAATGCATTTTTAAACCACTGAATGGTACATTAAATTTCTGATTTATATGTAACCATTGCTGAAGTGATGGATTTTTTAATATGATTTTCTTGTATTTACTCTTCAAACTGACAAGTTAACAATAATTTATTTCAGCTAATGTAGCTAATCTTTTTCCATTCCCTTAGTGAATTTATCTATTTCATGTTAAGAAAAGAGAACATTATTATAATGATATAAAAATAAATTTTATAGAGGAAAATGTTAAAAGAGCAGAAAAAATATGAGAAAATTAGAAGTATTTGGAATGATGAATATTAAGACATATCTACAGAAAAAAATAATTTCAAATAACCATCTAATAACAGATATTTGGCTGAGAAAGGAAAGAAGAGAAGAGGGAGAGGAACTAGAAAACAAATAAGAAATCAATCCTAAATATATAAAATCAGAAAATTATATGTATTTTAAGATGTGAAGTTTAACAACAAATTTTATCAATATGATAACATTCGTGAATAATGAAATTTTATGGAACAATATAAACTGATTAAATTTATCTACTCTTATAATTCAAAGAAGAAAAGTAATAGAAAAAAAAAAAATCTAGCTGAGAAGGTCCATCCACTGTCTTTAAAGAAAGACCTGGAAAAGAAGAAATCTCTTCTGAGAGACAGAAATTGTGTAATTAAAAGAGAATTGCCAAATCTGACTCCTCCCGTCCCCACTGAAAAAATATTTAATCAAAAGAGAGGTGAAAAAGCCCATATTCTATGTTACGAACACAGTATAGTGAAGACAAATATACTGTCTTGTATAGTTAGTAAGCTCAACATAGTCAGTTGTCTATCCTTGTCTCTACATCTTTTCAGTGAAAACACTACAGAAGCTTTAGCTGGTATAGAATCATTTTAAGATAGTTATATGACACAGCACTGCCCCATTTCCCTCTTAGATTACAGGCAATTTGGAATATATAAATATTATTTCAGGATTACCATATAAAGGAGCTGTTACCTTCTCCTAAAAAGATATTGTGGACATATCAAAATTCAGAATGTCTGTAACTGCTAAGAAAGAAGACTAGACAGGGCTTTGAATACTCCAGCCACATATATGGCTACAACTAAACTGGCCAAGAGAAAAATAAGAATGAGAGAATATGATTTCCTGAAGCATTTAATTATTGCCCATACCACAGTTTAAATAATAAAAAAAACATAAACCATGCTCATTTTGAAGACCATCTCTCAGTAAAAAAAAAAAAAAAAAAAAAAAAAAAAAAAAAAAACCAAAAAAAAAAAAAAAAACCCCAAAAAAATCTATCCTGCTAACACCATGCCAACCCTTTTAAAACACTTTCATTTTTATACAAGTCATGTTTCCCTTTGCATCATAATGATCACCCTTTCTTGCTTTTTTCTTTTTTTGTCTTTTTTTTCCCCTTTTCCAGTTCAACTAACGATTACATAGTGCTATCTCCACTGATTTTTTACTTTTTCTAATGCTGTAGTCTGCCGTAGTTCCTTTCTCTGGGGCAATCATTTTCAAAATCAAGTATGATGAATCTTTTTTTCACTTTATTTTCTACAAAATCTCTAAGCTTTGACTTTATCTGTCCTCCAGTATTTACTGACAGTCTTTTATAGTACTGAACATGACACATAGCATCGCTGCTGAGGCCCAGCAACCTTTGCCCCTAGAACTTCAGTTGTCTGCTTAGACACTTCTCCAATACAAAATCTAAATTCCAGCTAAGTATTACTGGTTTCCTATGCAGTTTGCTGCCTAAGGGTATTGCTGACAGCTCCATTGTAGCTATTTGCATTTTGATTTGTTTTAGAAGGTTTTACACAGGAAGAAGTTCCTATAATATACTTTATTTTTTTACCTGAAAAATCCTATATAAAAGAGACACACTATATCCATTTGAAAGAATTAAGTGAAAATTAAATGGTGTTTGTGTGTGATGGCATACATTCCATTTGCATGCACATTTTATTGAGTTTCTTCATATTTTCTTTTTAAGGAATCACACGTGAAGTAACTTATACCTGTGGCTATGAGAGTACACACTGTTTCCTCAACAGCAGTTTTCACCTTTCAGGATATGAAAACTGCTGGTCAAGACAGCAGCAGCAGACAAATCTATTTTTCACCAGTTCTCATTTTGTAAGTCCTGGAGACCTCAGTGCTTTTCTACACATGGGGGTAATTGTGATTATTTACCACAGGAGTCAGACGCAAACGACGTCTTACACTTCATACTCCTTCAGTTAACAGGCTGCAAGGAATTAGTGAGGACAGGCTGGGTGTACCGAACCCAAATGACTCCAGCTTGCCTTTTTAAATTCCACTCTCCCTGGTTCTGCAAGATAGAGGAAGCAGAGATAACATGATTAACACTGACTTACTGTCATCTAGACTCAAATTTCTTCAATTTGTGGTCAGCTGAACTAGAATAAGACTTTACAAAGCTAAAGTGTTTAGTAAAATACTTGTGCAGCCCATACAACAAGGAAATGTAAGAGCATATGCTCTTATTTAGTGTGTATCTCAGACTACACTCAGGTTAGTATCCAGGTATCAGATTCTGACTTGCTTTCCTAATCAAACACAAATAGACTGTAACCTCATAGTTGTAAGAAAATGAAGTGAGTTGATACTTTTAAATATTTAGGGAAATTACTCCTTCCTATACAGAAAATAATTTTAGATTGTTAGCACACCTGAGCAGCAAAATAATTTTGTTTCTAAAATAGAGGTTTGGAATCTCTACAAAATATTTTGCAGCATAGTTGCAGTAGTACTTAAAATTTTTCCCAGTTAGACTATTTTTCTGCAAGGAAAAATTCTAGATAACTCAATCACAGTCAGTATGTATGCTACGTACAACACATGTCATTCTATTGCACAGTCTTTGTTTGCTTAAATCAAAAGAGAAAGATAAACTACGGGTTGAAAAAGAGCAGGATTTGCTATAGTGATATTGTATCCAGAAAGCAGAGCAATACCCTTTCAGATACAGTGGTTACATTACCCCTGTGTCTAAGAGGTCATTCAGACTGGTAAAGACATGTAGCAACATGAGTAGGATGCAGTGTATCACCTGATCTAGTTGATTTCACTTTCTAAATGTTGAAAACAAAGATATATAAAGGCACAACTTCTTACTAGATTGACTTGTTCTTATATATATATGTGGTTTCAATATATGAGTCATTCTTCATTTGATGTAAGTTGAACTTCATAAATAATTTTAATACTGTAAAAGTAAAAGTGATATGTATGTCTCAGATGGTATTATTTAGTGTCCCAGTATATAAAAACTTGCAACAGACTTTCTCAGAAAATTAATAAGAGTGAAACAACGAATATGAAGGAGAAATCCTGTCAGCTTTTTGTTATATCTCAGACGTTTTCTTATGAGTAAATAGCACTGCTGTTATCCAGCACATAAACACTAAAGTATCCTTACTGCAATAAGAAGTAACAATATGAAACAAGTCAGTTACAAAATTCCCTGGAAAAAAACTGTTTTTTCTTTACTGTTTAAATGTATCTTAGCAGATAACCATGTAGTATTATGGGTGAGGCTCTTTGATAGTACAGTGATAAATTACTGTGAAGGACTCCAGAGCGAGAGAAAATTAATAGTACCTTTAAATTAAAGTATTCATTCTATGATAACATTTTGTGTGAGAGTGTATTATCCCTAAAATAATTTTCAAAGTAAAGCCAGTTAATATTTTAAAAGACAGGGAAAATTAGGCTTATGTCCTACTAAGAAGCTTTTATTTAAAAAAAAAAAAAAAAAATATATATATATATATAAGAATGGTTCTATTACAATATAAATTACTTGTTTCCTTGATATGAAATGCAAATATTCATATTAATGAAACATAGCTGGGCTCTTGCTTGATCACAAATCCAAGCAGTTAGCCCAGCAGATATTCGGCATGTATATACAGCAACTTGGAGGTTTATGTTAACATTTTGTGAAAAGTCTTAAAAAGACAATCTTGTTCTGTGCATTTCAACCATGAACTAAGAACGAGAATGCAGTAGCTATTCTACATAATTTATCCTATTTTTGCATAAGAAAGTCTTCCTCAGTTTAACATAGACAGAGATTTTTTTTTTCTTTTTTCTTTTTTTTTTTTTTTTTTTAATTTATGGAATTTTTGTTAGTTTAATTTTGGTGGGTGTTTCCCTTTGTTTAAAGAAATGTTCCATGCAACTATATGAATAATGAAAGAACTTATGTAACTGCATATGAAGACTAACATTAATATCTTTGCAGAAATTCAATAATTCTGTCCTATTGCATGTATCTTTTCATATATTTCTTCTTCTGTGATTTAGAGTTGACTGATATTATTCACCAGAAATCAAAGAGGAACTTCAAAAGCACTGGACACTTTAACCAATACTTTTAAAGTCCTTCTTGCAACAGCAAGACTGTGTGAATGTATTTGCATTTGATGTTTCCCATGAGTGTAAAGACATTCATGTTTCTTTGGCTGATCACCTAGACTGTCACACAAAAAGTGTACCATGCTGTCATTCCAAAGTTCATAACCACAGTATGCAGGTAAAGTAACAGATTTGATAAATCACTGTCTTGAACTTGAAAATATATCAAGAATGTATTTCATAAATGTTCCATATCAATTTACTGATAAGTTTATTTAAGACAAGCTTCTCCCATCAAAACACATATAAATAAACAACTTTTTTTGCAATATCTCTTATTTGTCAGACAATGAAGACAGAATTCTTCCAAGATAAATATTTCAAATGTGTCAAGTATATATATCTGCCAATTTAATCATGGTTACTGCTCTTAAGCTTCAAAACACATAGAAGAAAAATACTTCTGATTGCTACTTCAGGTGAAATATCAAACATCTGGAGAAGATTTCAGAATTTTTTTACCATTTTTGAGGTGTTCAGAAGTTCTCAGAGATGGCTGTGGAGTATTTATCAAACAACATATTTACTGAAGTAAGGGCAAAGTAAATGAAATAATTTATTTTTCCTTAAGGAACTGAACTAAAAAGTTTAAATGCATATTAAAAGTAATAAAGCTGTAAAGATCAAAATAATGCACTTGGTAAATAACTTGACATAAATATCCAGATATACTCACTATTCTTCAGTAAGGTAATCTGGGGGGAAATACATTGCATGTGGCCCTAGCTTCACGGTCCTTGCAGCTACTGAGTTGTATCTCCATTTTGGAAAATATGGCATTTATAAAGTATCTAATAGAAATATTTTCCACTGTAATTCAGTGTATTTCTTCCAAGAAACGAGCACAACTGTTCCTCAGATTTATTGCCAAGGTCATCTGTTATTCCAGTTTTCCTCTCCAAAATCCTAAGAGACTCTCAAAACCAAGAAATTATACATTATGGCTTTCACAATGGATTAGACTTTAAAAGAACCAGCAGAAAAATACTGTGGAACTTTTTTCTTAACTGATCAAGGTTTTACTTGTTGCAATACTGCAAACTGGTTATAAAGTTTTCTGATTTTGTGACCTATTTTCACATTTTTCAACTAAAAAAATTATGTGTGTGATTGTGTCTATGTGCAGGGATGAAGGAGAGAAAAGGAAATCAGGGAAATTATTGAAAGTCTGTGATGTTTTTCCCATAGATAGAAAAAAAAATATAAATATGACCCATTCAGAAAACAGTTTTAAAAAGAAGACTGGAATGTTATGGGAAGGATACTGGGGAGGAGAAAGGAAACAAGAAAATGCTTGCTATTGTCTTGAAGATTTAATGGGACAAATAGATAAATTGAGGAAGTATATGGCAAAAGCAAATGAGCCTGATCTCTTAATTTTTAGCCTGAAATATTTGTATTTTGAAATTCCTGTGTTTTGTTTCCTAGCAGGCTTGCACTGAAATGATCTTCTGTAATTAACTTAGAGGGGGAAAAAAGTATATTTTGATTTCAGAGAGGAGTAAAGAAACTCAAAAATGTTTCAGACAAATGAGTGCTGAGCCTCTGATTAATTCCATACAACAGCTCTAGTGAAGATCTGTAAGTAAGATCAAACTCTTTCAACTTTCATGTAGACTGCCCTGTCTACCGTGTCGGTGTTTTAGACTTTATATAAATTAGGTTTGCCTGCATTTGCATAATGACATTGCACATGAGGAACTGCATAGCTGATTTTATCTTCTGGTTATTAATGCAGCTTTTGCTTTTGATACTGGAACTAATACAGAAATATGCTAGAAGGATGATAACCTAAACAAAGCATAACCAAAAATGGCATATTTTAAGTGGTAAAATTAAAAACTCTCTTTACTGTGTGGCATTATGGTTTGTGTTGCAATAAACCTGTGAGACATAAAATTATTTTTTCTATATGAGATGGAAATCACAGTCTCCCACGGCTGCATAGAAACTGAAGACTTTTATCCTACACTGTCTTTCTTGTAAGACAACACATCAAAGTGCCTGCCAAGAAAAAGATTCTACATTATATCTCTAGCAGAAGATGATGGTTTCTTATGATGTGGTTATGTGCCCTGCAGTACAGATCTGGAGTTTTCAGTGAATAACCCTGTGATAACCTTAAGAGAGACAGTTTCCACAAAAAACCTGGTACATCAGATCACTAGAGCCAATTTTTTGTATTACTTAAGTGTATCCTTTTATTTATTTTTCCTTTGCCTTTTTTTTCCTTTTCCTTTTCCATTCCCTTTCCCTTTTTTGCCCTACCCCTCAGGAAGGAGGAGAAAGAGTGAGCAGGGGAGAACCAGAACAGGTCAGTGCTCATGAGGCATTGATAGAAGCTGTGTCTGTAAAATTCCAGAAAGTAAATGATGGCATGTTTGCCACTAAAGTTTAATTACAACACTCTTAGAATGAAGATTTAATTGCTTCTTCCCTCTATGTTCATGCAATTGCTCTTGCCTCCTTACTATTCTCCCACAGTCTTAATCAATAGGAAGAAGGATTTTTTTTTTTTAATACTTTTGCTCACTAATGTTCTGATTCCTTCTGCTTCCTTATATTCAGTATTCAGATTTCAACAGTTTCCTTTTTTTCTCATCTACATATACATTAACCCACAACAGCAACTAGAGAGTGGAGGTGGGGAGGACTGACCCCAAGCTGTCAAGGCCAGCCTGGCCCCCTTGCCCCTGCCATGGTCATGTTGCCACAGGGCATGGGGAAGATAAGTAGGGGAGGGGAAACTAAGGACCTAATAAATCATTAGGATCCACAACTCACTAGTTAATTAAGAAAAAAGGGCATCCTTAGAGGATGATTCAACCCAATACACATTTCCTCTAGAGATTGTCCTGGCTGATCAGTAGACATGGTGTTTAAGCTGCAAACAATTGAAATATTTGATGATGAATGGCTTCAGCAAGTAACACTTTGTTGTGGGTTGCCCCTGTCTGTGCCAGGCACCTTCCAAAGCTGCTCTATCTCTCCCCTTCTCAGCCAGACAGGGAAGAGAATATAACAAAGGGTTCATGAGTTGAGATAAGGACAGGGAGGGATCCCTCACCAAATACTGTCACCAGCAAAACAGGCATGAATTGGGGATATTATTTGAATTTATTACTAACAAAATCTGAACAGGATAATGAGAAGTAAAATAAACTTTAAAAACACCTTCCCCCATACCTCCCTCCTTCCCAAGCTCTACCTCTTCCCCTCCAGCTGTACAAGGAGACAGGAAATGGGGGTTACTGTCAGTTCATCACAAGTCATTTCTGCCACTGCTCAGGGAGACCAGTTTTTCCTCAAGTGTGGGATACCTTCCATGGGAGACAGTTCTCCATGAACTTCTCCAGCATGAGTCTACCCCACAGGCAACAGTTCTCCACAGACTACTGCAACATGGCTCACTCTTCCACACGGTGCAGTTCCTTCAGGCACAGACTGCTCCAGTGTGGCTCCCCTACCGGGCCACAAGTCCTTCCAGGAAACCTACTCCAGCGTGGGCTCCTCTCTCCATGGGTTTGCAAGTCCCGACCAGGACTGTGCTTCAACATGGGCCTGCCATAAGTTCACAGTCCTCTCTTGGGCATCTGCCTGTTCCAGTGTGAATCTCTGCATTCCCATGGTCCTCTTTGGGCTGCAGAGGGACAGCTGCCTGTGCTGGTGTAAGGTAAACCGGCAGGAGAAATGAACCCAACTGACAAAAAGATCCAAGTCAGAATTACAATTTAATAAAAAGATCACAATAAGTACAAGAGTACAGAGGAGAAAGTCTGTTTGACCCACAGAAACAGATACGTAGCCTGGCACTCTGGGGCACGAACAGGAGGTATTCGTCAGCCCGTGTGCTGAGCACCACCTGGCCCCCCTGAGTACAAAGTAAAAGGAAAGAGGAAACCTGTTGGTAAGTATGTTGGTCCTGGTCTGGTCACAAGAAGCAGTTGCAGTCCTGCTGAGGCTCTGATCCTCCTCTGGATCCGACAAGACAGCCCCAGTCCCCAAAACCCCCAGTTTATATATGCTTAGGCTAAGGTGGGAGTG
>JAWWEU010000001.1:71391763-71432674 GCA_035583155.1 Acropternis orthonyx
ATTTCACCCTCACATTTTTATTTCCCCCCCCCCCCCCCCCCCCCCCCAATCTGTCCTGCCTGTGTTTACAGTAATGAAACCAAATTCAATAGAAAACAAAACACAACTCTTTGAGCTGCAAACACTAGACATAAACTTTGCATCTCATGTCTAAACAAACAAAAACACCCCCCCCAAAAAAAATCCCCAGAAATATGGCTTAAAGCAGAAATTCATTGACATAAAATAGTTACTTATAGTTGTAAATATGATACATCTGATTTTCTTTCTTACTATTAGTCAACTGAGCCACAGTATTAACATCTAAATATTAAAATTTCCAAATAAAGATGAGAATGTTTAAAACTTCCGTTTTTATTACTAGAACTGGGAGTGGAAGAATGTGTGTTTTAGATCAAATTAAAATAGTTTCATTTAGAAGAAATGTCAATTCTCTTGAAGGCAGGGAGGCCCTGAAGAGAGACCTCAACAAATTAGGAGACTGGGCAATTACCAGCTGAACAAGGGAAAATGCTGGATTCTGCACCTGGGATGGGGAAACTCTGGTTGTGTATATAGACCAGGGAATGAGAAGCTGAAGAGCAGCACTGCAGAAAAGGATCTGGGGATCCTGGTCAATGGCAAGTTGACTCTGAGTCAGCAGTGCCCTGGCAGCCAGGAGGGCCAACCGTGTCCTGGTGGTCATCAGGCACAGCATGGCCAGCTGGTTGAGGGAGGGGATTGTCCCACTCTGCTCTGCACTGGGGCGGCCTCACCTTGGATACTGTGGGCAGTTTTGAGCACTGCAGTATAAGAAAGATATTAAGCTCTTAGAGAGTGTCCAAAGGAGGGCAATGAAGATGGTGAAGGGCCTTGAGGGAATGCCATGTGAGGAGCAGCTGAGGTCACTTGGTCTGTTCATCCTGGAGAAGAGGAATCTGAGGGGACATCTCATTGCAGTCTCCAGCTTCCTTATGAGTAGGTTCAGTAGGGCTTATAATGATATATGTTATGCATAACTAATATTTTAAGATTAAAACTATTAAAATAAAAATGAGCAAAGGACGGCTAAAATGTACAGCTGTTAAGTAACAACAAATGCTTCCCAGATAATTTGTGTTTATGGTAGTGTTGTCATAGGAGAAAGATTGGGCCATTTCTTCTAAGTTTGTTGGCACACTCTGGCAGTTTGTTTTGTGTCTCAGTCAGGGATAGACAGGAAGGGAGCAATATATGATATAGTGTTGAAGGAAAGGCTGTGAGAAAGCCATCTTAAGGTGAAATCTTCCTGAGCATACTAGACACTGGGCAGAAAGTAATTCCTACTAAGCTCCCTCCTGTCCTTTCTCCTAGCACCCTTCATTGAAGAAGGAGTCTGAAGAAGACACCTTCCTCCTCAGAAACATCTGAACAAACTTTTAAAACTAAAAGGTTGTAATATTTACCTTGTATAAGCTTTTCATTTCTTTGGTGTTCCATTATTTTATTTTTAAATATATATGTCAAATAAATTTTAATATATTTTTTGGGTAAAGAATGTTTTTTAGCTTTTTGTAAAGCCAGTTATACTGTCCTAATTGTCTTGTCCAGTTGCAGTGCCAAGTTCATAATGTAAAATAAAATGTTTTCTACTTCTTTTGCTTTAAATATCCCTTAAGAATTTAATGTTTTTAGGAATATATGTGATATCCTTTCCAAGTCATTTAGCGCTAATATTTTTATGTATCTTTGTGAAAAAACATATAGTCAGTTTTGGCAGTTTTAATATGCTAATCACCATAGATTCATAGAATACCAGGTTGGAAGGGAAATTGAGGATCATCTAGTCCAACCTTTCTTGGCAAAGGCATGGTCTAGACAATATGTCCCAACACCTTGTCCAGTTGAATCTCAAAAATTTCCATCATAATAGCCATTATAGCTATTTATAAAAATGATGTGATATAGTAAGACTAATACATGACTTTATGGAATTAATTTATTTTTTTAATCATATATTTCTTGAATAACACTAAACACCTTATTTTCAGGAAATAGTATTGTATTTTTCAAGAGGTTTGTTATGGGAGAACCAAACTACTTATCAAGAATTTCAGTTATAAATGTGGAATGAATTGTTGTTCTTTTCTGCCAGAACATCTCATTCATATAGCATTCTTCACACAACCAGTCTAGGATGTTTTATCAGATGTGATAGAAGAGAAAGGGAGGCAGGGAGGAAGGAAGGAAGGGAGGGAGGGAGGAAGGAAGGAAGGAAGGAGAATTTTTCTTCAAGTAAATAGAAACATCAGTATTCTAATAATTCCAATCTATTGCTCTTTCTGGAATTGATTGCAAAATTATCACAAAGCTGGCATGTATTTTAAGCTTTTATTTTACCCAACTGACTGGAAATTCAAAACATATACTATTTGACAGACAAATATTAAAAAAAGAAGCAAATATAATTTATTATATGCATTTTGTAGTTTATATTTTCATACAGTTGTCTTCTGAGGGCAAACACCAGACAGTAGAAAAAGCATACACCAGAAAATAAGTAAATTAAAATCTTAGAAATATGATATGTAAGAAGGCCTTTATATTTCACAATTAAAGTGAATATTTATCTGAAATATGGGGAGGATAAGAAAATAAAAGGGGACCATCAATACTAGTTGCAACATAGATGATGGCTACGTTTTCCAAAGCACACTTTCTAATTTATTATCATCATTATTACTGTCATTTCTTGGAATAGTGATGAGGATGTTCAAGTAATTGCAAACATGCAAATAAAGTGTTTTTATGGAAGTCTGCTGTCAATAGGATTACCTTTAACTTCATAAAGGTAAGATATTAAGTACATTTCTGCAATGATGTAAAGTAGTATCCTGAAACTTCCAGCTTAGCTGAGTGGACAATTATTTTTTGCAGCAGAGAATTCAGCTTAATCTTTAAAAGTCTCCCAGTTCTGTAAAGGAAAAGAAAACAGCAAAAGGAACCATGAGGTCACTTTTCTGCCTTTACTACTCTTTTTCTCTGATTCTATGCCTTTTGAAAAACTGAGCTAATTGTGGTACCTATTTGTTGTTTAAAAAAACCTTAAATATTGTGAAGCTTATGTTGTGTCTTTTGTTTGACATGTACCCATAAATATTTCTAAAAATCTGAAGCAGTTTTTAATAGTTTTTCCTTTGAATTGTTATGAGAAACTGTAGGCCCCACTACAGTTCTTAACCTACCACATCTTTTTCCATATCAAGTCTATGTGAGCTTCTCATGTTCAGTTTACAAACACATCAATCCTATATTGTGCCAGAGTACATTTGTTAAATGCCTGTGTTATTCTCGATTCATTCACTCCAGCTTGCCCTAGGGCAGCACTGAGAAGTTATCTAATATCTAGCACATTTAATGATGCTTGTGTGCAGTTCTGTAAATTACTCTTATGTGTTTTTTCACTTAAAAAACCCCCCACTGAGTGCAAACAGCTTTAGTCTTGAACTTCAGGTACAGTCAGCATAGCAATCTCACCACTCTTTCTTCACTGCAGACCTAGATGAAATACTCATTCAGCCTTCTTTAGAAAAACATTCTGCAAATGTAAGTAAACCTAACACAATTTACACCCACCTTAAGCACACTACCGTAACAAAGGAGATGGAAACAAGCTTAACTTTCAAGGGCCCTATACTTTAATAGTATTAAAAATTGGACCAAAGTTAGCTCTATTAAAAACAGCTAGCCTAATATCTTTTTTTTATTACTTGCAAGAAGCTAAATATCTGGGCTGTAATCCATGACTTCAAAACTGTAGCAATAGCTAATGATTTTCTGTCAGACAACAGAGCTTGGACTGACTGGACTATATATTAAGCTCCTCTTGGTATTTTCTATTTCTTTTGTTTGTTTGCTTGTTTGTTTTTTGTTTTTCTGTTTGTTTTGGTGTTGTAACCTAATAGTACAAAAACTGTGATTCACTGGCTTAGTGAGTATTCAGGTGAATACCCATCAGCTTTGTGTTACTGATTTATCAACATGAATGTGTTGAAAAGAGGATTCTAAGAGAGCTTCTCTAAAAATAATTTTTAACTCTCATAAAAATAAGTATTTGTCTAGAATCCCCAGAAGGAATCTGAAGATGATTTCTGGGTCTTTGCTGGGTCAGTGTTCCATAGTCTCTTGCCCAGAAGCCAAGAGAAAACCAGAGCAGTGTGTTTATCTTCCTTCAATGGAGCCTGTCAAGAACTTAGTGTCACAGCACATACAATTTAGGTTCACACACTGATGTAGGTTTTATTTAGCTAATTATGAACTTTTCCAGGCAAGCAATAGAAGTTACAAAAAACCCCCACCCAAACAAACCCAAAACCAACCAACCAACCAACCAACCAAACAAACAAAAAAAAACCCAAAAACCAAACACTAAAAAACCAAACTAAAAAACCCACTTGATTGCACATTTCCTGTATTTCACATTGCTCCAAACAGCATCTTCCACTAACATCTGAGGGAAAAGAGTAAATTCTGGTCAGAAGAGAGTAAATTCTGGTAAAAGCAAATTCAGACACTCAATAAACTGCCACTAATACATTCCTCTTGAAACTACTAAGAAAAAAGAAATTCTATATTTTGACTCAATAACGTGGCAAGTCCTTTTATTCATTGAACTCAAAAGGGACAGGATTCAATGGGACAAGTTATGATTAATAATTGTTCAAAATGTATGTAAGCAAAACAAGTAAAATTTTTGGTTCAAGTTGCTCTTTTAGCCCAAATTTTATTTATAGCCCAACTATATTTCCTGTTAGCTAGCCCATTCCTTTATTCTACCATTCAAAGGTCAAACCAAATAATAAAAGTTAAATAAAATAATAAATTAAGAAAAAAACCCAGTTAAATTATGTCCCTTTGAACTGATGCAATCACAGAAAAAAAATATTCTGATATTGTTCTATATTTATTCCAGTTAAATGTTACAAACCACACAGGAAGAGAACACAAACAGTGTAGAGTCATTCTTAAGGAACATTCTTAAAGTTATCCTTAACGAATGTATGGGTAGGCATATATATTAAATTTAAAGATCCATGTGAATGGATCTTAAATATATTACTGTATATATATTGTCAATGCAGATCCATACATAAGGTGCATGAAAACTGAATTTCCATTTTTGAAATACAGTTAAGACATCATATATGACAAAACTGTCTGTTGTCCCATATTGCCAGAGTAGTGAGTGGTAGCAGAAGTTATCTGAATATCATAATTTCCATTGTGACCCAAGGAAAAAAGTATTACTCTGATCAGAACATTCATTTATTTAATAAGACATATGGTACAGTTCTTAATTTCCTTACACTTATCAGTCTGTGGTTTACTTTATTTATTCATTTGCAGGGCTGTGACCATGTGCTGGGTTATAAATGAGCACTCTGCAGTTGTATAACCCATATTTTATTTGCATATAAATTTGATGATACCAGTAAAAATCATATATTTTGTAAATTACTTTTTGCTTTATTATGGTCTGTGGATGTGTACTTTGTATTGTAATAATTAGAAAATTAAATTAAATTAGCTAGTTCTTTTTTTTAAGACTTAGAATGTTTTGGTCTTGTTCACTGAAACAGCACTGTGTGTAATATTTCTGCCTTTATAGCTCAGATAATTTAAATTCCTTTTGCATGGTTATATCATGTCTTCAGTTAATTTTTCAGTTCTGTCCAGATCATAAAAATGTCAGATAAAATAAAATGATTGATTTTGTTGCAATGTAGAAGATTTCGTCATACCTCTATTTCACAGTATCACCCATCCTTGTCTCTTCTTATTACTGTTCTTTGGTATTGTAATTATACAAAAAGAAGTACAAGCTATGGACATTTTCTAGGAAGGATAAGAGAATGGTGAAAACTCCCATCATTAAAACAAAATAAACCCAGTCTTAGTTGTGAGGCATGAGTTTCAGAGACTGTTGGAGCAAGACTGAAGACCTATTTGACAAAACAGATTAAAGCCAGCTTTCCCAGCTGTCTTCTGTAAAAACAGAGAAATAGTCTATAGGGAAGTAAGTACAAGAATTCAGCTGAAGTTGAGAAGTCCTAATTTTTTCAGGGTAGTTTCATGATGCACCATGAGGTTATAACTGTCTTTGTATGTACTGTATGGACAATTTCAATCCAAAAGCAAGTTTTGGCAACTACGCAAGTGACAGATGTCTGGATGCTGACCTTTAATTTGGGTGTTGCTTCCAATGACATGAACTGGGCTGGGAGGAACAACCTACTAAGGAAGAGAATCATACACCATGCCTGGGGTGGAAAAACTATTTGGAGGGGGACATAAACAATCACTGCAGAAACCAACTCCAGATTGGGCTTCTGTTTATAAACACTTTAAATAGAAAAATGAGGTCTAGTCTGGAAAAAGGTCTAATGAATTGAGACAAAGATCTAAACTAAGGGGACAAGGATTAAAAAAAAAAAAAAAAAAAAAAAAAAAAAAGGAAGAGAAAGAAAGAAGAAAAAATGCCGCCTTTTTTCTTGTAGGAACTGTCTTTAGACAAGAGGAAAATTGTGAGCAACTGTAAAAAAAAGAAGAGATTCCTCACATGGGTTTTGGATATTTGTAAAGTCGTGGTTAGGTACTGAAGGTGAACAGAGCAACAAAGAAAAACTTAAGACTGGCCCAGTATTCTAAACTCTTCTATCATAATGCTCTCTAAATCCCTGACTTATATATGCGCATGAATGGGTGTGTGTGTACCCACATACATAAATATTTATACATGTTTTCTACTGCAACAATGCTGAAAAAAAGTGAATTTCAAACTTAGAAAACTTGAAAGATTTGTTTTAAGAGAGAGGTTTACTTCCCCTACCAAAAGATTCAGATATTTTTCATTCAATTTCAGTTAAACAATTTGCATTATAAAATTGTTTGGGCCACATTCTCACTATTTAATTCCACAAGCCCTGTAGTTCTCTCTGCATTTGTAGGTAGAATATCCTAGAGATAAGAAAAGGCATTTAAAAAGGCACCAAAGCATTTTGCAGTGTGTGTGTGTTAACTCTATTACTTTGCTACAGCAGCTCTGTCTTTTGAAAGCAAATAGTGTTGGACACTAAGTAAACAATGTTACCTTAAGTTAATGCTTTAAACTTAGTTTAGTCTATTATCCCTCTCTTTCCTGACTGTATTTCTCATCTGGCTATAACATTTGTACTCTGTGTAGAAAAAATTCCTTCTTTTTGATCTTTTTTTCTTTGTTTTTTTTTTTGTTTTTTACCAGTAAAAAGACTTTATAGTAGCCCAAATTTGCTTGTTTACACTTATCCAGCTACCTATTTTCCCTTATTTTTTTAAATAGCCTCCCATCAGTAAAAAGAGAGGAAGAATGGCAAGCAAGCATACATCAGATGTAGTGGGGAAATGCAGTATAAGGAATTAAGTCAAACATCTATTGGTAACACTTAGATCACAGCTATTATTACAGGAGGTAGAAACACATTCTAGAATACAACAAAACAGCACCTGACATCTTCAAGATAAAAACTTTCCCTGTGAAGAGCTTTCATGACTATATTGACTGCAGTCTGAGAAAATTCCCAAATCAAGATTCCCAAGATGAATTCTGTGATGAAGAGAAATAGTATGTTGTATCCTTGGAAGACATCCTTGACTGTCAAATTTCAAATAAAAAGAGACCTTAGAAAAGAGGCAGAGAAGCTACCTCTGGAGACATTATTCTTGCTGCTAGACAGAGCTTAAAACAATAGATGTATTGCAGGCAGGAAAAAAATGAGAGGAAGAGAGAACAAACCAGGAAAAAACAATACAGAGCAGAGCATAGTCCTTGTTCATAAACCCAGCAAATTAATGGAATTTGAATGAACTGGAAATTATTTCACAATAGAAAGCAGGTAACTGAAACACTTCAGGTACATTTTTTTTTAAGAGTATGTATTATTTAAGAAATAATTCAAAAAAGACTGATCCTATTATAGTGACTGTTGGCTATAAAACTATTTTTGTAATGATAGCTATTCTATTTGGAAAATACTTAAAACCTCAGAGACTAAAAACCCAAAATGTGATAGTAAAAGGTCTAGTTTTGTGAGGTTCTAGGAAACAGAATTGTAAAATTTATCTTAAGATCAAACTCTCAAGTATATCCAGAGATTTTTTTTTTAAATACTCACTAATAACTTTGGGATTTATGTAATAGATCAATATTTACAGGTAGCACAAGTAAAATTAACAGACCTGCAGATAAGGCAGTATATCAACAAATTTAAAATATAAATCAGCTTCTGAGTAGTTTCCAATTCTGTAAGTCATTATCATAAACTGTCAATATATGCCTAGACTCCTAAGGAATTGTGAATATTTGAACTTGTAAAATGTTATCTTTGTGTTTATTTTTTCAAATGTTTAAGTGAAGATCTAAGAATTACAGAGGATTTTCAAATTGTTCTCCCAACTGAATATGATTAATTCATAGCAAGCCACAATTTTTCCTAGTTCTCTTTTTGTTGCTGTTATAGCAGAAATAACTCTTCTTGCTTCCATGGCTATTTTCATTTCTACTTTAGCTTTGCTTTTCCTAGTTCCATCCCTGATAGTCAGGCGATGTTTTGGCATTCCTTCTGGATGTCCTGTTCTCATTTACACCTCTTGTTTTGTTTTTAATTTGTTTGGGTTTTTTTGAGGGGCGATAGGGGGATTTTCAGAGGGGGTTGGGGTTTTTTGTATTTGTTGTTGTTTTTGGTTTTTTTTTTTGTTTGTTTGGTTGGGGGGTTTTGGGTTTTTTTTTTTTTTTTTTTTTTTTTTTTTTTTTTTTGTTTGGTTGGTTGGTTTTTTTTTGGTTTTTTTTTTTTTTTTTTTTTTGGTTGGTTGGTTTGGGGTTTTTTGTGGTTTGTCGTTTTGGTTTGGTTTGTTGGGAGTTTTTTGTTTTGTTTCAGTTTGGTTTGGTTTTGGTTTTGTTTTGTTTTTACTTTTGCTGAGTCACACATTCTCTATTCAACCAACCCAGAGCATGTCGCACCAGTCTGAGTTTCTGGATAGCAGTACGGGCTGTTCTTGTGCCTGAAGAAAGTTGTCCAAGATCTCTCTTTGACTTCTTTATTCTTCAGGAAGCTTCTTAAGGGAAATGCAACCAGATTCATTCATTGATTCAATTATTCATTCGTTCATGAAAATGAAACCTGTTTTCTTCAATTTTGCAATTCTGTTTTTCATTTAACTTAGTTTTCTGACTAGCTAAAACACCGACAAGTTTGTCAAGAACTTTAATATTCTCAACATTTTTTTTTCTTATTCATTTAATCAACTTATTAATCAGCAGTGTCATATGACTGCCTTTGACATTCTCCAGAAATCTCCAGGATTGCTTATAATTCTTTCTAGGAAGTGTTATGGTGATCAAAGTCTTCCACAACAACCAGGTTTGTGACCATCTTTGTTCCATCACTCTATACTCCTTTCCTCCCTACTGCTTTGTTACCTACACAGGTTACACTTAGTCCCTTTGTTGAGGCAACGTGTGAAGCAGCATCTGTTTGTGTGTTTTGGGGAGGGTATGGTTAGTATTTTTTCTTAGCTACTTCTTTCATTCTCATCCTCTGTTCTAGCATGGGCTCTCTGCAGGGTGCAGTCTATTCAGGAATATCCATCTGCTCAGGCATGGAGTCCTCCACAGGCCTCAGTGTGGATTTCTGCTCCACTGTGAAGCACCTTCTTCTTTTCTGATCTTGGTGCTTTCTCTACTGTTTTCACTTGGGTTTTTGTCCCCTCTTCTATCTGACTTTTTTTTTTTTTTCTTTCTTAATTCTGTTTTACCTGAGGCACCACTGTGGTGGCTGCAGTGCTCAGTCCTGCCCTATCTTGTGTTGATAGGAGACAGCTGGAACTGTCTGCCACAGGGTAACCTTGGCCTGTCCCCACAGACACCCCTGCAGCCCTCACTGCCAGCACCTGAGCACCTGCACCCAGTACATCAGCGAAGATTGCTTGTCTCAGTAAATGTAAAAATAATGGCTATCAGTATCTCTTGGAGCTCAGGTAAAATGTAATGTGTGGGCTATTGGTTTCAAATGATAAGCAAGTGAACTGAAATGTAAAAAGGAAAGCATACTGCTGGTCCTTCAGTCTTCTTCGTAAGTTTGGCTTTTGAGAAAGGCTAGCACTTGTCTTGCAGACAGACATAAAGGAATTAAAAAGAAACCAACCGAAAAATGAAAACTAATAAAAATTGGATATTTGAGGTTTTGCTAACTACATTAGTTTCATGGATTTCTAACATAAATTGAAAATAATTGCATAAATACACATGAAAGAAAATCATGATTTTGGGAGCAAGTAGTACAGTATAGGGGAAAATTTTTTAAAATTCTGTACTAGATTGCACCCTCAGCAACTCTGAAATTCATCTTATGAACATTTATGCCCTCTTCTGAGCATTGTGGTTATTTTTATGTTTGCTTGAGAAGAAAGGAACCTTGAGGAAAAATGTACAAACAGATTGCCTGATTGGCTGTGGAAACATACAGTGAAGGAAAACAGTGTGCTAGTCTAGAGGAATACAGATATAATGAAACCATTGTTCTCAAACTCCAAATATATTCTTCAGCCTTTTGTCAGTGCTTCTCTCAGGTTTTTGCGATCTATGTATACAACATTTTATCTCACACAGTGAAGAGAGAATTTCTAAGCCAATGGGTTATAATGGTAAGAAGGAAACAAAACAGAAAAAAATAAATAAAAATTCTACAAGAACTCTCTTGTTTCTCTTAGTCATATTTTGATTTTGTTTAGTACAAAAAGACTTGGATATCCTCTTGAAAACCCAATAGCCATAAATTTCACAAGTAACTGAAGAGTGGGAAAAGTTACAGAATTTAAAGATATCTGTTCTTCTTTAAAATAATTGTTTGAAAAAAACCAAACCTGTAGGATATAAATCTGTCTCATTTGAAAAGACTTGTCTTGTGTTTGAACTTTAGTGGAGAAACTTAACATGCTATATGATGTGTACAAATAAACCAAAAAAGTGTCTTATAAGAATTCAGGACCTACCAACCAAATCACAATCCAGCATTCCTTTGGATTTGTTATCCAAAAATCCAAAATCATTAATCCTCAAGTTTTCCTATAGTATCTATCCTCTCTATTTTTTATTTATTTTATTTTTTTTAAGAACCAGTTATATTCTGTGTGATTTTGCTAAAACAAAAATCTTGGTAACTGCATCTATGAAGGAAACAAAATGAATACTACAGGAGCAAAAATTTAAGTTATATTCAACCCTGGGGATATAAATTCTGTCAGTGGAATAAGAAATTGCAAAAACTTGGTTTGGAACTAGTCTCCCAAATCACCCTTTCCCCGTTATTTTTAGATCATTCAAAATTCCAAGGAAAGCATAGTTACAGGATCTGGGTCCATCTATTTAAGTAACTAATTTTCCCTTGTTCTTACAGGACTTTGATGACTGTCTCCAAAATAAATTTTGCTAAAGGCACTTCATAGGCAGAAAACAGTTTCACTCTAATAAAGTAGTATCTGCTGTGTAAAGAAAATTCAGGGATGCTTATACTGTCAGCTTCAGAAGTTTATCAATTTTGCTTTATACTAGTTGTCATATTTTTTTTAACAGCTTAAATCCTAGTGGCACTGTGTTTTAAACAATTTTGCCCAGGAAAACGCTTCAAACATTGTATTCTTCTTTACATCTGCATATGTTACACAGAGTGTTCCAGTAGGACCACAGAGTGGTGCTGCCCTTAATCATGTTCAAGTATGTCTTTAACACTTCCTGTATGCATGTCCATCACATTTATTCTATTATTCCACTACACAGATGTACATTCGTTAGGGATCAACTGATGATATCCCCACAGTAGCCAAAATCAAAATTTGGAGCCCTGCACTTTTTTTCTGTAATCTCACTTGTCCAATTCTGATGTCCTTGTCCTGACTGTAGGCTTTCAGGTTTTTCCCCTTCTTGCCCTTAGTTCCAGGGCTGTCCCAGCCTAATCATCTGCTAATCAGCATTGCACATAAACCTCCAATCCTTTTCAGAGAATACAAGACACTCACAAGCAGAGTGGTTTCAAAATGAGAGGATTGTATGACACCAGTCTGCCTTTCAGCAATAGGATCAACATTGTTATAAGCCTTCCTAAGCATCACCATAAAAAAATAATCTCTCTGTTCAACAAGGTTTATGAAAAAAGCATGTGGTTGATGACTACATAGGTAGGATTGAATCAAGAATTAGATGCTTCAGAGGAAAAGATAAAAGGAAGAAAGTAAGCAACATACAGGCAGGAACAAAAGAAAAGTCTCTAAGGAAGATATATAAGCAAACTTTAATTACCTGGTGCTTTCTGTGAGCAAAGACCTAATACCTGTGCTATTACATGAACTTAATTTTACATCTGTGGATATTCAAGTTCATAGAAAAATGTCAGACCTGCACTGCAGGGATAGTTATGCATCATTAGTACGAGCTACGTTAAACAATGTCTTAGGAAAAGAGCATTATTCATTATGATCCCAGTAGAAAGCCACTTAGACTTTTTATGGTATCATTTAAAATGCTGTTTATTAGAGCTAACACCCTGTGGTAGTCTGCACTCTGCCCCAAGCAGTGCAGCATCAGGCAGGATTCCTTGTGCAGTACACCATGCCTACCCTGTCCATAGCAGAGCTACCCCTTTCAGCATACAAGGTTTGTTTTGTCTTTAAGGCTGTCAAAAATCAATGTCGGTCTATCTTGGATTCTTTGGCTCTTTGGTCATGATCACAGTTCTGATTTTAGGGTTGGTTCTCTGGTCTGAGTCATCTTTGGATACTGGCATCAACTTGTTCAGGTCTTTCTCATCTGATCACTTATGGTCCTGCAAAATACAACTCGGAAAATATGAATTAGTTTTTCCCCAAGGTTAAACTTCCTTGAGGCACACACTGAATCTCACCATCCTTCCACATTACCCACCAAGTGTATCCTGGCCCTTGAGCGAAGACAACCCATGAATGGGTTTGTCTTGGCCTGAGGCAGGGTGAAGCCAAACAGCTTTACCTAGCATACCTCTCAAGTGGATCACTGGAAATTTGTCTCCATCTACAACGTGGAGGGATTCTGCTTGGGCAGGGCCAGCTTGACTGACAAAGCCTCTGGTGTTAACTAGGAAGTGTTGACCCCAATTCTTGAAAGTTCCCCCACCTAATGCTTTCAGAGTGGTTCTCAGCATGCCATTACACCCTTCAACCTTCCCAGCAGCTGGTGCATGATATGGGATGTGATACACCCATTCAGTATCATGTTCTCTTGCCCAAGTGGTAACTAGATTGTTCACAAGGATTTTTTCACGAGGAAACAACTATTTTATCCTCTCCACAGTTGAAAGAGAAATTATGTTCTCATGAGAACTTCTAGGTCATGCAGGTGGCATAATCATCAGTAACAATTGGGAGCTCCCTGTTGGTTACTCTGTTAACTGGATGAAGTTATCATGCGTTAATGGGATTTGTGCTACACAGAACAGACTTTAGGGCTAAGCTGTACTTGCAGCACAGTACAACACAGGTCTGGGCCTGCTCAAGTTAATTCTGTTGGAAATCACTACCTCCTAGAATACAGTGTTCTTCCACTCATAGCCACTGCAGAACTAAGGAAAAGCAGAGTTCTGATAACACCATGATGGTAGGCCTCCATTTTTTGATCTTCTTAAATGAAGGCAGCCAATGAAAGTAGAATAGAGAGGGGAATTTCTGTTGATTCATCTTTGTCTTCAAACAACAGTTTGACTTCTAACCAGACAGAAAAATTTTATTAAAATTTTCAGGCTCGCAATTTATCAGCTGCATTTGCTACCAGACACTATTTGATTTGAAATTTGTAAGTTATTATTCAATTGTTAAAATGTTATTTTGCCCAGAAAGGAAAAAAAAAAAATCTGATTTGTCAACCTGAATCAGTTAAACATTGTGTCAAAATAAACCTTAAGATTATTTGTTCCCACAAAATGTATTTTCTTGGGCACAGCGACCATGAAATCATAGAGTTCTCAATACTTGGTGAAGTAAGGAGGGGCAACAACAAAATTCTACCCTGGACTTCCACAGGGTGGGCTTTGGCCTGTTCATGACTATGATTCATAAAGTGCCTTTGGAAGCAGAGCTCAAAATCCAAGGGGCCCAGGAAGGCTAGACATACTTTAAAAAAGAAATATTGAAGGCACAGAAGCAAGCTGTCCCCATGTACAAAACAAGGAGCTGGTGAGGAAGAAGACCAGCCTGGTTGGATAGGAAGCTTTCATAGGAAATCAGGGCAAAAAAGTGGGTGTTTCACCTTTGGAAAAAGGGGCAAGCAGGTCAGGAAGTGTTTAAGGATGTCATTAGGTCCTATCTACAAGCATTACTCTGAAGCTCCTTATTCAACTCCTTTTGGACTCCAAGAAAAATTATCTGTGGTTAGTATTTTGAAAGTGTTTAATATTAACATATGATCCCACTCCCTAATCTGTAGAAGGATATACTATACAGTTCCATTCATACAATATAATAGGACGACTGTAGAATTTTAAATATAGAGGATATACCTCTATTTTACATGCTGCATTTATTTTTGCTAGTGTTTTCCTCATTATTTTTACATATTCATGAAAAATACTTCATGTTCTCCAAAAATCCATATGATATCACTGAATGACTGTTCATATTATCATATTAAATCTGCTTTCAGTCAGTTATAGTAATAATCACCACAAAAGTTTCATTGTTCATTGTTCTTATTTCTAGAATACAGGACATATGTTGAAATGTCAATGTCTTGTGGAACGGAAGATTTGTTAGATCTAGATGCATACAGTTTATAGAAAAATTTCTCATTTTTGGTATACTTTCAAATTTATTTTTTCATTCCAAAACAATAAGAAAAGGAAGTTTTTATTAAAGACTTTGAAAACAGGTAAAACCAGAATTTCTTGGGAGCTACAGGAAGTCTGTTGAGGCTTGAAAAAATGCTGCTGTCTATGTCATAATCTAAAGGTTGCAACAAATTATGGTGTATATTGTTGTGCAAATACCAGATTAGTGTAATCAAAAATGTGTGTATAATTTTATTTTTTTAATATCAAAGAAAGGACAAAAATGCACCTGTAGACATATAGACATAATACACCAAAAAAGGACATGAGAAAGTTCTCTACCAGTGTAATCATTTCTAAGAGAGTTTGATTTAATTACTTTTCAAAACCTTATATTGGTTTAATATTTTTAACATTTGCTAAAGTCTAAGATTTCTGTTTGACATACTTAAGCATGGAAGTATTAAGAGAATCTAATCTGAGATCTTAACTAAACAACCTCATAAGTTGACAGAAGGTGTCAAAACTGTTATACTGTAATAAAGAGAATAATAAACAGTCATGACTGAAAAGCTTGCTGCCATTATATATATATATATATATATACATATATATATATATTCTTATATTGCAATGTTGGTACTTATCATCCATTTCAGTTTTATTGATACCTTCCTCTCCATGACTCTCAAGGTGTATGCCATAGGGGTTACAGCAACATCATGGATTTAGTCTCTTTCTTAATTGGTTGCTTAAAATTTTCTTTTCCAAGTACTTTTAAAATCAATATACTTTAAAAATATAGGTAGTCTTTGGGGAGAAAAACCCAGCTAAACAAACAAAAACCCCTTTGTTTCAATAATACTAACAGTACCAATAAAGTAACATCATGATTTAGAAAAAAATTACCAGTTTTCAAATCTCACATTGCTAAGCTTTATATTAAAATAGCCATTATGTTCAATAGCTGTAATTTTTGAAAGATTGTCAAGTACTTGCAATTTAAAAAACAGTAGACATACAAAGTCAGCATTCCCTAGAGATGGCAACTGCTGCATACTGCTATTCTGCAGGAAAGTATTTTCCAAATAGAAAATTTCCAAATGTCTTGCTTTTAAAGAAGCTGAAAGGGACGTTTTATAGTGTTAGAGGAAAAAGAGCCCTACTATATTTAGGGCATCAATGAATATAGTAAAGCATTAAGTATTCACAGAGCTTTTCCTTATTGACAAGGAAAAAATTGTCATATCTTCAGGATGTTATTATGATACACTGAAATACTTTCTGCAGGATATAAAATCCCTTATAGAAGGAATAAAATTTAAATTTTACATGTATGAATGATAAATGAAACAACGCAGAGAACTTTGCCTATAGTATTAATTTTAAACTTCATGGAGCAAAAAAGTTATCACATACTTTATCTTTCTTTTAAGAAATTAGAAGTCACAAAAAAACAATGAAATTTCCAGAATATCATCCAGGAGATTTGCTCTTGAATCTTTTGTTTTGTTTGATTTTCTTTTCCTGCAAAGATAGAAATCAAGCCAAAACAAACAAGAAAGTAATCCAATAACTTTATTATTTTAATTACTAGACCATTCTCTATTTCAGTGAAATAAAGAGTGTAAATTTTTTTCAAAATTTGTGCAAGGCCATCACTCTCATGCCTTGCAGTGCCCTTGTTGGTATACTTGTAAGTATCTCAAAGATCTCCAGGACCTTTTGTCTCAGTCTTTTAATAAGATAACATCTTAGTAACTAAATGAACTTCATTCTCTCTAGCTGTGGTCCTGCAGTAAGTAAAATATCCCTTCCACTTTAAACACCAAGACAATTTATTTGTATATGTCAAAGTGACTTTTCCTTTATTATTTTTTATTTTTAAAGCATGATATTTTGTATTTTTTTATAAGTGATAATTATTGAGTGGATGCTGTATGCATATCTTTCCACCTTCTTACTTTCTGAAAGACGGAACAATAATGTTGTATTAGCGGAGGACACTTCAGTTTCACAGAATTCCTATTGGAACTCCATGATGATGGAAATTATATCTTTCCGTCCCTGAAGATAAAAAAAAAATTCCAAAAGGTGGAAAAAGGACAGAGGGAAGGGTTGATTCTCATGCTGATGGGCAGTCACTTTCAGTCAGAATCCACAATAAAAAGCAATACTGGGACTTGCAGGTGCAAGGAAGGTAAAAAAGCTGCATAAAATTATCAACATGTGAACGTCATGAGAAAATACTGCAACATACTGGAAAACAACCATAGCAGCTTTCTGAATGGTGAGGGGTAAACAAACCCAGAGTCATATGTAAAAAGCCCTTGACAATATTAAACTAAGGCGTGTAAACTATGGTGTATAATTTCTCTCTCATTATGCATTAAGTTAAAGATAGTGTCTTATACTTACCTTTCTAGATAATAAATTATCTTAAACAGAGGCCTACATGTAATTGACATAATGAAATTCCTAAATGTTTAAGCAAATTCAATATTTAACTTTATCTTATTTAGTATGTTTTATTTGGAGAATGATAAGACTGTATTACAAGTAAGCAAATACACAAGTAGACAAAGTATTATGCAAGGATTAGAGGAATGAATAATTCTGAGAAAGGCAGAGTCATCTGGAAAGTTGTAAAGTTTTCCGCTGTAGATTATAATGTATCAAAAAAAATGCATATCAATAATGGAGATTTATTGGATAAGAGATTTTAACAGATAGTAGGCAATTATGAGCTCTGATTAAAAAAAAAAAAAAAAAAGAGGAGAGAGAAAACATTTTTCATTACACAAAAAGAAATCCACAAAGAAACAAGCATACCAGAGGTAACCAGTATGTTCTTTAACTTAGCCATTTATCCCTGGAGTAATCATCTCCAAATCCACTTCTGTATTTCACAAGGAAACAATTATGTGAAAATTAGTAATTTAAAAGTTAAACAATATTACAGATCTGTGAGAAAAACTAAAAGATTTCAATCTTTTTAGTCAAAAGACAGTAGATGTACAAGATAATTTAATTTCAGAAAATAAGAAATTTGCCTGAGTAGTAAAAGTGCAAAGTAGAACAGCTAAAAAAGCTGAAAGTGGTCTAAAAAAAGATTCATATCATTCAACACAAAATGCTGTGTAGAATTTTCAGCTTAAAACACTGATTGTTTTTAGAAGACCTTGGATGAAACTCCCATCTTCAACCATCTTAGTCAGAGACTGAACACTTTGATGTATTTGAAACAAGAATTAATTCTTAGAAGCCAAGTTATGCAGATCAAAACTTGATGACTTAAAAATCTCATTCAGTTTTACTGAATGTGTTACTTCACACTTAAAATGATTATCTCCTGATGCGATGACTATGCTTAGAGTGAAAATATTTTCAAGGAATGTGTGGGAGGCAATGTCAGAGATGAATTTTTATTGCCTGATATGTTTGACCCATGAAAGTATGTTCTAATTCTTAAAGAGAGAGAGACAAATAAGCAAAGTTTTGTCTAAGAAAAAAAATGGAAAAACACTGTTTCACTGTTTGACCTTTATGACATCATAAGATTCCAGGATTTTACAAACTCATATGTATCCAGTGTCCTCAAACTGAAGAGGCATTTGGAGTACTGCTTGAAAAAAAATCCTCTTTAAAAAGTACAAGGAAAGCTAGAGCTAGATATAAGGAAGTGGAAAAAAGTCACCATGAGGACAATTAGATCCAGGCAATTTTCCCCAAGACTTGACTGAACAAAAGCCCTGAGAAAGATGTCCTGAATTCAATGTTTATACTCTGTCTAGGATTTTGGAATGGGTTATTTCCCCAGGTCCCTTGAAATTTGAGTGAATCTTTAATTCTTTAAAGACAGTATTCTTTTCTTTTTCTCTTAAGAAAGTTAACAGATAACTATTATTTAGCTTTAACTCACCTCCTCTATTTTCTCACCCCTTAGCTGTGGTGTCTTACTTCCCAAACTACATTTCCTACTTTTGCCTACTCTCATTATAACTTCCCATGGCAAGGACCTGTGATCATTGCAAAGATGATTCTGACTTCACAATATAAAATATTTTTTGAAGAAGGGAAAAATATCAAAAAGAAAATATACCAAACTGATGCCTAAAATGGAATAAAAGAACTTTCCAGACAATATTAGTAATGAGAAAATAGAGAGTAGGCCTTTAATTAAAATGCTTTAAGGTACACTAAATACATAAGTGCACACTACAATATAAGGGTCCTATAAATTTATAACACTAGTTAATTATCATATCTGAAGGATGCATCTAACTCAAGAATTGTCCACCTCCAGAACCTCCCTTAGGTCTGCTCCTTGGTCTGCTCCAGAACTAAGTCGGAGGTCTCAAGACCTCTTACTTCTTCACGATCATGATCTTCACATCACATGTCTTCTTCGGAGTTTCTCCAAGGTTTCTAGGTCTTCTGCTTTGACTACAATGGTATCTTATTATATCCCTCTATGTATGTGTCCCAAACAAGATTTCCTTGCTAACAACTTTTTCCTTGGAAAGAACATTAAACAAAATTTCAAGAATTTTGAAAATTTGATATAAAGTGTGAGAAAGTGGTTTAGTAACTGTTAACTACTGTTTTAAAGTGTTAGAAACTATACAGCTATATTAAAAATCTATGTGCTACAAATTTTAAGGATCTTAAGGCATCAAAACTTTCACCAGTCTTACAATGAAATCCCTACATCCAGGCTATTTCTGTACAAACATCAACATCTGTTGGAAGGAGAGACCTATTTGAGTCCATTATCGGTTACTAAAAAAATATGTCTTGTGTACTTCAAGCTTCCTTCTTCCACTACAAAACTCCTAAAAAATATACATTGCACATATATAAGTCTAGTCTGTGAAAGTTGGTATACATACTTGTATAAAACCAGAAAGGTATTTTTTTTGTTTTGTTTATTTGTTTAAAATATACACAATTATTTACATAGCTTATCAGCACCTGTTAATGAAAGAACAGGTCATAAGAGTATAAATTTTATTCAGCAGTGTCATAGAGGAATACTGCAGCCTTGGGACCTGTAGCCAGAAAAGGCAAACTATTCCTCAGAGAGTTTTCTTTAGTCATACGAAAACTGTAATGACTACTTGAACTGAACTGGGAGGGCAGACACATTGATTGGATGTATCTTTGTTTGTCAAAGAGGCAAGGCATGGGATTTTAAATGAATTCAAGTTATTTGCACAATTTCACATGGCAAGCTACTGGCAGGAAAGAGCACATATATCATCTGTTATTAGAATTATTTTGAGAGAAGTGATTCACAAGAACAGTATTACTGAATGACTAATAGAGATTAGTGACTGAATTAGTATAATCAAAGCTCATGACCATCACCAAGTCATCCAAAAGACAGTGCTTATCATATGGACATAAACAGCACTTAATCAGAGGTGGCACATGTTAACCCCATACATACCAATGCACACATGCATAGACAAGTAGGCTGTACAACTGAATTTATGAAAATTATGACCTTATATATAGAATGTCTGAAACTTTGACTTCCCCCTGATAGATGTAAAAAATTCCAAGCGTAATGACACAAAATTATGATAATAGTTCATTGAGTTATTTATTACCACTGGATTCCTAATACCTGCATTAAAGGACATTACTGTACTAGGGGCAGGGGTCCAGGTGCTGGCAGGGGTGTCCTCTGTGAGGAGAATCACCTTCTTGGAATTATATTCAACAAAGTGCAAAAAATTATGGACATAGAGAGAAGGAATTAAAAATAGAAAAAAAAGTCTAACACAAGGAGTGGGAAACAGGAGAAGGAACACTGAGGTTAGAAGGCGAGGAGGTACTCCATAATGGAAAAGATATCTCCTGCAGTCCATGTAGGACCATATTGGAGCAGAAATCCACACTTCTTGCCCATGGAGAACCCCAGGCCATAGCAGATGGTTGTTCCTGAAGGAACTGTGGCCTACAGAGTGCCCATGCTGGTGCATGGCAAAAGAGGGAGAAGTAAGGAACAGCAGAGGCAAATAATCCTGTACTGACCATAACCCACACTTCCTATCTTCCTTGTCCCACTCAAGGCAGCTGTAGATGAGTTTGAAGAAAACAAGTGAATTTGTCTGGGAAACAGGAGGAGGAAAGACATTGTTTAAATATTTGAATATGTCTTTTTGTTTCCCATGGATGTCGTTAGTCCATTCTTATTTTCTTCACCTATACCAATGGTGTTGCGGGGGGCAGGGAGGGAAACGGGAATGCAGTGAGCAGATGGGTGTGTGTTTGTCTGCTAACCAAAGCTTATCCACAGCAATTACTAATTCTAAAGTCCAGAGAGATAAACAGATAGTTCAAATAAATGTGTGTCGCCATCAGGACATATTTGGAGGTAGATTGAAAACTTGATATGAACAGCAACAAAGGAAAATTTTGCATGTGTTACATCTGGAAGAATACACCTAAATTAGCCTTTTGTGCATAAAAGTGATATTGAAAATTCTGTATCCTCTGTCCTGTGTTTACATGAGACATTTGACAGTTTCAAAACTGAATGAAATAGTATAAGAAACCTGATACTCTATTTCATATACATATGTGTAGGTGGATAGAAGGCTGATTCTCTTTTCATTTCTATACATCTTTTTCTAAGTTGTTTATCATTGTGCTTTCACTTGGTCTCTGTAGAAAAACTGGTCCCTATTTCTATCCTAAAATAGGTTTGCTTCAAGTACAATTTTCATAGTGACAGGTCCTTAAAAGAATGCCTTGACAAGTACTCCAGTATTCTGTTTTCAGAAATGAAGGAATGCTAAAGCTGTATCTTCTGCACCACCATTTTAAGGGCATTAAGAAGCAGTGTTATAGCTAAGTTTTCAAGAGTATGCATATGAACATGAACTAACACTCTTCTGTAATCTGTAGCAAGGATCAGAAACTACTTTACTTGCAGCAGGACAGTAAATTGTGCCAAAATTTCATTCCTAAATTGCTAAATCTCAAAAATCTGTATTTTTATACCATTAAAAGGATTGTTACACATTTTGGAACAAGTCAAATAGAAGTTTCCAAACAATCTTTAAGCATAATTTAAGAACTAGAGTAAGGTAATGGCCATTTTCAATGAGATTTTTGATGGATACCACTATTGTGGAGAGGTAGGAGACTGGAATAGTGTAGATATAGGCCATTTTAGGTCACCTGGTCTTTGTACTATGAAACAGTTCTCTGTAGCCCTGTAGGTCCTGGCTGTGTTTGTAACAGAGGACAGTAGTCAGGATCTAGCAAGTTAGTTAAAAGTACATAATTGCTGGTATCAATTCAGTTTTACCCTTAGCCAGCTGTAACGTTTGTCTCCTTATCAGCTTGAAATCAATTAGCAAACTGAGTAAGACTTGGTAATAATCCTCACAAATCCAGAAAAGGAATAGATATGGGGCTCTGGCTTCTGTTGCCTAAAATCAAGAAAAAGGTTTCTGAGACAGGGTAAAGGCAGAAAAGTTCCCTTACTAAAAACTTTTAGCAAACAAAATACACGACATGTGCCGGCATACAGAATTCTACAAATTTATGACTCTACTTAATTATCCTATCTAGAAAATACATCCAATCCCTAATTTGACCATTCTACAAACCACCCCCCTGACATGCCTCTTCTAGAACTGAGTCGGGGGTCTTAAGACCACCCTTTCGTCATTTACCTTCATCTTCTTCACATTACGTCTTCTATTTGGAGTTTTCCCAGCACCTCTAACCCTTCTTTATGCTATGACTAAACAATATTGTATTTTGACTATAGCATGTTCTGGTAGCTATCTGGATACAAGGATCCCTATACAGGATATTCTAACTTAATATCTCTCCCTTAGCACAGAAGCAAGCTTCAAAATATGACACAGAGGTTAACTCAAGCCTAAGTATGTGGTACAGGGGTTACAAGCTATTTTTCAAATGCAAAAAGACTATAAAACTATATTAAAATCTACTACTATATTAAGGCTTGCAGCAACACTGTGACCAGAACTCTTAGTGTTTGCTTCTTCTACTATCCCAGTAGAATGAATGACAATGTCTAGCCATCATAGCTGATTTCTTCTCATTCACTGTTGAAGTTTGGTGATGAAGAATGAAGATTTGATGCAAATAGAGCTAAAAGAAGGTTTATATAGGACTTACATTTGGTACATGGAAGGATGTAAGTCAGGATCTTTTGCTGTAAAAACTGTTTTGAAAATCAAGATCTTGGAAAATGTCTGAATTCTCTTGAATTTGAACTATTGATACAAGGTTTGTAAATTATGAAACAAAATATACCGCATGTCAGATATTCCTAGAACTGAGCTAGAACACAGTGAGCATCAAACTGTTGAGAATTACACATATCATAAAGCCACTATCCTGCCTACATTTGTCAGTATTCTGATCAGGTGGCAGTATCTTCTTATCTGGATAATGATACTTTTCATCTCAGTAACAGTGTTCAAGTGTGTGTATAGTTTGTCATCTCACTCTTCACTAAATCCTTTCAACTTGAGTACTCTTTTCTGCTTCTAGATGAAGGTATTTTACCTTTTAAGTTAAATTTGACTTTTCTACCGTTTGTTCTGTTTTCCTTTTAAGCTGTTGTTCATACCTGTCAGTTGTTCCCAGCCATCTAAAACTGTCTTCATTTGTAAATATCGCTATCTGAAATCCTAGCACTATCTTAACTTGAAGAATTATTAATAATTTTGACTGTTCCAAAAGTAAAGTTTGTCCTTGTCTTGACAGCAAATATTTCATTATATATACGTGCCTTTTCAGTCAAATTAAAATTTGCATTTCTAATCTATATGATCATGTTTCTGCATGTATTATTTCTTGGTTTCATTGTGGAGCTGAGATGAAATCAGCATGTTGTGAATCATGACAAACCTTAAAAATTATTTACTCAGATAACATTTGTTCAAATTAAGTTCAAATTTAGTTCAATTAAGTTCAAAGAGGCAACTCTAAACTGCAGAACCCAAATACAATATAAAGACACATTCATTTATTTTTTTCCAAAAATATCTTGTTCAATGAATCATATGAAGACACTAGGGTGACCAGGACAGCTTGTCATCTTTGCACAGTTTCTTTCCTACAGGTCCAGGTTGGGTCAACCACTTTACATAAAGGAAAGAAAGTCTTCTCCTTTATGCTAAGGAAGTTGTGCCAGGCCCCCCTTGAATGTCTTGTTGTCTTGGCTGCTCTTCAAGACATTCTTTTGACACCTTTTATTGCACTTCTGCTACTACTCTAGGAAATATTCCCCTGCAGCATATGTGTTCGTGATTCCTTCCAGCAGGCAGAATAAATTGAGAGTCGAGTTATATCAGAATATCTCCAATTAATTATTTTAATCTCCTTTTAACACAACATGCTAAAATTTTTGTAGGAAATTGAAAACTTAGATAAATAAAATAAATCCCCTATTGAAATGAAAAAATTGAAATCTGCATAATTTTATTATCCATGTAATGGGGGGTGAATCTTCTTTGTAGGATAACATAGTCACCTGTGTCATGTTACCAAAGAGATTATATATTGTCAGGACGATAGAGGGGAAAAAAGGTAATCAATCCTTGCTAAGATTAGCATATCAGTATAAACTTGACAATTTTCTCACAAGACATCCTACTGCCAGGAAAAGAACACTGTTTGTCGAGAAGTCACAGGCAACCTAATCTCTCTGTTCTACATCCAAGCAGTTAAAATCTGGTAGAAAGCTCCCTTGAGAAGTTAGGTACAGATCTTTGGGTGTTGGGGTTTTTTTCATGATTGATGAACATGGTTGCTGTTTGAAACCTTATTTGGCTTCATCAATTGTTTACATAAATGCATAAATAATACTTTCTTATCAACAGGGGTTTTTAGTCAGAATTGTGTGTCACAGTTACTGTGATTTGACAAACTCTGCTGCTGTTTGCCTTGACATACTTGAAAAGATTGTGACCATTCCTGTGTGTTTGGAATTCTAAAAGAGATTGTAAAAGGATACATCAGTGTGTGCTGTATGCCACAATATTGACAGAATAATGCTAGCTAGACTTAAAATAATTTTAACCTGTTTGGATTTTTTTGGCTGTATTAGCAGATTGTTGATAGATTAAAGATAGGTTGTGCTAAAAGAAATTATTTGGATTACTGCCTAATGTAGGTTAATCATCAAAAAGTAACAAGTGACATGCAAGCTAACAATTCAGAACATACAATGTATTTAGTATATTATGTCTGCTTTGGTGGTGACAGCATTGCTTAAGCACAGGTAAATTTATGAACATCATATCTAATAGCATTTATCAGGAGTGCAAATGAACCATATGAGCAAGTGTTTTACTAGATCAGCACTTGTTAGAAGGCCAAAAGAAGAATACAGGTTGTTGAGAGCAATTCTATAATTTAAACATATATTTTGCTATTTTTAATTTCTTAAGTAAACATCCCAAAGTTAAAAAATATGTTCACAGTAATAATTTGACTGTTTCACATGTGACTTCTGTTTTCATTAATTAGTTGCAGTCACAAAAATCATAAGGTACTCTTTTTGTTCCTAGTTTGGTTTTGAATGAATCTATTGAACAGAAGGAAAGACAAAAAAGCTAGGCTGCTACAGAGACAAGTAGTGCTAGGTGTCACCGGAGATGTTCAGAAAGTGTATATAAATTATTTTGTCTTTCTAAGGTAAACATTATTCTCTTTCATTTCAGGAACCTAAACAGGCTAATAAATAAATAAATAATGCATTGACCTGTGGAAATTAGTTATTGCACAGAAAATACCTTCAGTTTTAGGACAAAGATCACAGATTTACAGACATCTGCAATGACTGTCTGAAACAGTTTGCAAGTTGCATTTTTTACAGACTTATAGAATCTTTAAGATGAATGATTGTTGGTTTACCAGTATGGGATAAAACATTTGAATGAACATTTTTAAAGCAAACAATGGTTTATGTTGAGATTTAAATTAAGTTCTTATTTTCCTAAAAAGAAATATTAATGTCCTGTAGAAATTTGGCTACATGTCATATCATCTAGAGTGAAGTGCAAGAGCATATGTGTCATAAGGAGGGAGGAATCCTAATGACAGTTAAACAAAGGCATCTGTATCGCTTACTCATGACTGCTAACTAATGAACATGCAGGTCAATTTTTTTTTTTTTTTTAAGATCAATTTCCAAGAGGAATAGACTTTCTATGCAAATATTTGTTGACCAAACACCTTGGTTTTAATTATTTGTGTGGGTATCCCTTAGTTCCATTTGATTTATGCTATTTCATTTTGAAAGTTACAAAATGACAGTATAGATGAGCTACCAGGAAACTGGAAACATTTTTCAGTACTGCCTTATACCATCTTGAGATTTACTGTCTAATTTAATTGACATTATGATGAAAATGCAGTGGTTTAATCTGAAGACAAGTGGTTGATTTTGGTACTTTTAAATATCCGTTGTTCATTTTTATGCATGCCTAGTCATAATACTGATATAAAATAGTTATGTGTGTCTTTAGAAGTATCTTGTCTACTGTTCCATGGACAAAATCAAGAATACTGGCAGCTTTATACACCCTGGATAAGTTAATATTAATCACAACACCCACATTCCAAGATTAGCCATTTTGTGTCTTTTACTTTAAAGCAAATAAATGTGTTTGCATTGTTATTTTATGAGAGCATGGCATATGGGTGTGTCAGAAATTTACCTGTAAAACAAAGAGTCTTGATATCAAAGCAAGATGATTGCTTTTCTTTTTAGGAATGTGTCTTTTTCTGGTTTTGGTGTGTTCTTTGTTTTGATTTTCTTTTTAAATTAGCCCTAATTATACCGTTCCATTCTGTATAGAAACAGAAGAATGAATTTGGATAAATATTGAATTTTAAAGGATTTTTCAGAGATAAATATATTAATATGAATGGATTTTCATTGTTCATTAAGAAAATGCACGGTGATAACTAGTTACCTTGGACTGTGATTCCCACTGGCTGGTAAAAGTTTAAAACTTAAAAAAATTGTACAGTTATAGTCTCTCCTCTTTGTTTCTGTGCTTCGTCCTTGGGTCTGTAGCTTTTGTACTCCAGCCTGGGAACTAGAGCCTTCCCTCAGATGATGTCAAATTTTAACTTTTCTGTCCAAGGTTAGAACTGATCCTCAGTTTCCATTCTAATTCAGGCATTAGGCTCTTATTTAATGTGAACCGCCACTCTCTCTGGCTGTCATTTTGCATGAGAATGGCCTTGGGATTGGTGTGTTTTTCTTGTATGGACGATATGTACATGTCAGATGTCTTTGAAAAATCACATCAGCTTGGGCCTGTCAGTGCAATGTCTGCCTGATTTGAAAATGTACAAACAGCCTGTGGTTTGTAAAAAGGCTTGAAATTTTAGATCTGTCAGTTTTGTGGTATAGTTGGTCCTTCAAAGCTACAAAATCTAGAGTATAAAGTTTAATAAAATTATCTACAATCAACACATACATTTCTTAGCAGTCATTCTCTGGAACCACACTCTTGGACTTAGCTACTGAAATTCTACTTAAGTTGCACTTTACACAATAAGGATTTTTAGGATTTATTGGCAGGAATACAGCTTAAGAGAGTCATACGTGTTTATTTATTTGATAGGATGCTTGTGTTTCCACTTACTGGGACTGGTATTACTGACTACTCTTACTTTTATTATACTAATGTTAATATAACTAAGATGATGAACACAATTAGAAACTTTATACTGAATTATTGAATAATCATGTATTTATGATGTTCAGTATGTATTAATATCCTAGAGAGTGAATATAAGCCTTTCTTAATAAGTTTTTTATAATATTCATTATTTTAAAGTCAGTTACATTCATTACATTGGCTAATTATTCTTTGCAAATTCACAAACACATATATATTAAACCCTTCTCAGCTAATTGCAATTTTAATTTAAAAACTTGACTTTGGTGATTAAAGTATTCAATTATTAGTTCCATCTTTGAAAGTCAGGCCTTTTACTGCCTGTTTGGCTATTCATTTTGTTTTATTCCCAGATAAATTACAAAGTACGGTTATCTGCTTTGATGACAAATTTTGAGATGTCTTTAACATTCACTGCCACTAATTCTAAAAGCTATTCAAAATTTTTCACTCTATATATTCATTTAATGGGATTGTAAAGACTATGGTCTATAAAGATTATCCACTTCAGCACGATTTCTACGGACGTGTTTTGGTTTTAATCCCTTCTAAGTCATAGAGAACCTTCCCCATTCTATGCATCTCCACTTGTGACCAAATTTAATTAATCTCTAGAATAAACAGTAATATCTTCCACTAATTTTCTATGAAGATGTATGTATTAAATATAAATATAGTCTTTCATAATGTAATCTGTCAAAGTCAAGCAGATTGTATTGATGACAAGGGACTTGGCTGGTTTCTCAATCCTTTAAAAAGTCCTGAAAATTGCTACTCCAAAGCAAAAGAGCACCTGTATAGTATCACTCCAAAACAATGGAAATAGTACTTAAGAGTAATTTAAATTTTATTGACCAGGTTATTTTGATTGAAATAAAATTTAAATGAGATTAGTGGAGGACAATTTCTCATAGCATTATATTAAAAAGAAAACAAAACCCCAAAAAAACAACCAGCCAAACAACAAATAAAAAGCACCAAACAAAAATATGGAAGAAAAACAAAAATATGAACAATTTACTTTACAAGTGCCTTTGATAAAAATTAAAGTTAGAATAAAACAAAGAAACGACCATTTAGAAGTTCTATGATTTTTTTTTTTATTTTGTGGTAGGAATAATTCTTATGTATGCCTATAATACTGCTGTGTTTGCAGTTCAGTAAACATGCAGCTTAAGCAAAGATAACTGTGTCAGCAGTTGATTGCAGATCAATATTTTCACAGTACTGCTGAGTGCTGAATTAAAAAAGTTGTCTATTTCAGAGATAAATAATGCTGATGACTGAAGTAAAACTGAATTTATCTAGGAGAAGGATCAGTCTTGGAGACAGCTACAATCTGTGTATGTGAAAATCGTATTTTACCTCCTCAATAGCCAAGCAATAATACAAATGAGAGACTTGCAGCATGCAGAGTTTCTGTGCTGTCATTTTCAATTTGTCCTACTTAACTGTACAGCACAATGAGCTAAAAACTATACTCAGATTTACACAAAATTTCAGATTATTAAAAAATATATGCCCTCCCCAAATTATAATTTTAAATGAAAATTCAGTTTGCCTAGCAAATGGAACAAAGCACGGATTTCCCCTTCAATTTGTATAGAAACCCTGGAACCATCAACCCAAAATCCTGTATCATAAAATCCAAAATACATTCAAAATATTTCTGTAACTGCATAAAAAATAGGAGTGGCTGTGAGCAATACTAGAAACATATAATATTTAGTGTGTTTCTAGAAGCAGTAGTGCCTTTCTTAGCTGTATTTTTTATTATATTTAGAATATTTATTGAATATTGAAACAACCAAGGCAAATATCTGCCTGGTACAAAAGCAAAAGAGAATAATAGTGTGTGCCTTTGTCCTCAATAGGCTTACAAAATTTCTATCAAAGGTAAATTATGCACCCAGTGTTCAAGTGAAAGGTGAAATGGTTCTTGTAATCCTGAAAAAATCCTGGAAGTTATGAATACAACCTTTTTTTCCTTTCACTTATTACTTTTAATTAGAGACAGAAACAACATGAAAAACTGATGAAAAATCGTTATAATAAACTGAATAACCTCCTTGAGTAATAATTCTTAAACATTGCTCAGGTGACTTACTAACTTGGCAGGGAGATTTACCTTCAGAGCAAACCTTCAGTTTCTGATATGATGCATTGTCTTCATCATAATGCTGTCCTAGACATAAAATGACATTGAAACAGTTTATAGACAGGGTTTTTTTCTTCATTAATATTTTTAGCAAATTAAGGAAGTGAAAATGCTTCCGTGTAAAGTGGGTAATGAGAAATAGCTGGGGATCCTGCTCTATAATTAGTAACTGGGAGCATGAGGCAAATAAACCATGGATGAAAATACAGATACAAAGGATGTGTTCCAATATGAATATACGACAAGAAATAAGTGTATATAACTGTATAGTTTGAAGACATGCCTAGGTATTTCTTATTTATATGATCCCTAGGAAATCTGTATTTATAAAACAACCTCCAAAACAGGTCTTCCCCAATGATAGGCTGGTATATTAAATGCTGCTACAGAAGCCAAAACTACTGACAGCTTATCACTCTTAGTTAGGAATGACTGTCCCATACAGTAAGTCAAGTTCAACACTGATGTCTGGAATATTGTCACATGCTCATTAGTGTTCATAAGTAACATGAAGGTGGTTTTTAGTGGTGTTATAGTCAAGTAACAACAAAGTAAAAATGTTTGGCAGCAAAGTAAGGTTTCTCTCTCTTCCTGCTTTCCCTGACAGAGCTTTCAACTCTTCACAGCTTTTGCACAAAGGCAGGAAAAGGTATGTACTTTCTAAAAGAAATTAATTGAAATTTCCAGGATTATGGAAAACAGTTGCCAAAGACAGGAGATATTTAAAAGCATGGTAAATAAAAGCTGATGGTGAGGTAAACTTACACAGTACTATGAATCAACATGAATTAAGCTTATGTAGTGCTGGGGGGTAGGAGAGAAGGAGATATTTTCCATATGGCAATGAGGAGTGTAAGGGCAACACTTGGGCTTTCTGCTTGGAAATTTATCCAAAACATTAGTATCAGTGGCCCAAGGGTAGACATCATAAAATTCCCTTCTGTATGAGTTTCAGTTAAGAACTTGTTCTACAGACGCCAATAGATATGGCTAAAAAAAGTAGCTATGAGAAAACAGTAGGCCCAAGAGTGGAAAAATAGATGCTGAGAGGTAGGATGTAAATGTCTCTAAAACTTCATGAGCTCTGCAGAGTAACTGTCCTGCTGAGTTCACAAGCGCAGGTGAATTCAGAACATCAGTAGTTTGCTGCCTCTACCCAAGGCTAACAGCAAACACCAGTAAAACCAGGGGGCTGTGTAATTCCAAGCACATTCAACAAGGTTGTAGCTGCTATGTGCAAATACTTCAGGATTCCATATACACCTGATAAAATAATGATCTTCTTGAAGGACTTTCAGAAAAACAACCTAGCACCCATACTGTGATCCTTTCCTTCTGTGTAAACAGCTATGGCTGGCCTGTCCCTTGTTGCTTCAAACAAGGGGCAAATTAATTCTATTAAATCTATGCATGCCTGAGTGTACTTTTGGGAAGAGGTATGTGAATCTGTTGTACAGACAATTATCTGCTCTTAATAACAACAGCTTAATTAAAAGGTGTTCTAGTACATATTGGTTGTAATTGGTGTCTCTCCTGATTTGATTCCCTTAGCAGGGAAAAGAGGATTTACAACAGGAAATGAGTCTCTCATGCTTTTTGGAGAAAGAGAGGTCAAAAGGTTGGCCTGGAGATTTTAAGGGTGGAATTGTAATTAGTACTGTGATAAAATAGGGGGGGGGTGTGGGCGGAATTAAATGGACAGGGGGAATAACAAAAAGATTATGAAAGATATATATTGTTGAACTAATTCAGTGGTCCAAGAAAAGCCTCATCCTCTCACTCACACAGTTCACAGACCCTTGTCAGAAGTAGAATGCTTGACACAATTTCATTTCTATGAGATTGAAGTTTACAGGAATAATGAGGAGATAACTGAAGAAGACTGAACTACTTGTCAAGTGGCCTGTATATACTCTTATCAGAAACCTGCGACTTTATTTATTTATTTAAACAGAAAGCTGTGCAATCCCAGTTGAACCTTTAAACTAAATATATTGTGTTTCTGGGTTCTGTTTTATGGAGGTTAATACATAAAATACTACAGCTTAAAATAGATCAAAATGTAGACCTTAAAATGTTTAATCCTCTCTATATTTTGAAAAGAATACAATCTCTGTTATTTTTTTTTCTTGCTTTTTGAAAGGATAAAAAATGAGTTTTGCTTTCAAGTACTTGTACCCCCAGTGTCATACAATGATGGAATGGAATTTGTATCAATCTTTTAGAAGCAGTAATTTCACAGACCAAGTTGTATAATACCTGGTAAGGGCCTATCATCTTGACTAAAGCAGAAATAACTGTGCTGTCACAAAGCACAGACTGTGATGCTAATCACTTGGAGACAGAGTGTAAGAAATATATAAAAGCTCAGAAAACACATTTTGAATTTTGCCCTGTTCTAAAACAGTGATAGATGGAAGGTTTTTATGTACTATTCAGGTTTAAAAGTAAACTGGCAGGAGAAATGAACCCAGCTCAAGAGAGATTACAAGTCAAAGTTACAATGTAATAAAAAAAGATTACAATAAATACAATGATACAGAGAAAAAAATTGGTTTTAACCCACAAAATCCAGATGTATAACTCAACACCCTGGGGCACAAACAGAATGATGTTCATTAGTCCCTGTGGTGAGCACCAAGTGGTCCTTCTGAGGAAAACCTCTTGGTGAGGATGATGATTGCAGTCTTGTTGAGAGTGGCAGTTGCAGTCCTGTTGAGGTTCTGGTCCTCCTCTGGATTGATGACTGGTACCAGAAGTCCAAACCCCAAAGGTTATATATGCTTAGGTTCAGATGGGAATGCCCAGTACCTTCCCCAGGGCAGGGAGTTTCACAGTTTGTGACTTAACTCTGTGAGTCATGGGATATTTTTGGAATCTTTGATGGTCTAGGTCAGTACAGCTGCCTATTGTGCCAGTCCCTAATTGCCCATTAGCAGACATGACCCCTCAGTCTGGATGTGAAGGTGCTAATGCCTTCCCAGAGGGGAGTTTTCACAACTGAGTCACTGGTGTGAAGACAGAAAACATTCTCATGCCTTGAAACATTTTTTAACACCCACCTTGCAGCTTGAGGTGTCAGGTGTGCCCCCTGCAGCTGCTGCAAATGGTCCATTATTAGCAGTTCATGAGAAATGGCATAGAGGGTGTAGAATACACAGTTTTGGTTACACCCACACAGTGATAAGCTGGTCCTGGCCACTGGAACTAGGACATGTGCTTACTTAGCAATTTCACAGTAAAGCTCTCCACCTGGCTTTAGCCATTGCTGAGCAAGAAAAGTGGCCAATATTTTATATTGATGCAGGGATGGTGGCAAATGCCCCATGGGGGTGGTTGCACCAATGATTGACAATGAAGATAGAAACTCATCTGGGCTGCCACATTGTGACAAGACATTGCTGCCCCAGGTGGATAACCTAGCTGTGAAGGTACGTCACATAGATGCTCAGATACCTGAGCTGGGTCACTGAAGACCAACCGAACAATAAACAGGTGGATCACGGTGCTAAGAGTGAAGTGTCCCAGGTGCATTCTGACTGGCAACATAATGGTGAATTATTTCTAACTCAGTGGGCCTGTGATAGCTCAGGCTATCAAGGAAGAGACGCAACATACAGATGGATTTGTGACTGAAGGGTGGACTTGACCATGGACACAATCACATAGGTTATACATGTATGTGAAATGTGCTACAATTAAGCAAATCAAGTGGTTAAAGCTTCTCAGGTATTGAGGACAATGGCTGAAATATAGATATGGGGAGGTCTGGCAGATTGACTATATTGCACTACCACAAACCTACAAGAATCATGTGCTTACAATGGTGAAAGCAACCACTGGAAGTCTTGAAACATATGCTGTGCCCCTGTCCACCACCTGTAATACTACCCCAGGCCTCAAAAAGCAAGTTTTACAGTGACATTGAAAACATTGAATCAGAAAATGAAACTTATTTCCAAAGCAATCTCTTAGACATTTGGCCCAACGAGCATGTCATTGAGTGGGTATACCCCATTTCTTATCATGTACCAACCTTCAGAAAAATGGAATGATACAATGTACTGTTAAAGATGACACTGAGAGCAATGCATAGTGGGATCTTCAAACATTGGGATACACATTTATTAAAAACCAAGTGGTTAGTCAGCAAGAGGGAATCTGCCAATCAGGCTTGCCTTGTCCAATAAAAACTGTTATGTACTGTGGAATGGGATAAAGCTCCTGTAATACACATTGAAAACATGCCGGGTGAAATAATCTGTTATTACTGCCTCAGAGGAAGACAAAACTTTTCACTGAATTGCTTTTGCTCAAGGATCTGAGTGCACTCTGTGGGTAAAGCAGGAGGATGGGGAAGTCTGGTGGGTGTCTCTAGGTGATTTGATTTGGGGTGAGAATAGTCAACAAATTGAATGTTCAATCATGTTTATTGCTATATTTTGCTTCTATGTGCTCATCGCTGCACTGCACACCTTGTGACACCTGTCTCTGTCACAGTCTGAAGCTGATGCTCTTTTGTAAAAAGCTCCCAGATTAATGAAGAATGAGCTTAGATATATCAAGACAAGTGCAGCAGTATGGAATTAGAACTGGCTTCAACATGCAGCAATCCAACACCTCACAGCATCTTTCCTGTCCTGAAAGACTGTTATGACAGATGGAGCCCAAAGTCATGGACTAAATGAACTCAACAGACTGTATAGGTATGGTCCATTGAAGAAGGGAATGATATATGTGTGTATATATAAAAAGATGGGAAATGTGATGGTGTATTAGAAAGCATGGGACCCGGACATGATGTAAATGGTCTAGAATAAGGTATGGATACCATCCTGCTTTCAACTGGGATAGAGTTAATTTTCATCCAAGTAGCTGGTACAATCTTGTGGTTTGGATTGAAGATGAAAATAATATTGATAACATACTGATATTTTAGTCATTGTTGCATAGTATTTACCCTAACAAAAGGACTTTTCAGTTTCCCATGCTATGTCATAGAGCAGGTACACAAGAAGCTTGGAGAAAGCACAGCCAGAACAACTGACCTGAATTGGCCTAAAGACTATGCCATACATTAGAATATAGGATGGTCCTGTGGCGTAATGGTTAGCACTCTGGACTCTGAATTCCAAGGGCCCAAGTTCGAGTCTCAGTGTGGGACCATCCCCATGGCAGTTAAATGCCTCCCTGCCATTCGATCCCATCAGATCTCAGATGCTAAGCAGGGTCAGCCCCGGTTAGTACTGGGTGCTGTAGCCAGTCCCGAGGATTTCACTGTCACTGTCCAAGCTCTCTCGGCCTTGGCAAATGGACCTTAGGACTTAAACGGTGGGGCCAGTTCTGCGCACGCTGTGCCTCATCTAAAAAATCCACTGCGCAGGCTGGAAGGGCACACCCACATGGGGAGAGCCCTTCCCCAGATCTTCGTTCACGAAGTCTGGCCCTTACCTTACATTAGCATATAATTTTCATTATATAAAAAGGGAGAAGCTGGCTGGAAGAAGACCATCAGTGCTCAGGGATAATCTGGGCTGGACATCGGTCAGCAGGTGGTGAGAAATTGTATTGTGCATCTCTTGCTTTTCTCTTCCTTTTTCATTGCAACTACTATTATGTTATTATTATTATTATTATTATTATGTTGTTGTTGTTGTTGTTGTTGTACTTTCAATTATTAAACTGTTCTTATATCTGCCTATGGGGTTAACTTTTTTCCTGTTCTCCTACCCATCCCATGGAATGGATGAGGTGGTAAGGGAGCAGCTGTATGGTACTTAGTTGCCAGCTGGGGTTATGACAAAACTACATGCTGTAAACTATCTTCTGAGGAAATATTTTTTTTTTTTCCCCCACAGACCTGCAATATGTATTAATGAAATTAATTTTCTCTCAGACTGCTGTCTAAGGTAATGCTTTGTATAATTTCAAATGTGTTTTAATTTTTCTTTTCTAAATTAGTATAGTTGTTATATTTGAATTAGGAATGTTGGGAAATTATTTTATTTCTTGTCCAGTTTTTCAAGGTTCATGGATTTACTCAACCTGAGAAGCATAGTTTCTTCAGTAAATAATTGAAGTTAGAAATCTTTTTCTCATTCTGCCTTAAAAACTAGCAATTAAAGGATATATTTCAACATCTCTGCATTATTCTTAACAGAAGAAATAATATTACAAAATATGTAAGAAAACAAAGTTTATACAAATAAGTTTTCATTGAAGATAGAAACACACTTGAAAATGGTTTATGAATAACTGAACATCTGTCAAAGTATTTTAATATTTATTGCATATGGTTTATTTCTTCAAGTTTTTTAATACAGCCCTGTTCTTTTCAAATGTACACCAAAATTGTTAACATGACAGAAAACAGCATTTCAACCACTATGATAGATTTTTCTGAAGGATTATAAGAGCTAGAAAGGTATAAATAAGATTAAGTAAATGCTGCCTTTCATCCTTTTTTTTTTTTTTTTTTTCTCTTCAGAATAATTGTAGACTGCTAACTGTTAATTTGCTTTAGCTAGATGTTCTGATTTTTTTTTTTTTTCCCCTTCAGAATTTCCAATGTAGATTTTACTCCTGCTGACAGACATCTGCTCTGGGAAGCTTGCCATAACACTATTTAAAATAACAAAGCCTAATTTATTGGTACAAATCAGGAGAAAATGCATCACAGTAACTGGAATAACTTTACATTTTTAAAATTTACTTCATGGGGGAGAGACACCTCAAGGTATCTGTCAATTATTTATATGTAGTAATTAAGAAACTGCTAATGAAAAGCTCTGAGAAGTTCATTGTTGGGAAATCTGGCTAAAAAGTAGATTTGCTTGCCAAAACATTTTGTTTCACCACTGTCCTCAGGCTGACAAGTTACAAAGTAGACTACTAACTCCCTTTGCCCAAATAAGCTACACTTTTACCATGCAGGCCCCAGTTCTCATAGGAGTAAAAAACCCTGCATTTTCTCCATAGCTAAGAACAATGGTTACGGTTTACACACTTAAAAACATTCTAAGTCATATATTATGTTCATAGCATGGTGGTCTATTTAATTCACTGAGGAAACATATTTCTTTGCTATATAACTAGGTTGAGGAGCAGTTTAGAAATTTATGGGAATTCAAGATAGATGAAAATTAGGAAATAATTTAATTTTCAATAGTATAAGGAACATGAAGACATTATTAATAGATTAAAAGGTGGAAGATTCACCACAGAATTTCATTGCGTGGCTAAAATTTTTGAAAGTTTAATTAATCAGGAAATATTTTTATTTTTCTCTGAAGATTTCAAACATATATAATCAATTTTTCTTTCTCCATTTACTGAACTTTAAATTTCAGTATATGGCATATATTTTTGTGCATACTAATTCTCTTTGTTGGCTGAGTAGAAGAGGAAGGGATGAACATTTACAACTACCATATATACTCATTTGGAAAAAACAAACAAACAAACCCCATCAACCAACTAAATGCCAAAAACAAAAAAACCCTGTCAGACTTGTTGAACATAGAGAAAAATTGTAACTAAGGCTCACGTCGCTAACAGAAGCTACCCATACATGCCAATTAAAAGATGAGTAAATTAAATCCTGTATATTAAAGTTTACAGTATCTTTAATTTTGTGTTGAGAATGTTTACTTTCCTTAGAATAACACTAGTACTGTGCATATATATATATATATATTTATACAGATGTACACGTGTTAGATATAGTACTACTACACTGGTTTATAGTTATACACCCTTTGGAATTAATAATTTTACTCTCGTACCTCACAGAATGAAATAGAATTCTTTTTTAAAAACTGAGAGTGAATTAAGTGTTCTTCCAAATTCCTGTTCTACCATACTACACAAGTTGAATTCTCTGGCAAACTCTCCTTATAAATAGTCATAAATAGCATACATCCTAAGTCAGATACTAATGGCGTATCTAATTCTTTGCAAGTCAGATGTCTGAGAACAGGGACCTAAGAAAAAGCATGCTGAGTGAAAAAAACCCTAGAGCTCAAGAAATATAGCTGCTTTAGGAAAATCTAGGTGCCTTCCTTGGGGCTTCATTTTCATCTTATTCAGACTAAGAACTGCATGTCATATTTTGAAAGTGGGAATAGGATTCATTTTCTTTAAAACAGTGCCAATGGTAGATTGCTCATGGAATTTAATATTTTATATATATATAAATATTTTTATTATATATATATATATATATATATATGTTCCATATATATATGTTCCACGGTATTTAGCTGATGACTATTGTATTTCTTGTGTTAAATCGTGGCTCTTGATAAATACTCCTTATGTCAGATGTTGCTTCTGAAGTATGAAAATGACTTAGCAATTATTCTGGAATCATTCACAAATTTGATTTTTATTTTTTCTTCTGAGAACTTAAATATAGGGTGCTCAGAAGCATTAGGTAAATATTTCAAATGCAGACACTGTGGCAATAAGCCACATTCAGAAAAAATAATTATATCCTCTGGTCTTTCTTTGTTAATTTAATTAAATGGGTTTATTTTAGTAATATGCTAATTTAAATGAAAAGAAATCCTCCCTTGTATCTCTTCAAATAAACTTTTTTTTTTTTTTTTTTTTGAAAGGTTGTGCTCAATCAAATAATCTCTGGAGTAAATTTGAGTGGCTTAAAAATATCTAGTGTTGCTATTAAAGCAGATAACAAAAATTGCATAACTAATTCTGGCAGTTTTATGCCCAATCCTTACTATTTAACTTCTGATAACTTTTCTGCTATAAAAGCATATGATTTTTAAAATGGAAATTGGTAACTCTGCTTTTTCATCCATACAAGTATGTCTGCATGATTTGGTAGAAAAATCAGTATATGCGTCTACTAAAAATATTACAGATAAATCCAGCAAAATGAGATGTATTCTTTGAAATTGTCTGATATCTGAGCATACATATATTTATTTTATTATACATTTTGCAGTGATTTTTTGATGAATAAGTATCTTAGCTAACAAGTCCCAATCAACTTCAATATGGTTCATTACTGGGAATGCATAATCCTCCTCAGGTTTTATACATTGATTTGATCATTTGACAGTAATTACAAAACTACTTTCTTGCATATGAATTGTAGCCTAATTAAACGAGCCTGCAGGCAGCCACAGCAATGATGCTGGTTAAGCAGCATTTTCTGCATTCCCAAATGCTACTATATTCTTTGTGCTTTTGCTGATCTCATGTGTTTTCTGCCAAGCTAAGCTACTGAGACAGTGCTGCAGGGGAAGTTTTCATTGAAAATGCATCCTTCCTAGGTCTCTTATAGAAGTTAACACAGGAGCTGGCTCTCCAAATGTGATAATATTTCAGTTAATTGGTTTTACTGGTTAGAGATGTTATTGATTACAGAACAAATGTGAATTTTCAATTAGAAGTGAATGCATTTTGGAAATCTTTGTTTTACTTTCCATTTTGAACACATGAACCGTTAGGCATAAAATCCCCTCAGCACCCTCAGCTGTTGGTCTCTCTGGAAGTCTTGGTTTGGAGACAGGTTACTTGCTATAGAACAGATGTTCTAAAGTCAGTGACTAAATATTAATATAATACTAGTAAATTACAGCATTCTTTAGTACACATTTGGAATATATTTTAATGAAATGCAAGTTAAAAGTGCATCCTCAATATATCATTTATAGGCATAATTATTGTGTGACATACCTGTGAATATTTTTTACCTTTTTTAAGGAAATTTACAAAAGCATAATTGGAACATAGGTTATGTTTATACCTTTGTAAAGCTGGACTGTTTCATCAAAACTCTATCTAGACGGTTGAAGGTAGTAATTCTTCCTCTGTATCCAGCTTGTATTTACATCTTCTAAATGAGTTGAACATGCCCATGTTTAGATGGATCTGATCATTAGGGCTTGTTCTGAAATGGTTGCTCCCCTTTGTCTGTTTGTAGACACATTTCACTGCTTATAATAATCTTCATAATGATTACCAATGCACTAGAAATTAAGAATAATATGTGCACATATGAAAAAAAAAATCTTTTGAAGTTTCTGCTCACACAAGTTCACTTATTTGTGAGGCAACATGCTCCATGTAAACAGAATTATTTTTTTTCTTTAATTTACCAATGTACATTATTTATGTTGTGGGAGAAAAAAAGGTGTTTTAATTAATTTTTAATACAAATCTTTATACTTGTTATATTTAGGCATATTGAAAATAATATAAAGGCTCTTTGAGATGAAAGTATAGATTTCTTTCTGCTTTGTTGCTGTCTTTTCCTGTCACTGGCTTCTCCCTTGAATTCTATTAAGGTCATGTTTTCAAATGGCATTGACCAGTGTGGATCTTCAATGGTGGATCAGTATCAGCTGACTTCACAAGCCTCACAAAAATTATAGTTAGAGTTTGTCTCTCTGGTACAAAAGGACAATAAATATTGTAGGTGTCAGATTGGAGCTTCCTGAACACAGTTTTCATTCTTTTTGTTGTAGATTCACTGGCAATAATCATCCATCTTCGATGAATGCTGGAAAAGATCTTTGAAGCTTGTCCTGTGTGCTGTGCTGAATGGAGGAGACATACTTCAGTTCTGTCAACATTTGATCCTGCAGAAATAATTTCTAGTTTCCACTCTGGGAATATAACAGATAATTCTTACTCTTCAGAAGAATATATTCTTTAGTTTTGTGGTATTTATTTATTTGTTTGCCTTATATTCTTTTTTTTTTCTTTTTTGGGCGGGGAGGGGGATGTTTGTGTTTGGTCTGATGTTAGTGTGTTTGTTTTTTGGGGGGGAAATAAGGGCCACCATACTCTCTGTTCTTCAGCCATTTAGGATATTCCCTTGCTTGCCTAATTCAATAATTGCCATAATCTAATGCTGCATCTTGAATGTAGTTGACTAAGGCTTCCCCTTGTTGCCATAAGCCTTAAAGTAGCTGTAGATTTTAATATATTTTTATAGTCTTATAGTCTTTTGCATTTGAAAATAGCCTGTAACCCCTGTACCACATACTTAAGCAAGATCCTAACCTCTGTGTTACATTTAAGTAGCCTGGTTTTGTGGTAAGGGAGAGATACTAAGTTAGAACATTCTGTATAAGGACCCTTGTATTCAGATAGCTATTAGAATGTGTTATAGTCAAAATACAATATTGTTTAGTCGTAGTATAAAGAAGGGTAAGAGGTGCTGGAAGACCTCCAAATAGAA